>CM062818.1:66087148-66564298 GCA_031772625.1 Pinus tabuliformis
CCTCCCGATAAGCGCGAGTAATTCGGAGGGATATGACTGAAACCCAGGGGGCATGCGTCCTGGTTTGCTTCGGCAGGAAAACTTCGGGTATAGAGTAGGTTTCCGCGGGAGAATATGACTAGTCTGTACCCCGTCCGTGATTGGAAGAGGGGTTATTCTAGAATAAGATTCTCTTGTCAAAGTTATGTGAGTTGGCGGGCATCGTCACTCACCTTTGTTTATCTCGGTAGACATCGCCGAAGAAGTGTTTTGTTTGCTGTGTGAATAGAACAATCTTTGGGTAACCTGTAAGAGGTAGTACCCTTCCTGATAAAACGAATGTTTTGTCAGCTCGAATAAAGGGTGACCCTTCCTGATAAAATGAATGTTTTGTCAGCTCGAATAGAGGGAGACCTCGAAACTCTGTTTTATACCTGGGGGCATGCAAACCTTTTGGAGTGCAAGCGAAGAGCGATTATTTATCTGCTTTTTGGATTAGTCGTTTCCTAACTTGCATAAAGAAAGGATGTGGGGAAAAAATCTAAAAATTGCCGTTTTTATATGAGACATTCTTATCATATGACTGGATTACTCGAGCAGTTTTAGCACATAGTTCAAGCTCGTTAAAAAATAAACATAAGACATGAGCAAGTGTTTCAACCCGCGTTTAAGCTCATTAAAAAATGAACTATTCTCCGATAAATAACCACCATGAATGAAGCATTTCAGCCATTAAAGCCTTGGTCGTGTTTGCACCGTCACCTCCACTTTTCCATTGGCCGATCATTCACCTCCATTTGATTGTTTACCCATTTTGAGGAACAGCTGCGAAGAGTGATTTCACTAGCCATCCTCGTGACACTGCCGTGATTGGAAAATTCCAACCCTTACATGGAATCAGCTGCTACCCATTTTATCACTCGTTCCTCAAAAGACGAGTCTTCTTTAAGCTCTTTTCAATTGACTCGTAAACTATGAAAAGATTGCCGAGTTTTGGCCTTCCAGCTCGTTAAAGCGACTGGAAGAGCTATCCCTCCTCTAGATTTTAATCTTTTTGGACCTGAGGGATTATTGCACAAAAAGATCGAGCGCTTGTTTTGTTCGGCTCGTTAAAACTATCGAAAATTCATCCCTTCTGTATTATTTTATACTTTTTTGGACTTAAGGGATTAGATGACGAAAAAGGAATTTTGGAGTTACCTTTACGTACCTTTTCAGACTCTCTAAAAACGAAAAGGATGGAGTTATCTTTGTCGTTAAACTCGTTAAAAAGATTAATAGCGACAAACTTGTCTTTAGACGAGAACGAGTTTCACTATCGCTAGGCTCGTTAAAACATAGCGATGGGTTTGCCCGAAGGGCAAATTATAGAACAAGCATATGTTATCCTCCTCAAGCTTGACAAAAATAAAGAGGTACTGGTCAGCAATGACTGGGGAAAAATTGGGAAGAAACTCAAAGAATCTTTATTGGTAGCAAGTCGCTCTTGAACATGACACTTCCATTCTGTGCCTAAGTCGGGTTGGGTTGTTTCATTCACCGGTCACATCACCATGGTCACGCCATACCATCCACATCTGGGGTAAATGCTACCAATCAATCACATAAGTGTCGCCGACATGTTCAAGAGAAGTCATCCAGAGAAGTCACCCGTGTCCCATCCACTACCATACATTATACTTCATTTTTTCATGACCGCCATCCTGAACCATATATCATCAGATCGTTTTCACCTCCATCAAAATCATTTGCTCCGTTCCGTGTCATTGATGTGGGATTCATCAAGGCCCTCCTTTGACGGATCGCTTCTTGTCGACATCAGCTCATTATCCAAGAAGTTGATCTAGGAACACCCCATTCAGTACTTTGAAGCTTGCATGCCTCAATGGCAAGTTTCTCACTTCCGGCGACAAGTATACATCAATGACCTTCGACCGAAAGATTTTGCGTGGTGTTCGACGCCAAGTCCTTTATTCACACCACGTGAATTGTACTGCAGTACCTTGAGGGTCATCATCATTATCGGTGATTCCTCTCGCGCTTGTTAACAGTTTACATCATCGACTGGTAATCAAGCGATGTCTTTCCATGTTCGACTTCAAAACATTTCTCACATGGATCGACTTGTACTTCGAGTGAAGATCGGACGAGATTGAAGACCCCGGATCTAGTTTCATCCATCCGGGCTGCGATATATATTCAGGAAAAATAAAAACATTGACATGTACAGCATTGCAGCACAGATAGTCATCCTACCAAAAGGATGATGACTCCATCAGAATCATCAGTCTACCATCAGATGATTGTCTGTCCTGTGTACATAGAAATGAGTTTATAGAGCTGAGCATGGGAATGCCCGCCTCAGCTAGATCATGAAAACAGTATGAAGATAATGTATTGTATTGTATCTTATTACAAGTCTCCTCCCAGCATTGAAAGAACTTCGGATCCTCCTAATAAAGCATTTCACCCGATAAACGGCCTCATACTTTAGGGGGCAACTGTTATAGACATTTTTGTGCCTTACAGCTCTAAGCATGAAATGTCCATAATCCAAGGGATCCTAAGTCCCTAAATGTGTTGTTCCTACCCCTAGAGGAACAAGGTCAACCAATTACAGCTTCTCCCAGAAGTTCTCCACCAGAAACTGCTCAGAATCAGTCAAATCAGGATCATTTCAGCTGCTCCACTAGCTAGCTGCGTTGCATAGCACCCCAGTACACTAGCTAGGTGCGTTGCAACGCACCTAAATGCACTACCAGGGTGCCCTGAGCGGGAAATGACAAATGGCAGTGTCATTCCGTGAGGTGGACAGACAATGGAAGCTTCCAGAATCTTCCCCAATGACACTTGCCTCACTGAGTTCGACCAAGGATGAGTAAGAGGCTCTCAGTCTCCAAGTGGAAGCAAGAACTGACAGAGAGAGGCCACAAGTCAAATGATAAGCTGACTCATCCTCTTTGCATACATCTATATATGGATCCCTCATCCCAGAGATCCAGAGGCTGGAATTTTGTACTTTGCAAAGAATTGCTGTTGGTTTTGAGATAGAGATCAGTGCATTGGGTGATTTATGCTTTGTTGGAGGTGAAGAGGGGATTCCTTTGCTGGGGGGTTGATGCTGGATCAGGAATCATCGGTTGTAACTCCTCCTGGACCTTCTTGTTATATCAATAAAACTATTTGAGTTTCTCCTACATGCTTGTGTATCAATGATGTTTTTGTTATATTTGCATGTTTAGCTTAAATCTGATCCTAAGCTACTTATGAATGTAGATCCATGTCTTTGTGTAGTTTTCCTCTTCTGTGATCTTGCAGGAACTTGGTGAAGCTGGGCAAGTAAGGGAGCAGGTAGCTGGAAGCTGTCAAAGAGGAGAGAGATTGGATCAAAGGACTAGCGCAAGACACAGGTTGGTTCATCCTATTCCTCTTCGTTTACAGTTCATAAAGAAGAATACGAAAGTAGTTTTCCTTGTTTGTTGCTAAGGTACTGTCACACCTTAGTGGGATAGGGGCGTTCTGAGTAGACACTTTTCCCGTCAACACCAATTTTGCATCCTTTTTGGCATCCAAATTTACGTCCTTTTTTTCTGCCACATTTTGTGTCCACATTTGCATTTTATTTTGCAACTAGATTTTAATTTGAATTTTCATCTAGTTATGCATCATTTTTGGCATCCTTGGTTTCACCCATTTTTAGTCCCATTTTTCATCTTGTTTTTTATCTTTTCTTACATCCTTTTTGCACCCAATTTTTCATCCTAATTTTACACCATTCTTTGCATCCTCATTTTGGTGTCTATTTTTGCATCCTTGTTTGCGCCCAATTTGGTATCCTTTTGTATGCCCTATTTTGTTCCCTTCTTTGTGTCTAGTGTTGCACCATTTTTTAATTATACTTTAAAACCCTTTTTGTGTCATTGTTTTCATCTTGTTTTGATGGCTAATTTAACATCCAATTCTACTCCCAATTTTGCATCCATGGTTACATCCACTTTTGGCTTCTTGTTTAGAGTTTTACTTTTATTTCCATTTATGACCCCCTTTATGGGTTCATTTTACTAATTTCAATTACATAGTGAAATATATTACAGTTTCTAAATATCATTTTTTTGTAGGATTTAATGCACGGTTAGATGAACATAAAACCTCTCAGTTTATCCCGGAAACCTAGGACAGACTGAGTAAGAGAAAGGTTGTCCTAAGGCTTAGGATTCTTAGTAGATCAAGATGTAGAGTAGAGATTAAGAAGAAGAGAAGGAATTCTTGTGAGTCCTCGCATGCAAGTCTTGTTTGAGTTTTCAGTGTAGCTGGGAAGCGCTCCTAGCTAGCTCCAAAGCTTGGTCCTACACATAAGAGAGAGAACAAAGCAACCTTCACAACATAATATCTTGATAGTTGAAACTATGAGAAACATATAAATATTATTGAATAAATAAATATAAACCAAAATCCCATACATTCATTAGTTAAATAGAAGAATTAAAGAATGAATAGCAGCATATGGAAGGAAGAACAACCGATCTATATTAATAAAGGAGTTGGAGGAAAGTTACAACCATCAAATGCAGTTTTAGCAACTCCTCCCCCAACTTCTAGCTCCAAAACTCTCACTCTCAAGATAGGTCTCAGCAGGGTGACAATACAATAATTCTCATCCTTTTCTCAATGGCGAAGCCTTCCAATATATAGGAAAGTGAAGGCTATGAATATTTCCCAAATCCCTCATTAGTTCAATTTGGGCAAAATATTTTGGGTGAATAATGTTTCCTCATATAAAAATAGCTTTTTCCACTTTTTAGATGCTTTTGTGCTTAGTAAAAATCTCCCCAGTCTTTATGGCTCTTTCCCGCTTTTGTATGCTTTTATTTTTTAGGAAAAATCTAAAGATGAGGATAAAGACATCACATTCCACCATATGAATTTCCGAAAGTGAACAAGAGTGTCAAATTCTAGTTAACTCAAGATTTTTTCCTCGTGTCTGAGTGAGAATTTTGGTAACAAGAGTTAGATGAAGGGTACAACTTGTTATATACTAGGATAATGTGGTACTCATGGTACATAACTTGTATTATAGTCTTATATAGTCTAGGATAAAGGGGTATTTCAACCAACAACATAGTATTCTCCTCCAAGTTGATGAGGAGGTAATTTCATGTATAACACATTTAAGAACATATCATAATTCAAATTGATTACTTAATATTTGTAAACAAATTTAAGGGTAACTGACAACATTCATCAAAAGATAGCAGTATCCTCATATATAACAATTCTCCATCAAAAAATCGTTGACAATTTTCAATATACATATATGACTACTAAATCAACACTTATTGTAGATATCATTATTCCAAGGTAAATTCACAACATTACATCCAAAAATAGTAATATCATCATTTACAATGATTATCCATCAAAAAGCATTTACAAATTTTCAACACATATATAAAGTAACAATATAATACTAATAATATCCTCATCATCTTTAATCAAATCAACTAAGATTCAAATGTGTGATTATCATATCAAAATCTTTTATGAACACCATTATTCTAAGGTAAATTCACAGCATCCATCAAAAGATAGTAATAACATTATACATAATAATTCTCCATCAAAGTAATATTGATAATTTTCAATATATACATAAAATAACAAGACAAAAATGATAATATCATCATCATATTTAATCAAATCAACTAAAATTCAATGTATGATTACCAAATCAAAACGTTTCATAGATATCATTATTCTAAAGTAAATTCACAACATCCATAATAAAATAGGAATCTCATCATACACAATAATTCTTCATAAAAATTGTAAATAATTTTCAACATATTCACAAGGTAATAAGATAGTAACGATAGTATCATCATCATTATTCGAATCAAATAAAATTCAAATGTATGATTACCATATTAATACATCCCAACTAAATATAAAAAGTAGCACATGGCTAGCTAGCACCATGAAAATCATAGTCAAGATCATCCTCATGATCATTTCCAGGATCATCATCCTGACCATCTTGATAATATCATCCACATAATCATCACCAACGCCATTTCCATACTTGTTGGCCCTCGTTTTTGGTCCAATTTTGCTTAAGAAAACACACTTTATTTCTATATTTTCCATCTATTTTCCATCACATACACCCCATTTTGATGTATTTATGCGTATTCAGGTATATAGATTTAGTTTTGCAATTTTTAGATGTTTTTATGAAAATTGAATTTTAAGTGCATTTTTGGACATAATCAGAAATTCCCATAATGACTTGATGGATGTTGTTAGCCTCCTGCTGCAGCAGGTATTCATTTTTCATGATTGACATTTTCACATGCCAAATATGTCATACTTTGCAGGCTGCAGTGTTCCATATTTCCAGAACAGGCCAATGAAGATGCCATGAAAGTATCCTGGTCCAAATGCCACTGCTGTATTCCATTTTTTATCACAGTTATCAGGCGGTTTTGCATTCAAAGGAGGTACTCAAGCTGGAATTCACTAACCTCCCCTTCTTCTCATTTCCCCCAAGTCACTTACTAACATCCCCTAAGAGGTCAAGATCTGCTTGAGCCTCTCAGTTTCATCATTTCCATGACATTCGCCTTGGTAAGGATTTGCTTTACTCAAGGACTGCTCACTCATCATCTGTGAGCCTTCTTTTCCCCAACAAAGCCTAAGGTCTCATACCTTAGCGCCCTCTTTTCATCTCCATATTAACTATTAACTTTATTATATAACTCCCTATCAGTTTTTCCCTTTCCCTATTAAAATCATGTATATAAAAACTCCCCTATGCAAATACCCCCTCCCTGGCAAAATAGCCATATTTCCTATAAGTCCGGGGAATCACAGTCCATCTGGGGCTGTCTTTAGCCCATCCGAGTCATAACAGGGATTAATCTGACACCTGGCCAGATTAATAACCTCTCCCCTAGCCCTAAAACCCTCAAAAAGCCACTTTTGCACATATCCTAAGATTTCGGGCGTAAATTGCTAAAAACCCGCGCTCAAAACCCATACTTTACCCCTTACCCTAAGCACTGAGCGAAAAAAAAAAACATACTCCGCCTGTTTATAATCCCATTACCCACTAAACCTATAGTTTTTACCCCCGTCACGCTATATTGAAAACGGAATATACTGCGTATATTCCTGTCCTAACCTCCCGCCGCCTCGCACCTACCGCCAACCGTTGGATCGCCCGCCCCGCAGATCAACGGTGGGCGGGCTGGCCCACCCCCGAACCGCCCGAGCTTTAGCGTCCGGGAGATGGGCGGTATTGCCGCCGTACTCCCGCCACGCGTCAAGCTCCGGGCTGTGGCAGAGCGCCCCCTCACGAAACCACCATCCTCAAAAAGCGGTGCGCCACAAAACTGCTTACCGCCCGTGACGTCACATCCCACGTCACCCCTGCCCAGTCACCGCTTGCGTCACCCCCTTTGCCCAGTCACCATGTCGAGTCACCTGCCTGCGTGGCCTCCTGCCACGTCACTGCCACGTGTCCCTGTCACGTCATCATCCGTACATGATGACGTCACCCGTCGTACAGCGTCACGTTATGCTGACATCATCATCAGCCTTTTTGCGCGCAGAGGCGAAAATCGCACTTCGGAGCCCCGGAATCTGATTCTGAGGCAGTTTTTGATGAGCGATTTGCGCCTGAATGGGGAATCTTCAGGGAATATTTTTATTCTGCGGCCCCCAGCAAGCCCGAAAGGCGCCGAATGACCCATTTTTCTTCACGAAGCTTGCCGGAAGGAGCAGAAAACAGTTTTAAAGGAAACAGAGGCCGAACAGCGGCCATTAAATTGTGAATAAGACCCACAGCACGACAGAACAACATCAATTTATTGCCAAAGAGTATCAGAGGAGGAAGGAGAGCCAAAGAGTATCCACCGAAGATTTTTAGGGGCTCGAAGCACTTGAACATTGATGAGCCCCCCAGAAAGTCAAATCAAGAGGAGTAAGCCCATCCTAGCTCTCAAATCACAGTCAAAAGCATTCAATACCACCGAACAACAATGGTGCAAAAACCAATGCACAGTTATGACAGATGAAAAGCACAGAGCCACCTGGATAGATATTAACTCATTTTGATACAGCTGCCCCCAGCATAACTCAAAGATATTTTCTGGCATTTATTTCTGGATAAGATTAGGTTAAAGTAATCAATTTTCTGTCGGACCTATTAGGTCGGCTGTAATAGATAATTTCAGATAAATCTTCCCTATATATACCACCCTCTGTATTGTTTTAAGGGTTGGTTGGTCGATAGTTTTTCAGTAGAGACTCGCACTGTATACCTGACATGTTTTCTGTAATCAAAAACTGCTGAAAAGCTTGGAGGAAAGACTGTCTGCTCTGTGTCTAATGGTTTGAAGAAGTGAATTTGGAATTCTTGTGCTGCAACATGACTCAATAAGTTTTCCTATCTCTGTTTTTTTCATTGATATACCGTCTAAATAGCAGAAAGAAAGAATAGTCTAGAATTGGTTTAAATGCCCTCTATGCTCATTTTCTGCTGTTTCTTTATGTTTTCCTCTGGATCAGTCATGAATATGAATTCCCTTCGGCTCATATTTCCCCTAATCCATTCATCTCTGACAGTTGTCTAGGAATTCTTAATTGCTCCTAGGTAGAGTTCATTCACTTTCCCCCCTTTTAAGCTTAATGAGAGATTCTTTGTTGCCTCTCATTCCTTATCCCTCATCCCATCCTTTCAAGCTTTAAGTGTTGTTTCATGAGCAGCTACCTTGCTCCTTATTTCTCTTGTGACCAAGAAAACGCACCAGCAGTCCCACTCCTTGACTCCACGCCCAATGGTTTGAAAACTTACCAGACTATGTCTTGCCTCTCTACTTGAAACGTCTTCCTTCCCACCAAAAACAATACAAAACCCCTGTGCAACAGACCTAGCCTAAAATCCTTTCAAACAAAGCTAAATCTAAAAGAGAGAGCCCTCTCTGATTGCAGGTTGGCTAGAACCTGCAGTCTAAAGTTGGTTTGTGGTTACCTCGGCCGTATCCTTTTTTGGAGCTTTAAGGACAACCTGAGTGTTAACATAATGGCGACTCCACTGGGGACCTTCCTCAGATAATTTCACAAAGTTTCACGAAGAAAGTTGGAAAGCTCCGCTATGAGGAACCAAACCTTCATAGCCATTCTTCAAATCTAGTTTTGATCTTTGATGGTGGACAGAGATCAGGCACTCAAAGTTAATATATCCACCTGGCGACTCCACATCATCCTCATAATAAAGGCTCCACTGGAGGAAGGAACCCAAAAGAAATGTATGAGCAGATCAGGCTTTTGACCTGGATTTTGATCCAAGAGGTCATGTTCTTTCTCTTCCATAAAATTTTGCTGTACATATTGTTTAAATTTAACTTTTATGCTTTTCCTTTAGAAAATGTTGAAGAAAGCCCTCCTTGCACATTAGAACAACAACCTCTAAATGCTGCTGATGCTCACCACATGGTCAAGGGGGACACTTCTGTCAAATCAAATCATCCTATCCCTGTTCATACCGAACCCAATCATTTAGCCCCTGTACACAATCCCTTGCCTCGAAAGGTTCCTGATAGATATAAGCCACTCATTTTGCCTCCCCTGCTTAATCCTTTGCCCAAAAATCATCCCATGAAGCTCCCAAAATTTGATGGAGAGAATGGAGTTACTGCCCAAAAGCATATCCAGGCTTTCGAAGATTATTTAAACATTTTTGAGGTAGAAGATGAGGATGTTAGTGTTAGGCTGTTTGCCCTTTCTTTGCAAAGTGAAGTTAGGACTTGGTTTAAAGCATTGCCTGAGGCAAGCATCTCAAATCTCCAGCAGCTATTCAAACTCTTCCTCGATAGATGGATGATCAAAGTCAATTTCCTCATGCTCATAGAAGAATATCAACAGTTAAAAAGGATTCCAACTGAATCTGTTCAGCAATTTTCTGAGCGATTCAATCAGGTTTATCACTCTATACCATTGAATATAAGACCTCCCCCTGATTTGGCTCTACTACATTATCCAGCAGCATTTGATCCCGAAATAGAATTTCATCTGAGAGAAAGGAGCCCCTCTACTATGCAACAGATGCAGAACATGGCAGTAGATGTAGAGGTTAATCTGGAAGTTAGGGAGAGGAAGTTAAAAGCAGAAAAAGAGGGTAAACTGGATACCTTGGTAAAGAAAGCAGAGGAATTAAAGCAGACATTCACAATAGAAGTTGAAGGTTTAGAGCACCACAAAAGATCTGTTTTGCAAAGGGAAAGTAATGGTGTTCCTGAACAAACCTACTACAAAACAGATAACTTATTCATGCAGCCATGCATGATGGAGCAATCTCCTGATATAATATATGAATATAATAACTTCTCTTCTTTCAACTGTCTGCCCAAATATGATCAGTATGACGATGATTATGAACCTAACGACCAAATCAGCTTCGCAGAGGGATCAGAGCCTATTTTGGCAGAAAGCACAGTTCAGGCTCATTTGCTTGAACCCAATGATCAGCAGGCCCAGTTTAGCTGTGAAGAAAAGGAGGAAAATGCAGAGGGCGTTGAGTTCAGCGAAGGAACTTTACCATTTTGTTTCAAGTCTTTTCAGTTTATTAGGGGAAATCATCATGCCATTTATAATCAAGTATCACCATATTTTGATATTGACCGGCTAGAGGAAAGTCCAGGCCCCGCTCTTAATGCATTAACACTAGATTTGCAGCCCCAAAGTGCCAGTGAGTGTCAGATTGCAGAAGACTCAGAAGCGGCAGCATGTGACCAAAAAATCCAACTGGATTCCCTGCCTGTTGATTTTCAGCCATCTCAGATATTTGAAGAAGAAAAAGAACAGTCAGCACAAATCTGTCAAGTGCCATCTGAGCAGGCTTTCAAAGAATTACAGGTTCCATTCCATGTGTTGCACAACCCATTTGATGGCAAGTTGTGTGATGAGGTAAATCACTGCTCTTCTCTGCTAGCAGGCTGTAAAGCTCAAAATCAAGTTGTTGATGATTCACCAATTTTAAAGCATGATAGCTATCCCAAACTTTTGTACAGTTCTTCAAGTCAGTCTAGCAATAATGTATATATGCTACAGGACCCTTTTGTACAGTTTCTTGTTTCAGCAAAGAAGGTCAGCAGCTTCCTGATCTTCTCAAAGATTAATAAAGCCATATCAGATTGCAAGATCTCCATTTTAGGTAACAGCAAGCATAAGCAGCAGGGGCCATTCATATTTATAATGCTTAAGTGGCTGCATTGGCTGTTTCATTTCACCTAACGGCAAAGAAAGTATTGGTTAGGGTAGGTAGGTAGGATTAATAAGGCAACCGGCCAAGCAAATTTTGCAGAATACAACAACAATTGAATACAAGGCAGTCTGACCTGCTGTTCTTGGCTTTTCACAAGGAAAAGCCATCCCCAAGTGGAGCCACTGTTAGCCTCCTGCTGCAGCAGGTATTCATTTTTCATGATTGACATTTTCACATGCCAAATATGTCATACTTTGCAGGCTGCAGTGTTCCATATTTCCAGAACAGGCCAATGAAGATGCCATGAAAGTATCCTGGTCCAAATGCCACTGCTGTATTCCATTTTTTATCACAGTTATCAGGCAGTTTTGCATTCAAAGGAGGTACTCAAGCTGGAATTCACTAACCTCCCCTTCTTCTCATTTCCCCCAAGTCACTTACTAACATCCCCCAAGAGGTCAAGATCTGCTTGAGCCTCTCAGTTTCATCATTTCCATGACATTCGCCTTGGTAAGGATTTGCTTTACTCAAGGACTGCTCACTCATCATCTGTGAGCCTTCTTTTCCCCAACAAAGCCTAAGGTCTCATACCTTAGCGCCCTCTTTTCATCTCCATATTAACTATTAACTTTATTATATAACTCCCTATCAGTTTTTCCCTTTCCCTATTAAAATCATGTATATAAAACTCCCCTATGCAAATACCCCCTCCCTGGCAAAATAGCCATATTTCCTATAAGTCCGGGGAATCACAGTCCATCTGGGGCTGTCTTTAGCCCATCCGAGTCATAACAGGGATTAATCTGACACCTGGCCAGATTAATAACCTCTCCCCTAGCCCTAAAACCCTCAAAAAGCCACTTTTGCCCATATCCTAAGATTTCGGGCGTAAATTGCTAAAAACCCGCGCTCAAAACCCATACTTTACCCCTTACCCTAAGCCCTGAGCGAAAAAAAAAACATACTCCGCCTGTTTATAATCCCATAACCCACTAAACCTATAGTTTTTACCCCCGTCGCGCTATATTAAAAACGGAATATACTGCGTATATTCCCGTCCTAACCTCCCGCCGCCTCGCACCTACCGCCAACCGTTGGATCGCCCGCCCCGCAGATCAATGGTGGGCGGGCCACCCCATCCCCGAACCGCCCGAGCTTTAGCGTCTGGGAGATGGGCGGTATTGCCGCCGTACTCCCGCCACGCGTCAAGCTCTGGGCTGTGGCGGAGCGCCCCCTCACGAAACCACCATCCTCAAAAAGCGGTGCGCCACAAAACCGCTTACCGCCCGTGACGTCACATCCCACGTCACCCTCTGCCCAGTCACCGCTTGCGTCACCCCCTTTGCCCAGTCACCATGTCGAGTCACCTGCCTGCGTGGCCTCCTGCCACGTCACTGCCACGTGTCCCTGCCACGTCATCATCCGTACATGATGACGTCACTCGTCGTACAACGTCACGTCATGCTGACATCATCATCAACCTTTTTGCGCGCAGAGGCGAAAATCACACTTCGGAGCCCCGGAATCCGATTCTGAGGCAGTTTTTGATGAGCGATTTGCGCGCAAATCGCTCATCGCTAGATTTTTTGGGCCTGAATGGGGAATCTTCAGGGAATCTTTTTATTCTGCGGCCCCCAGCAAGCCCGAAAGGCGCCGAATGACCCATTTTTCTTCACGAAGCTTGCCGGAAGGAGCAGAAAACAGTTTTAAAGGAAACAGAGGCCGAACAACAGCCATTAAATTGTGAATAAGACCCACAGCACGGCAGAACAACATCAATTTATTGCCAAAGAGTATCAGAGGAGGAAGGAGAGCCAAAGAGTATCCACCGAAGATTTTTAGGGGCTCGAAGCACTTGAACATTGATGAGCCCCCCAGAAAGTCAAATCAAGAGGAGTAAGCCCATCCTAGCTCTCAAATCACAGTCAAAAGCATTCAATACCGCCGAACAACAATGGTGCAAAAACCAATGCACAGTTATGACAGATGAAAAGCACAGAGCCACCTGGACAGATATTAACTCATTTTGATACAGCTGCCCCCAGCATAACTCAAAGATATTTTCTGGCATTTATTTCTGGATAAGATTAGGTTAAAGTAATCAATTTTCTGTCGGACCTGTTAGGTCGGCTGTAATAGATAATTTCGGATAAATCTTCCCTATATATACCACCCTCTGTATTGTTTTAAGGGTTGGTTGGTCGATAGTTTTTCAGTAGAGACTCGCACTGTATACTTGAAATGTTTTCTGTAATAAAAAACTGCTGAAAAGCTTGGAGGAAAGACTGTCTGCCCTGTGTCTAATGGTTCGAAGAAGTGAATTTGGAATTCTTGTGCTGCAACATGACTCAATAATTTTTCCTATCTCTGTTTTTTTCATTGATATACCGTCTAAATAGCAGAAAGAAAGAATAGTCTAGAATTGGTTTAAATGCCCTTTATGCTCATTTTCTGCTGTTTCTTTATGTTTTCCTCTGGATCAGTCATGAATATGAATTCCCTTCGGCTCATATTTCCCCTAATCCATTCATCTCTGACAGTTGTCTAGGAATTCTTAATTGCTCCTAGGTAGAGTTCATTCACTTTCCCCCCTTTTAAGCTTAATGAGAGATTCTTTGTTGCCTCTCATTCCTTATCCCTCATCCCATCCTTTCAAGCTTTAAGTGTTGTTTCATGAGCAGCTACCTTGCTCCTTATTTCTCTTGTGACCAAGAAACGCACCAGCAGTCCCACTCCTTGACTCCACGCCCAATGGTTTGAAAACTTACCAGACTATGTCTTGCCTCTCTACTTGAAACGTCTTCCTTCCCACCAAAAACAATACAAAACCCCTGTGCAACAGACCTAGCCTAAAATCCTTTCAAACAAAGCTAAATCTAAAAGAGAGAGCCCTCTCTGATTGCAGGTTGGCTAGAACCTGCAATCTAAAGTTGGTTTGTGGTTACCTCGGCCGTATCCTTTTTTGGAGCTTTAAGGACAACCTGAGTGTTAACAGATGTAATATTTGCAAGACACTTGGGCACGAGCTGAACACATTTCTAGACAGCTTAGGAACTAGGATTGAACTAACTCTTATTGGTTCGGTCAAACCAAGCTTAAACAAGCCTGGTCAAAGTTGGTTAAACAGGACCAGTCATTCAGGAAATCCATATTTTCAGTGATAGGATGGATGAGTTCGACTTGGATAGATGAGATATGGACAGATATAGTTGTTAGAGACATTTTAGATCAGTTTGTTTCATAATTTTCTATTTAAGCCAAAACATTGAAGGCTTATGATATGTAGAATTTGTATAATTTTATATTGAGACTTCTGAATACTTTGAGTTAATTTGAGGAACCTGTTCTACCTTTATTTTGTTGTTCAATGGTGTGGATGATTGACTGAGTTTGCAGTAGCTGATAATCTCTTCAAGTGTGCAAGGCAAGGGTGGAGGCCCCCCACTCCAAGCTAAGTACACTTCATGGTTAATCTAGCTTGATTTTCATAAACTAGTTTTGCTTCAGATTTGTTTATTTGATTTGATGTATGATGATTTATGTTTGCTGATGAATCTTGGTTTATTTATCATCTTTATATGAAGGGACAACCCAGTGTTCAAGTTGAACCCTCTTTCTATTGGATTAATAAATAAAAACTAAAATTCATCTTTCTTGCTTTCAAGTGATTTTCTGAATTTCTAATTTTCTAACAATGGCATTATGATGAATGAATTTGTGATGAAGAACAGCAAGAACCTCCTTAGTTAGGAGCCTCTTTCATTATTTATTTATGCATCTTAAGTTATTGTCAATTAGTGGTTTTTGATTTCTATTCATGAAGTAATATTTTAAAAGAATGACAAAACTGGTTCTCCTAAGTTAGGAGCCGCTTCATCTCACACATATTACCTAAGTGAATTAGAAATTACTTAATTAGATTTATATTTATAATATGTATTTCTTCAATTCTTTATATTTCATTTTCTAACCTTGACTACATCTGATATCCATACATTTTGTACATGCTTCTAAGTTCTACAAACCTGGATTGATAATGAAATACTTGTGTTAATTTATTCAATAAATTAACCCAACATTTTGGTGTTGTTGCCGGGGAAGCATTCATCAACATAGTCAATTAGAAGATAAAAACAAAATATAAAAATAAAAATAAAAAAATTAGATATGTTATGTTTCTTTATGCCTAGAAATAGAGATCAGAAAGGTAGATTTATTAAACAAAACCCCCCATCCATAGAGGTAGGACCATCAAGACTAACTACACTGGTTGCTGGTAAACCAACTCTAGAGGAATTAGAAGAAAAACAAAGATCAGGACAAAGATTGACTTTAATTGAACGACAAACCTTGTTAGCCTTGGAAGTAAAAAGGAAACAAACCCCAAAAGCAACATCAACAACAAAAAAACAAAAGGAAACAAGGAAAATTGTTAAACAAATAGATCAGCCCATTCTTGAGCCAATAGAACAACCTATTTTCGAAAACAAACAACAACTTGAATCTCAAATTGCTATAATAGTTGAAACTATGACAGAAGAAGGGCAAGGATCCACTATCCTCACTCCAGAACAAAGACTTCAATATGAAAAACAACAGAGAGAATGGAGAAGACAAAGAGAGGAAGAGGAAAAAAGAGAAGCTGATAGAAAGAGAGAAGAAGAAAGGAAAACAGAGTATGATAACAAAAGACTAAATGATAATGAACAAGAAAATATTGATGATTAGGAAGCTACTTTTGGCTTTCCAATATTAGATACAAGTGCAATATTAGGAGAAGAAGTGAAAATGAAAAGCATTCCACCTTCTGTATTGCCTAACTTTTATGGAATGTCAATAGAAGATCCTAACTCATTTATGTTTGAATTCAATATCTTGTGTAGAACTTATGGATACACAGATGACACACATAAGCTTCGCCTCTTTCCTGCTACTTTAAAAGCATCAGCATTAAAATGGTTCATGGGTTTAGGAGAACGTACAATCACTTCTTGGGATGACATGAAGAAAATATTTCTTAAAATGTATCAAGCCTATTGTAGGCACAAGGACTCAAAAGAGGATGCTTTTAGAATGAAACAACAAGAAGACGAAAGTTTAGAAGAATATTTGGAAAGTTTTTCTTACAATCTTCAAAAATCAAAACAACACTCTCTGAACTCTGATACCATCCCACAATCTTTCTAAAAGGTATAAGAGATGAATATCTTAACATTTTGAATGTAATGGGCAAGGGTGATATTTCAAACTTGCCATTTCACGAAATTGCAGATCTATGTCAAAAATATTCGAGAGGAAGATAAAAAATTGGAAGGAGAGATATTAGTTCAAAAGCTTCAAAATCAACAGCAGAAGGGGTAACAAGAGCAGAGATAGGGAGTTCGCTGGAAAACTTCAAAACTGATCTTCTAAGCACATCAGGGACACAAGTAGATGTTTTAAAAGCTAACAAAAAGGAAGAAGAACAAGAATAAATTTTAGCAATCTTTTGTCCCAAATGTAGGAAGAAACACCCATTAAGAGCATGTCCTTTGGATAGTATTCAGGTTTGTGGCCTTTGCACAAAAAACCATTCAACAGAAAACTGTCTAAAGTTGAAAAATTTCAAATGAATCCAATAGAAGAAGTACAACGGGCAGATGGCCTTTACTATGTGGCACAAAGAAGACCTTGGCAGCAAAGGATTCCTCAATAATTCCGTCAACAAAACTATTAGTATCCTCCTCAAAGTTCTTGGAATACCCCAATGTCGTGGCAAGCTTGGCCTCCACAACAATATCAAAACCAACCTGCACAAGGTTAGAGAGGATATAGTTATGGAAACCAACCACCTCAACAAATGTATCCTCAACAATACCAACAACAATACCAACAACAATATCAACAACCATTTCCATACCAACAGTTTCAACAGTATCCACAATCCATGCCATTTCCACAACAAAATCCTGCACCATTACTAACTCAACCACAACAACTTCAATTGCCTTCGAACCAGCCTAGACCAACTCAACTACCAGCTTAACCAGTAGCAAATCTGAGTAACAAAATGGATAAACCTGCATACAATGTGGAAGAAGCAACATATTTTCCAACATACTCCATTCTTCCCATAAATGATGTCCATTTAAGGTCTGGGAAAGTATTGCATAAAAATTATCCTTCGATCATAAAAGAACCAGCTGAACAAGGAGAACAACCTGAAACATCACATTCAGAAAATCAAAGTCAGAAAGGAAAAACTATAATAACTCAAACACCACCCTATCCAGAGAGGTTAGTAGAGCAGAAAATTCAAATGTCTCTTCCTGAATTTGATATTTTGGATGAATTGAAAAATGCTTATGTCAAAATTCCTTTGTTACAAGAAATAAAAGAAATTCCAATTTATGCTAAAACAATAAAGGAGTTATGCATCAAGAAAACTGGTAAAAAGAAAAAGGATCCTACTACAATCCAAGTCATTGGAAAACTAGCTAGCCTCATGTCTACAAAGACAACAGTTGAAAAATATATTGACCTTGGTATCCCTATGGTTACTATTTCAATTAATAATTTTTAAATTCCAAACACTTTAATAGATTTGGGAGTAGCTATAAATGTTATGACTATAGAGACCATGAAACATTTAAACTTAAACAATATTAGATCTACTACTACCATTTTAGAGTTAGCAGATAGATCTAAGGTTGTACCAGAAGGAATATTAGAAGATATCATTGTCTCTCTGGATTCATGGGAGTATCCTGTAGACTTCCTCATTTTGCAGCCAAAAACAAACTTAGGAGGACATCCTCTAATTTTAGGCAGACCGTGGTTAGCCACCGCAGATGCCTTTATTGGGTGCAGATCGGGAGTATGATTATTGCACATGGGGATGAAAGAAATCACATCACACTTTATTCTCCAACACAAGCACCTTCTTTATTATCATGGCTTGAAGGACAAGAACAACAAAAAACTAAATCAGTTCTTAGTATTAACCAAGTCTTTGACCTTAGAGAAGAAGAGGACCTTTTCATCTCAGAACCGAATATTTCAGAGTAGCTTAGAGTAACCCAGTATGAAGTTGCAAGTAATCTTTTGAATCATTGTTTTCAGGAAACCTGCACAATTCAATCATTGCAAGATTCATTCATAAATATTTTTCCTGTTAACTCAATTACCAATTCAAAAACTAAAACTATTGAGATTTATCCTGGAAAACATTTGAATATTGGTAATAACTTACAATTGTCACAAGAACAAGAGGTAATAGCATTGTTAAAGAAATATTCAAAAGCTTTTGCCTGGGATTACACAGACATGCAGGGGATTCATCCCAACACATGTATCCACCACATCTATACTGATGATCATATCAAACTAGTAAGGCAGCCTCAAAGGAGGATGAACCCCATGATGAAGGAAATAGTGAAAGAAGAATTACATAAACTGTTACAAGTTGGATTCATCTATCCTATTTCTGACAGTCAATGGGTTTCTCCCTTAGTAATAGTGCCAAAGAAAAATGGGAAGTGGAGGATATGTGTAGATTATAGGGAATTGAACAAAGCTACATTAAAAGATCATTTCCCGCTACCATTTATTGATCAGGTACTAGATTCATTAGCTAGGAAGAAATTCTTTTCTTTTCTAGATGAATTTAGTGGGTATAATCAGATTAGGATGGCATTGGAAGACCAAGACAAAACAATGTTTACTTACCCATGGGGAACACATGCATACAATGTTTTGCCTTTTGGGTTATGTAATGCACCTGCTACTTTCCAAAGAGCAATCCTTGCAATATTTGTTGACCTGATCCATGAATGTGTAGAAGTCTATATGGACGATTTCACTGTATATGGAAACACATTTGATGACTGTTTGAAAAATCTTGAGAAAGTTTTGAAAAGATGCATAGAGACAAATCTATCCCTAAGTAATGAAAAATGCTACATGATGTTAACAAAAGGGATAGTGTTGGGGCACCATGTTTCTTCATCAGGAATTAAGGTGGACCTAGCAAAAATACAAGTCATTGTGAATTTAATGCCACCTACAACTCAAAAGGAAGTAAGAAGTTTCTTGGATTATGTAGGCTACTATAGGAGATTTATTGAAAATTTCAGTAAAATAGCTCTACCTCTATTCAAGTTACTTGCAAAAGATGTTGAATTCCAATGGACAAATCATTGTCAAAATGCATTCCAAATATTGAAAGAAAAACTATCAGTTGCCCCCATTCTTCGAGGACCAAATTGGTCTTTGCCATTTCATATCTCCACTGATGCATCTAATACAACCATAGGTGCATCACTTGGACAAAAAGAAAACCAATTCAATTATGCTATATATTTCATAAGTAAAAACTTAACACCAACAGAATTGAACTACACAGTTACAAAAAAAGAGATGTTAGCTGTAGTACATGTAGTAAACAAATTCAGGCATTACATAACAGGCTATGAAGTATTCATTCACACAGACCATTCAACCATTAGATACTTAATGAATAAAGCAATCACAAATGGCAGAATTACAAGATGGCTATTGTTAATGCAGGAATTTAACATTACAATTCAAGATCGACCAGGTAAAGACAATCAAGTAGCTGATTTTCTTTCAAGGCTTCATACACCTAGTGATCTGAATCCTGTTTTAGATAATTTCCCAGATGAACATCTATTTGCAATAACTGCCAAAACACCATGGTTTGCAGATATAGAAAATTATTTATCTTCTGGAAAATTACCATCCCACTTCACAAAGAAACATAAAAGAAAAATAATTAGAGAAAGTGCTAGATATAGCTGGATTAATGGTGATCTCTTTTATACTAGTTCTGATCTAATAATAAGAAAATGTGTTAGATAAGATGAAATCTTAGAAATTTTTAAAGCATGTCATGATGAGCCCTGTGGTGGTCATTTTGCAGACAAGTGAACAACTTACAAGGTGCTGAAACTTGGCTACTACTGGCCAGCAATCTTCAAGGATTCCAAAGATTATGTCAAAAGGTGTGACAGTTGCCAAAGAGTAGGAAGGCCAATAACATCAGATGAAATGCCACTTAAGCCACAAGTACTCATAGAGCCATTTGAGCAATGGGCTCTAGACTTTGTGGGACCAATAAATCCACCTTCAAATGGGAAGAGGTACATCTTGGTATGTACTGACTATGTTACTAAGTGGGTTGAGGCAAAGGTGGTAGCAAGAGCAATAGAAGACATAGTAGTCACATTCCTCTTTGAGGAAATATTTGTTAGATTTGGAGTACCGAGACAGATTGTAACTGACCAAGGCACACAGTTCACTTCCAAACTTGTTCGTGATCTTATGGAGAAGTACAAGATCAAACATAGAAAATCAACTCCGTACCATCCTCAAGCAAACGGACAAGTAGAGTCAACAAACAAAGTCCTGGAGAATATCATGACGAAGACCGTACAAATGAATAGAAAGGACTGGTCAGAGAAATTGAGAGATGCACTATGGGCATACAGGATAACATGGAAGAACACAACTAGGTTCAGTCCATATCAGTTAGTGTATGGAAAAGAAGTCCTGTTACCCATATAATTTCAAATACACACATTCAAGTTAGCAACAAAGTTGGGAATGGAATTATCTGAAGCACAACAACAACAAGTAATGGAATTGAATCAATTGGATGAAATAAGACAAGAAGCAGTGGAGCACACATCTCTTGTGCAGCAATAAAGGATAAAATGGCATGATCGATTCATCAAGAACAAAACATTCAATAAAGGAGACTGGGCATTATTGTTTGACTCCAAATTTAAATATTTCAAGGCAAAGTTTACAACTCATTGGCTGGGGCCATATGAGATAGAAGAAATATTTGATAATGGAGCTGTCAAAATAAAAACAATTGATCAAGCATCTATTTCATTTGTAGTTAATGGACATAGGCTTAAAGTCTACAATAAGCCTATAAATAAAGAAGATTTTATGAAACAAATTTCAACAGATACTGATATGGAAATAATGGAACAACATAGTAATATGCCTTCCATTATTCCAAAAAAAAGAAAAAAAAGGTAAAGTTTGCT
This sequence comes from Pinus tabuliformis, assembly GCA_031772625.1. Lineage (NCBI taxonomy): Eukaryota > Viridiplantae > Streptophyta > Pinopsida > Pinales > Pinaceae > Pinus > Pinus tabuliformis. The sequence goes on from CM062818.1 coordinate 66,108,449, forward strand.
TGTGAAAACCCAGGCAACTGGCACAAAGAAAACTTGAATTCATGGAGGAAAACCAACTAGTTTGGCCTGTATGAATTCTCTATCTTGTTTTACTCTTACGACAATTTGATTTTGCAGAATTAACCCTCCAAAACAATACAAGACTTGAGGACAAGTCTTCACATAAGCAAGGGGGAAGTTGCAAAAGGAACTCAGTTTGAGCAGCTGAATTGAAGAAGGAACTTGAATTGCATGACAGAAGGGACCTGAAACATCATTGAAAATATTGTGCAGAAGGGACCTGAAATGTCAGAAGAAACATGTATTATATGACAAATTCTACATACAAAAATACATGTCAGAAGGGACCTAAATCATCAAGTACAAATTGCAGAAGGGACCTGAACAACAACAACAATAAAAGATCCCGAATCAATCATGGATGCAAAAACATAAAATAGGAATAAGTCTACATTACAATAAATCCTAGAAGAGCCATCAAAGACATTGGTGAGAAGACATCATCAAATACTTTATGGGAGTAAAGTACAGTGAGTAAAAATTTTTGCTCTTGAAATTTCAATTTTTATTTTTATTTTCTAGAGATTGTTAAGATTAATTTAATACCTGACATGCATATTTTACCTACATTTCACTACCTTCATTACTCTACTCATTATATTCCTATTATCCTATTCATTATATTCATTTCCATATCCATTATCCTACCCATTTAATTATCATTCCATATACCATATTTCATTTCATACTCCAAATACCACATATTCATTTCATATTCCATATACACATCATATTAACCCTAGGCATTTTCTTAAAGCAAATGGATTAGAAATAGAGGGCCCAATAGTCAAGCCCTAGACCTACAAAACCATACCAAAAGTTAGTATCATAAAATTTAATTTTAAATATGACCCTAACATGGTCATTTTAAAATTAAATTACAAACATTGAAAAGCGCATATTATGAAATGATATAAGTCATAATAAATCGAAATAATGAATTTCGATAAGACATAATCAAAGCGCATAATACAAAATGATACAATGGAGTGTAAGGTTATGATAATACAATGAAATGCCAAGACAAATGATGTGATGACATGCACATAATGCAATGAAACAAACATTATGAAATAGTATTATGATGTGTTTCGGTGGCATAATGCATTGGGAATGGATATGAGATGGAGCTATGATGAAGTTCAATGGGCATGAGGCCATGCAAATGAGACCATGATGCATTTCAATGGGCACGACAATCAAACTATAATGCATTCTGAATAGGTACGAGATGGAGTGATAATATGTTCTGGTGGACAAACAAAGGTATGGTGGTATGAGTATATGGTGACATAAGTAGACAACAGACATGGGTTAATGGTAATGAGAAAAGCCGAAATGTGGAGGTATACACTGTGGGTAAGTACGCAGGACTAAGCCACGAGGGCATCGTAGTCAGAGGTTGAAGCATGCGGAAACGGTCAAACGAATTTGAAAACTCTGTGAGCCTCCACATTCAACCAAACAAACATTGTGAGCCTCTGCATTCAACCAAACAAACTCTATGCACCTCCGCCATTTTCAAACCCACAGACCTCTGTAAAACCGCCTTTTCTCCACCATCATAGCCATTTGTAGGCTCAGGGAGGAAGTTGAATGTCGTGTAAGCTATTGGCACACATTCGAATGTCCAGTGAAGAATGAATTGACAGAGAAAACACAGGAATGGAGGAAATCAAACCGAGAAAAGGGAAGCATGAAATATAGCAGTGGAGGATCGGAGAGATAAGAAGAGCAAGCGGAGTTGACTGAGGGTTAAGCCAAGAGATCTGGAAGTCATGTAAGAGCAAGTGGAGTTGACTGAGAGAGATCTCATGAAGCAAGAAGGTAAGAGCAAAACCTGATTTGTTTTCATAAATGCAACAGATATTTTGATGAGTAAATCCCGGGATTTTTAATGAGAACACCAGTTTAACTCCAAGTTATAAGTTAGTGCTTCTACCACCGTTTAAGATTTGTCACTGTCGTCATTCATTTAGACTCTGCCACCAATAAATACATAAGATTTTTGAGTGGAGTTTAACAATAGAAAACGTTATGAAACACAGGGAGATAAGGCCATGACTCAGAGGGAATCACAACATTTCACCACAAGCAGGTAAATCAAATCAGATCTTCTATGTTCAACCACGAAATCACCAAGTTTTGGTTGATGAAACAGAGTGTTGTATAAAAAAAAAAAAAACAGTGAACTATTTGTTGTTTAATTGCACAAACAGTGAGCTTAAAAACCACTTCAGTTTGTCATACAATGAATTTGTTAAGTATAGGAAAAGAGTCATAAACGAAAATCGAAAGGCAGGAGGAATTATGGCATGAATTTTTTTTTCAAAACAGAGTTTCGATTTTCGTTTTAGAAACAAGATTTCTTTTCCTATAAATAGTGAATACAATTCAATGATATGTATGAGAGGAGCATTTCATTTACATACACAGAGCAGGGATTTTGATAAATTGGAACAGAACAGAGATTGGTTTGTGCATCAGAGAACAAGGAAAACATGAGCAGGATGTTGTTTTTTTATTTTCATCTACAAAGAGTAATGTTTTAAAAGAACAGTGACTCATTTTTGCAGCAAAACAGAGATTAAACAAGCCTGAATTCATTGTTTTTAAAGAGTATCAGAGAGGAGGTAAGCTCTATTACTACAATGTATAAATGAATCAAGAAGATCTGTATGCATGAATGATTTTTATTTTCATTTTTAAAATGAGATTGATGACAATAGAGGGATATATCAATTGGTTTTCAGAAAACATGGCTACAAGAATAGAACCAAAATTCCAGATTGAGTAGTGGGAGAAAGAAACAGTAGAGAAACTTTATCAGGCTGGACTTATAGGTTTTCTTCAGAAGTTTAATGGGCACAGTGAAAGTATAACCAGGGAGTTTATAAACAACTATGCCCAATACCAAACTATGGTAGGAAACTTAGCCATTCCATTGACTCCCGAATACATATCTTAGGCATTAGATCTACCATTAACAGAAGAACATTATCATAAAGGTCTACACTTCAAAGAGAAAGCATGGGCTTTATTCTTAGAGAAGAACAAGAAGGGAACCTTTGATAGAACCATAGGCATACCTAAGGAATGGTTCAATGAGTCTTGGGAAGAATTAGTTTTAATCATTCAAACTTTTTTCACATGTGATAGAGGCCATAGTGTGACACATCTTTACCATGTCAAACTCCTTCCACACATTAAAGGAGAAGTAAAAATTAACTTGCCATATTTCTTCTCCAGGAATCTGATCAAGATGATAGAGTCAGTGAAAAACGAAACTAAACCAAAAGAAGCTCAAATTTATCATCAAGGACTTATAAAAATTCTTGTAGAATATCAAGTGAGAGCTAAGGGTATAGTCTGGAAAGAATTTTTAATCCAAAATCAACATGAAGAACAGACCATAGAAGAGCAGTAAAAAACAGTTCAGGAAACCAAAGGCATAATGAATTCACCACTCTATCCAAGAACTAGATCTAAGAAGAAACACAATACTATCATGATTGAGAAGGAGGCATCTTTCATATCCACTCCTAGGAGGCATAGGAGAAAGAGCCCAACAGAGATAAGTACCAAAGACCCTGAAGTACAGATTGTAGAGACACTTTCTACAGAGAAACAAGTAGAAGACACAATTGAAAGATTGGAGAAAGAAGCATTGGAAAAAGACTCATACTTTGATAATGTAACGGTCACGTCATTTGCCAAGGATACAGAAGAATTAGAAAAAGAGTTGCAACTAAGCAAGATAAAAGAACTGACAGATCAATTAGAGATAAACAAGATCTTAGAGAAGCACTTGAAGAAAGAGAACAAAGCATATAAGAAAAATAATGCAAAGTTGGTCAGGGAGAATGAAAAACTAAATGAGGAGGTAGGAAAACTGAAAAGAAAGAATGATCTTCTTTGCAAACAGGCTTTCAAGTGGCTCAAAGACAAAAACATGTGGAAAAACAAGTATGAGAAACAGAAGGTCAAAGCTACCATTTACAAGGAAGAATAATACAAGGGGATAGATTGTCTACTAGAAGCAGCACAACAGGAAGCATCAGGATCAGGCACAGGGTTTACAATAGAGGTTAGAAGATCCAAGAGGAGGAAACAAGCATGAGGACATGCTTGTGAATCAACAAGGGGGAGATGTTGGCCCTCGTTTTTGGTCCAATTTTTCTTAAGAAAACACACTTAATTTCTATATTTTCCATCCATTTTCCATCACATACACCCCATTTTGATGTATTTATGCATATTCAGGTATATAAATTTAGTTTTGCAATTTTTAGATGTTTTTATGAAAATTGAATTTTAAGTGCATTTTTGGACAGAATCAGAAATTCCCGTAATGGCTTCATGGATGTCATATTTTCAAGACACTTGGGCATGAGCTGAACACATTTCTAGAAAGCTTGGGAACTAGGATTGAACTAACTCCTATTGGTTTAGTCAAACCAAGCTTAAACATGCTCGGTCAAAGCTGGTCAAATAGGACTAGTCATTCAGGAAATCCCTAGGAAATAGGGCAGTTTTATGATTTCATGGGATTTTCCATATTTTCAGTGATAGGATGGATGAGTTCGACTTGGATAGATGAGATATGGATAGATATAGTTGTTAGAGACATTTTAGATCAATTTGTTTCATAATTTTCTATTTAAGCCAAAACATTGAAGGCTTATGATATGTAGAATTTGTATAATTTTATATTGAGACTTCTGAATACTTTGAGTTAATTTGAGGAACCTATTCTACCTTCATTTTGTTGTTCAATGGTATGGATGATTGATTGAGTTTGCAGTAGCTGATAATCTCTTCAAGTGTGCAAGGCAAGGGTGGAGGGCCCCCACTCCAAGCTAAGTACACTTCATGGTTAATCTAGCTTGATTTTCCTAAACTAGTTTTACTTCACATTTGTTTATTTGATTTGATATATGATGATTTATGTTTGCTGATGAATCTTGGTTTATTTATCATTTTTATATGAAGGGACAACCCAGTGTTCAAGTTGAACCCTCCTTCTATTGGATTAATGAATAAAAAATAAAATTCATCTTTCTTGCTTTCAAGTGATTTTCTAAATTTCTAATTTTCTAACAATGGCATTATGATGAATGAATTTGTGATGAAGAACAACAAGGACCTCCTTAGTTAAGATCCTCTTTCATTATTTATTTATGCATCTTAAGCTATTGTCAATTAGTGGTTTTTGATTTCTATTCATGAAGTAATATTTTAGAAGAAGGACAAAACTGGTTCTCCTAAGTTAGGAGCCACTTCATCTCACACATATTACCTAAGTGAATTAGAAATTACTTAATTAGATTTATATTTATAATATGTATTTCCTCAATTATTTATATTTCATCTTCTAACCTTGACTACATTTGATATCCATACATTTTGGACATGCTTCTAAGTTCTACAAACTTGGATTGATAATGAAATACTTGTGTTAATTTATTCAATAAATTAGCCCAACAATCCTCATCATCATCGTCTCTGATATATGATGTAATCTAAAAATACTCTGTATTATCATCTTTGTGGTCATTACCTATATCGTTCTGGAAAAAAATCAATATTACATGTTAGTACTAATCCTATAGCACAATACATATTTTTGTTACAATGCTAACCATAAAATGAGGTAGGACATAATAAAATTTAATAGTACTAAAAAATAAAATGAAAATGGTTTAAGATATACTCGAGATCCAACTAAGATTACACTTGTAATTCACATTAAGTAGTAGAAACATTTTTTAATGCATATGAAGTAGGTACCCATTTGTTCTCCATATCATATTGTGAATGTTTTTTATGATGTCCATGCACGATTGGTAAATTAAGAGTTACTGGAAGCTTTTTTTTCAAATTACAATTGTAATTTAGATTAGAAATAGAAGAAATTTTAACACAAAAAGAATGTCACGTGAAAAAGTAAATTGCTTTTAATGAAAAATAAGTCGCATACAATATGAATGTCACATGAAATATTGAGTTGTTTTTAATGCATGTACCTTTCTCTATGATAAAATGGATCCCAATGTTTGTTCACGAACAAATGCTCCCAAGTAATTACTTCATTTTATCCATTATCACAATAAATCCATTATACCTAGTGACGACAATGATTCCATTCAGATTGTTTTGAACTCCCTAAATATAATGTAAAAGAGAAAACTCCATGACCACGACCATGAATGAAACTCCCTCCCTTGCCTCGTCCACCATTAGAGACAATGAACTTGGAGGTATGACCAAGATAGCAACCCCTCCCTTGCCTCGTGTCCACCATTAGAGGCATTGAACTCGGAATTAAGAGTGCTCATGTTTTCTTTGCTCTAATTAATCTCCAAGGAATCAAACCTTGATCAATTATCAAGGACTCCATCAAATAATAGATATATCACAGGCGAAGATCGATAGGCTTTGCCAAAAGAATGTGAAATAACACTTATCTCTGTTTTATGAAATAACTCGAGTGAGTGCAATGAATGGTGGGAAACACTTACTAGGGAAAGGAAGATTTTTGGTTCATCCTTATTTATATTAATAGTTTTGCTTCTTAGAATGGAGGGAAGTGTTTAAAAAAATTCTAAAAATTATTTTTAATTAAAAAAAAAAACATGATTTGCTTATGTTTCAGTTTTTCTTTTTTTAATATATAATTAGTCTTAGTATTTTTTTATTTTCTAAAAAAATATATATTTAGTTTTTGGTATTTCTTATAAGAAAAATTATATTTTGTTTTTTTATAAAAATGAATTTTAAACATTCCATTCATGCTAAATTTGTGATTTTATGATAGAAGTTTAAATTATATATAAAAAATTAACTTAATGCCATTTGTTGTGTCGCTGAGATGGGTATTATACATCTCTTCCTTACTAAGTTTTAAAATGTGCTTGGGTTTTCCTAATAACTTCATTATATCTTGAGATGCTCAACTTTCACCTAATAAAACAATAGAGTTAAAATAGGTTTGCCTTTGTCCTTTGTAGATCTTTGTCCCCATTAATCTTAGTGTTAATAGATTAATTGTCTTATGGTGGCTTTGAGTGATCACTCCCATTAGTTGCATGCTTTTTAGTTTTCTGTTAGTGAAATTTCTTAGGCTTGATAACATGTTATTTAATTTATGAAAATGTGTTAATGTCCATATTATTATTAAATATGTTGGTTTTGAGCATGTTTTAGCAAAAAGTTCCCAAAAGCTTTATAGATTGTATTTTATAATGTAATGATTCATTGCTTCATGAAATTGTTTTGGATATATTTTTTTAATGATTCATTGATTGATGAAATTGTTATGGATATTTTTTTTACTATATTAACTTGCATGTGGTAAAGTCAAAAGTCACCTCTTTTTGAGATTTTCATTGCTCAATTTCCCTTAAGGCCATCAAGTTCACCATTCGGTCCCGGGTTAAGGAAATATAGGAGTCATGAAGTGGCATTGTCCAAGCACTTAAATCTTGAAACATGTGTTTTTTAGTCACATTATACTTCCTTTCTGTGTAAATTCTCCATGAAAATAGTCTCATGGTACATGAGGGGTTTCAAGAGTAAAGGAAAACAAAGACTCCTAAAAGAAAAATGGTATGCAAAGCACCCATCAATAATGTTGATATAAGAAACAAAAATATTAAGTGAGGTTCTACCACTTATTATTAGCAAATGGGGGAGGAATTTCCAAGTAGTAGCGATTAATGCTTCGATATACTTGGGTGGAATGGTTATTATTTGGAATGATGAGGACATCAAGTTTACCAATATGTTTACCTCTTTTCACATTATGACAATACAATTTTATTTAATTGACATCAAGGACTACTACCATGTATCCAATGTCTATGACTCCAATATCACAAATGGAAAACCTCTATTTCTCAATTCTATTTCCAGCACAAGTAATTTATACTCCCCATCTCCATGGATTATTGGGAGTGACTTCAATATTATCAAGTGTCTCGAGGAAAAGAAAGGATGAATCACAATGTTTACCAAGAGATTTTGTAAGCTATACCATCAAATCCCTAAAGTAGTCTCCATTAAAGTTCTCAAGCAATGAGTCTCCAACCCACACATGTGGATCAATGAGATGTAATACATGTGTGTGTGGTGAATAACTTAATACACTCTTATAATAACTCAACAAACTTAAGTATTTCACTCCATCACATAAATTGACCGTAGTGTGACATAAGTAAACCAAGAGTAGACATGAAACCCTTAGGCAACAAACATTCCCTAGATCCTCAATTAGGTGCTTAAATGATGAAGTGAAAATGCAAGGGGAAAAGAGGACTTCATGATTTAACCATCACAAACATGTGATAAAATGTGACTAGGAGTGTATATATTCATATGTTTGCCAAAGAGGGAGTGAATACATGAATTACCATTCATTGGGACTTATTTTTCTTTCTTTTGTTTTTTATTATATATAGGACTTAGGGAATGAGCTTTTCATAAGTTTGGCACAACCCATAGATATAACATTTACATTAATTTTCACTTCAACCTTAGAGTTTAGGCTTAGATAAATCATTCTAGTGTATCTTTAATGATTTTGGCTTTCACTTTTTGATTTTCTTTCATCACAGATGACAAAAGGGGAAATATTTTGCCACAAATCTATGAATTCTTAATCATAAATGCGTCATGCAATCAAAACAAATTAATGATGTTATTCTCTATGAAAATGATGGGTATTCTTGAGAAAAGCTTATGCTTGTGGATTTTTCCTCCCTAGTTGAGAGGGAGTGAGGGTGTACACCATATTATCCATGTTTCATGTATTATGGTCACCACTAATAATCGTAAGCCTAGTAAAGACACCGGTAGGGAGAATGGTGGACTAAATAAACTTCTGGGACCCATATTCTTTGTGAATTTGTACTTTGACTAGGACTAACCGCCATAAGTCAAGTACATTAATCTAAGATAAGAATCGTCATGAGGATCGACATTTCCTGGTGTCAAATATTATGACAGTGGATTAGGAAATGATCATGTGAGGACATACCTAGTGAACATCTTGGTGGGGTAAGTGCCTGGAGAGGCAGTGGTGTCCAAATTTATGCCTCCCAACATTGTTCTATGATCCAATGGAGAGATAGAACTTGTTAGTCAAGGCCTTGCTATTTTGGCAATGTTGGCTATGATGATGTAAATCGTCGTTGATGCTTATCAATGCAAATCCCTTCTTATATGAATATTTCAACTTAAGAGTACTTTTTTGTCTCATTATGAGTACCTCCCTAGTTTAGAGGGAGTGTTGAAAAATGTAACTAGTGTCGGTCTTCATAATGCAATAAAATGTAATTTTTATCATTAATATTTATTATTATATTCATTATTATTATTTCATTTTGGTCAAATCATGTTCTTCATGCTTATAGAGTCAAAAAGAAATTATTTTGAGTCAAGAGAAATGTATTTGAGTCAAGTCCCATTTGGACTTTTGAAAGAAAAATAAAAGGAATTTTTATTTTGAGTCAAAGAATAAACACAAGACCAAGTCGGCCCTCCTTAAACAGGTCGTCCTGAGAGGCAGCTATTCAACCCTCTTGGATAGGTATATATATCATTCAAATCGATCACTTGGAATACCAATCACTTATCATCACAAAACATCATTTCTTGTGCCAAATAAGAATAAAAGACAACTGGAATTAAATGATAGATAAACTATGATTTTTTTAGCCTATTTCTACACACACGTGAAGGATTTGTGGCTTCTCTATGAAAACTTTGGGTCTTAACTTCATCCTTCACTATAAGCCCAAAATTTTTGTGATTTGACCTTATTTTAGAGTGTTTAATCAACGTTAAATTTCGTTGAATTTGACTTGGTTGGAGGAGACTTGGAGTAGGGTTGACTTGGATATTTATGGAAATCTTGGTCTTGGTCTTGGGTCTTGTATATCTCATTTTGATATAATTTTATAAGAGAAGTATTTTTTTGGTTTTCCCCCTTATCGATTTTTCCCTGAATCAAAGCCTAATTCTTGGTGTTATTTGTTTCCTTGTGATCTTTATGTTTTTCATTTTTGTGTAACTACTTGATGAAGAAGACAATCTAAGTAATAAGAAGCCAAAAAGAATTCACAAGTAATTATCAAGTTAAGATAAATCAATCATTTTATTCTAACACTTGGTTTCTCAACATGAAGTAGGGTAATAGGTCCTATGACATCCAACCTGCAATCTATGATGGGAAATCCTCAATAGTATCTTTGAAGAAATATGTCCTATTGAGGGGGTCAAGAAGAGGTATGAGGCATCACCAATTTTATAGTTGAAGAAGTTTAAATCTTGGTTTGTCAATTTTGGCCCTATGTAGGAAAGAAAACATGGAAGGAGGTGATCCCCTTGGAAGATTTGAAAAGGGGAAGGCCACATAAGGCCTTATATAAATATCTAAATCCAAGGACCTCCCTCATAAATAGAGTTAGACATGTATTGAAAGAGAGTAAAAAATGATCCTTCCAAATCTTGATAAAGACAATAAAACATCCCTTGAATCTCATAATAAATGGGGCATCTATAGATGAGGTGACCCTCTAACTCTATCTCATGTATATGGAAAAGCTAATAGATATTATTGAGAAGAGGAAAATATCCCAAGAGAAATAGAAAATGTAAAAAGTCTGATAGTAATATGTATGCAAAAGATGATCTTGAAACTATTAAGTTCATGAATCCATGACTGTAAGGTCATTGGCATCATCATAATCATAGTCATCATCTTCATTATCGTCATCATCACCACCACCACCATCATCATTATTGTCATCATTGAATTATCATCATAATCACCATTCATGTCGTCATCATCATCATGATTATGGACATTGTCGTCAATTGTTCATAATTATAGGTGTCGTAAGAAATATCATCAACCCAAAAAATGTTACAAGTGCTAGAAAAGGGTTGTTAGGACACATGATATATGCAAGAGAAATAAAAACTCTATTTTTGAGAGATGATCGATGATCATCATCATCACTACCATTATCATCGTCATTATAATTTTCATCATCCCCATCATCATAATTAATGTAATTTCTATCATCATTGTTGTCATCGTCATCATGGACATCATCATCATCATTCATGCCATTATTGTTGTTGATGATGACCAAAATGAAAATAATGATAATGATGATCAGATGGTGATGACTTGGAAGATGACACCAAAGATAATGATTATGATTATGACCATGACAAAATTTAAAAATTGGGAATATTGGCCAAGGTCATTAGCATCATCATCATCATTGTCATTATAACCCCCATCGTCTTTATCATCATTGTCATTATCATCAAAATCATAATTCATGCCATCGTCATCGTCATCATCTTCATTATCATCATCGTCATAATTATTGACATTGTCATTAGTTGTTCATAATTGCCAATGTCATAAGAAATATCATCAATGAAAAAAATATTATGAGTGTTGGAAAAGGGATGCAAAAGCGAACAAAAAAAAAGGGGAAACAATAGACGTAAAATTGGATGAAGAGTGGACACAACATAAGTAGATGCAAAACATGGCAAAAAAATTGACACAAAAGTGGATGAAAAAGTAGATGCAATAGTTGATGAAAACTTGGACACACAATAGGATGCAAACATGGATGCACAAGTGGAAGAAAACATGAGTGCAATAGTAGGCATAAAACTTGGATGCAACAATGAACGCAAAAAGGGACAAAAACTTGGATGCAAAAAGGAGGAAAACTTGGATGCAAAAAGAGATGTAAACATGGATCAAACATGGGTGCAATAATGTACACAAGATTAGATGCAAAATTGGATGCATCAGAAGTGGATGTAAAAGTAGATGCAAAATGGGATGCAAAAAACATAAACAATATTTGATGAAAACTTGGACACAAGAGAGGATGCAAATGTGGATGCAAAAGTGGAAGAAAATTTGGGTTGCAATGGTAGGAACAAGATATGGCAGAAATTGTGGCACAACAAAAGTGGATATAATAACAAACACAAAAAATATGCAAACTTAGATGTAAGACAAGATGCAATAAGGTATGTAAAAGTGGATGAAAATATGAGTGCAACAGAAGAAACAAAATTGGATCCAAAATATGGATGAAATGGAAGTAGATGAAAAAGAAGATGCAAAATGAGTTGAAAAACCCAACACAAAAGTGAATGAAAAAATAGATGCAATATTTTATGCAAAAGAGGATGCGAAAATGGATGCAAAATTGGAAGCAAATTTGGGTACAACACTAAGTGAAAAACATGGCACAACAAAAGTGGATGTAATGATAGATGCAAAAAAAGAATAAAATGAAGATGCAAAAGAATATGCAAAAATGGATGCAAAAGTGGACATAAACATGGGTGCAACAATGGATGCAAAAGTTGATGCAACAAAATTCGATGCAAAAGTAGATGCAATATGAGACACAAAACCTGATGAAAACCTTAACGCAAAAGTGGATACAAAAAGGGATGCAAAAATAGATGTAAAAGTTGATGAAAACCTAGATATATATGAGGATGCAAAATTAGAAGCAAAAATGGTTGCAAAGGGAGGTTCCAAACTAGGTGCAAATTGTGGCATAAGAAAATTGGATGCAATAGTGGAAACAATAACATATCAAAAAGATGATGTAAATATGGATGCAAAACAAGATGAAAAAGTGGATGCAACAAAATTAGATGCAAAAGTAGATGCTAAACTAGACAAAAACCTCGATGCAAAACTTGCCACAAAGGGGATGCAAAAAATGATGCAAAAGTAGATGCAAAAATGATTCAAAAGATGTTGCAAAAGAGGATGCAAGAGATGATGCAAAAGTTGACTCAAGTGTAGGCACAAAAAGTGGATGCAATAGAGGATGCAAAAGTTGGTGAAACAAAATTAAGTGCCAAAATTGACGCAAAACATGGTGCAAAGGATGGCACAAAACTTGGCATAAAACATGGCGTAAAACATGGTGCAAAAGCTACTAAAATACCTGGTGCTAAACTTGGTGTAAGACTTGGTGCAAAACATGGTGCAAACTTTGCATCAAGTTTTACACCATATTTGATAAATGGACACAAATAGCACCAAAAATTGGCTCTAGACACAAAAAAGGAAACAAAAATGGACACTAATCATATGGTTTTGTTGTAGTGAGCATGCATCCCCTTCCTTGAGAATTGTGCCCCCTACCTAGACTAGAACCTTATCATGCAAAAGCGCTCTAATTATCTAGGGTTTTGTGCCCTCCAAATATTAGATCATGCATGCAGAACTGAACTGAACTGAATCTGAACTACAAACTGAATTGAACTGAAGAAAAAATGGAATTGCTTAATCTTAAACAACATGCAAACTGAAATTAATTGAGGGTAGAAAAACTGGAAATATACCGTCTACTCTCTTACATAACAACACCTCCCTCATACTATAATGTGCACAGAAACCATGACAAACTGCTGCCATTATTACTATTGTATGGACTTGCAAAAAGTACACCCTTACTACTGTTGTACTTGCCAATTAAGTGCACCCTGGTACTGTGGAGAAGACTGTAAGAGTTAAACAAGGTAGAAAATATAACAAAGGATATGAACCAACTGATCCAAAAAATATTACCACAGTGATAAATTGAATCCTTAAAAGAGGGACTAGCATGGGAAGACACAGAGTTAAGTCAAACAAAGTATAAATATTTGCCATAGATCAGACAAAATTTACTGCATGGCTTTAAGAAAATTAATCTCAATGGGAAAATAAATTGTTTCAAATCCCAAGATTGAAAGGAAATTGACTTAATGTACAACACAATGTTGGTATTTTGTTAAGCTGCATCTGCATTTACTCACAGGTGTTGATTTGATGCTATATAATTCTTAAAGCCATGTTCAACCTATAATGAGTCTCTAGCTTTTCTGTTGTTAAAGTTGCAGGCCTATTTTAGCAAAGCCATAGGCTTTGATCATGATGAAATGTAGTTAAAGGGTTTTTTCTGGATTTATATATTTTTCATAGTTTAGTTTCAATTATGCATTTTTCCATACCAAGTAAGAAATAAAACAAACCATTAGTAGACAAAGAACATATCAATCAGAGCTAAACATGTAAAATATAAAGGATAAAGGATATACAAATGCAAAATGGAAAGTTTTAACTCAGAAACTGAATAGATAATGTGGTGTTAATAGTACCTATATAGCAGGATTTGATATCAGGAGTAAAGACACACCAAGTCCATCGAATGCCTCTTTCCAAGAACCCTCAGTAAGAGTTTGCCAAAGTCCCTTTGATTTCCTAAATGTGCTAGTTTACATTCGAGCAGAAGCTGTGTCCAATGGCTTTCCAAAACAAAATAAACCACCACATAGCATAGTGTTTATGTATAAATTTGAGCAAGAAATGTACAAGTAAAAATACCAAAATTTGGCTAGAAAAATCCAAATCACTAGGAAGAAATGGAGTTGCACCTGTGTTGTCACAGCTGTGCAAGCTCTAGTTGCAGCAACTACAACCAAATTTGCCTTTGTTCCCATATACTTGTAACCAAATTTCTGATGTATAATTACTTGATGAAAATTGAATAAGCTAAATGAATGGTAAATAATATCACAAGTAATTATCTGTAGATCAGGAAAGGTTTTTCAACATGGTATCATAAATGTGAGGTCAAGTAGTGGAGTGTGTCTTGGTGGAATGATCTTGCATCAAACAAATCTATGTATTTTCCCTGGAACTAGTTTATCTGCAGATCTGAGAATTCAAGCGTGCATTACGTAAAGATCCATTGGCTCTAGCACCATTATTATACACAACTGCTTTTGAATTTTTGTTTTATCTTATTCTGGAACAGGTGTAAGGAGGTGAGAATGATCATTCTCCATAGTCAAGTTGAAGGGAGTCGTAGCATCAACTGTGTGGAACAGTAAATATTAATTCATGACAATTTGCAATCCCAAGGGCATGGTTTTATGCAGTCTCCTCTACTCCGATTTGCTTTGAGCACCACAGATATCAAAAACTGAAGGCAAAGGCAAGGGGGCATTGCAATAATATTACTCTATATTTGAAGAGTTGTCACATAATTTCCAGACATGCATTGGAAGATGTACATATATATGGCAACAAAATAGAATACATACATGTCTAGTGTGGTCAAATTCTCCACAATCTAAATATCACACCATGAGATAGAACGTCTGAATCGACTTGAGGATAAGCTAGTGACAACAATGGCTCAGTATAGTAGTGGAAGCATTTACTGGTGGCGCAGAAATGTCCATACCCATTTTGCAAACCCTAGTTTCTCTAGTATGGCACTACAACCTTTTCTATACCAATCCACTTGGGATGAGATTAACCACGGATTGAGTCCTAATGTCGATATTGCAAGGCTAGGGTTAGGCCTTGGGAAATTATTAGCACATTCATCTTGTATTGTTTTCTTTTGGGATGACAATTGCCCCTTTCTAGGTGGTCCTTTAGAAAGAGAAGCAAGAAGTTAAAGTTTGAAACCAAGCTCTGTATAGTCCCTGGGCCAAGAGTACATTGAATGGCCTTGCGGAAAGGATTAGAGAGAGCACAAGCGGGCCAACAAAAGGTGGTAAGGCTAGTGATGGTGATGGCGATGGCAATGGCAGAGGTGGCGTAGGAGATGATGAAGTCGATGGTGAACAAGAGCACCAATTTCTACTACCTCTATTGACTATGGCGTTTGTAGCTTTTAATTTAGGGTATTGTATTACTGTCTGGGTTATGGATGGAAATATGAACAACAACTTCTTGCGAATAGGTTGTGGACTCTTTTGTCTCCTCATGCAACTGATTATCAAAATCTTGAATGACGATCTAAAACTGGAGGGAATGCACACCACACCTAAAGTTTTGCTGAGGAAATGGTGTACATGTAGGAAACCTTCCTCAATTATATCCAATTTTTGTTCCGCCAAATCGAGATCATTGAGTATATGCAAAGTGTTGTTCCTTGATGCTCATGTATGTCTCCCATGTTGTCCCCTTCTTCTGAATATGTTTTGGTAGGGAAATGATCACCTCCCCTTCTTCTCTATCTCCTGTAGGTGATATATGCAGTGTACTTTGGAAAAATTCAATCCTCTTAATCAACAAGCTCACATAATCACTAGCTCTGATACCACTGTAATGTAACTAGCCACTATGAAATGCAAGTTGTAGTACTTGGTCACTATGAGGTGCAAGATGACAACACTAGTTCTCTCTTTTCGTTTTCCTTTTTAAGATTTGTTGACTGAGATTGTGTGGTTTTTATCCGGTTGACTACTAAGTGTATGGATTGTTTTATAGGAATAGATTGTTTTAGGGGTTTCTTTTATAAATTTGTTTGCAAGCATGGGATACCATTCATCACAAGGTAACAATTACAAATAATAGAACAAATAGAATTGTAAATTATCATTGCCATTAACATAATCAGAAACATGCTTGAATAATTGTTGAGATAACAGATTGCTGATCTGAAGCTACCATAATGGTCTGGTGTGATTATGATTACATAGGTGTTGCACGCTCTTAATGGATCTAGCCAATCAATTGCACATCTGGTATGATATCTCGTATCGAGAGCTCCTGGAATGACTAACTTATATGTAGCGTAGATCTGGTTTACTCCTTGTGGATGTGATAAATTCAATGATGGCCTTCGATGAGGACCCGAAATTTCATGTCTGGTGCCTAGTTCTTATTCCCCCATGCAGACCCTTCAACCTTCTCGAGCATATATATATATATCTATATATCTATATCTATATATATATATATATATATATATATATATATATATATATATATATATATATAAACAAACTAATATGTAGCGTAGATCTGGTTTACTCCTTGTGGATGTGATAAATTCAATGATGGCCTTCGATGAGGACCCGAAATTTCATGTCTGGTGCCTAGTTCTTATTCCCCCATGCCGACCCTTCAACCTTCTCGAGCATATATATATAAACAAACTTATATGTAGCGTAGATCTGGTTTACTCCTTGTGGATGTGATAAATTCAATGATGGCCTTCGATGAGGACCCAAAATTTCATATCTGGTGCCTAGTTCTTATTCCCCCATGCAGGCCCTTCAACCTTCTCCAGCATATATATAAACAATGGTCCAACCCCCGCGCTTCACAATGCACCAGCGTGTGTTTCCAACTCCGAATGGTGGTGTTTGGTCACTATTGTGGGCCCCGATCTGACCCTAATAACCCAGGCCCTCTAATATCCATAGTTGCAACCCTTTTGATGATTATAGATGCTATGAGCCATCGCATAATCTTCTATTGACTACCCATAGTCACACAATGGCCACAATCGTCCCGTCACACGGGAGACATTGGACCAGCGATAATGAAAGTATAAATTTGATCTTCAACTGCATGAAAGCAACTCTTACCTTTACGGGATCATATTAGTAAATAGGTTGGAGCTAAAGAAGGAACAATAATAAATTTTGAAGGATGATGAACGATTGAATTTGTATTGCTACAGGAAGAGAACTAGTTTATGTTGCGAGCAGCTACAGACTTTTTAAAGTAATTTCGACTTATAAATCATGTGGTTTTAAAGTAATTTCTACTTATTTTACCCTCCTCGCTACATCTTCGAGACTGAAGACCACATTATGATATATCCTTATTTGGATTGGCTTTAAAGAAGGTGCTGATCACTAGCTGAATGATCTAATTGATCTTCTGAACTCCGAGGGACAACAAATTCATCAATGTATGGAGAGACATTGATTTTTAATGTGGGACCGTGGAGCCTGGATCACGTCAATGACATAAAATATCCTAATTAGAATTGTTTGACGGGATACATTTACGTGCTCCAAATGTTGGAGGTGGAGTTTGTTGACTTGTTAGACATCAAATTCCATCATGTTCGACAGTGTGATCAGACTGGGATGCACTTCTGTAGAGTTATCATATGATTTTTAAAGTAATTTCTACTTATTTTACCCTCCTCGCTGCGTCTTCGAGACTGAAGACCACATTATGATATATCCTTATTTGGCTTGGCTTTAAAGAAGGTGTTGATCACCAGCTGAATGATCTAATTGATCTTCTGAACTCTGAGGGACAACAAATTCATCAATGTATGGACAAACATTGATTTTCAATGTGGGACTGTGGAGCCTGGATCGTGTCAATGACAGAAAATACCCTAATTAGAATTGTTTGACGGAATATGCTTACATGCTCCAAACGTTGGAGGTGGAGTTTGTTGACTTGTTAGACATCCAATTCCATCATGCTCGACAGTGCGATCAGACTGGGATGCACTTCTGTAGAGTTACGAAAATAATTTAAGGGTTTTCACCGAAAGAGTGAGCAGATCACAGAGTATTTGGTTATTTCACTCCTTGCAGAATATCTACATATTTCTTTTTAACTAATTTCAACTTATAAATCATATTATTTTAAAGTAATTTCTACTTATTTTCATAATTTAAGGTTTTTCACTGATCTAAAAATAGAGAATGAATAAATGGAACAGGAACATACTAGTGGTGACATCACTGTCGAGGCTCTGGACTGACATCATTCAGGTTTTCTGCTCTTGCTCCTTTATTATGATAAATGGTTTCTCAAACTCATCAAATGCCAACGCCCTCCCTGCAAATAGTAACAAAATGCAGCATAGGGATTAAAGCCTAAACATACAAGTGTGAAGCAAAAAAATAGTGGATTTTGAACCAGAGACCTGAGGTGTGTGTACTCCTCTCCTCTCTGTGTGGAAAACTGAAAATGCAGTGAATCTCCTCTCTGTGTGGAACACTGAAAATGCAATGAAATTGAAAATGAAACATACCTTGGCACAGTCAATGGAGTGAAGATCAGTTGGTGGGGTTCAATAACCCTAATTCACAACTCTCTTAAATCTCGTTTTCGCTCCGACCTTGTGAAAAGTGAACATATACTACCTGTTCTAGAACTTAAACAAAGATTGGGGCTAGGAGGGATTTTCAAATATGCTAAAATTTTCCCTCCTGAAAAAACAATAATTACATTATTTTATTTTATAAATACATTATATTATTTTCACTTAAATACATTATACATTATTTTATTTTCTCTTGGATAGTATGTTTTTAGTTGTATTTCAGAAACTAACGCCCTTGGGAATTTTTTTTGTTGTGTTTGAAAACATTTTTTTTGCATATTTGGCGTATTTATCATAATAATAATAATAATTTAATTTTAAGATTATTGTTTTTATGCAAGTTTATGGAGGTGGACATACTCTATTTTTGGAATTTGAATGTGAGACCTCTTAGAAGGAAACATGTACTCTTAACTTGCTTGTATTGAAAATATTTAAGTGTTCTTGCATATTAAGTGGGTGCAAACAAAAGAGAGTATATAGTAAGCCGATTTAATAATTAAAAACAAGTGTTAGTTTCTTAAAAGTCATATGACAAATTTGGAAGGAGTAGGGTATGTACCCTAGGTTAAATATATTCAAATTATTGTGTGAATGGGTTTGTAAGACCCTATGTTTTTATCTTGATAAAATGGAGTCCTCTCCGAGTCACTCACATAGTTTAGGTTTTCATAAGCAAAGTAGGTGCTTTGCCTTAAGATGTAAACATTTCATTTTAAATAATGTGATGATGTGGTTTTCGTGAGGCATTAAAAGATGGAATGAGCATGCACATTTGGGATGCTAGTGTTATGTTCTACTCAAGGCATGGGTGCATGTCCAAGAAGACTCTAACAAGGGTTGAAGAGATGGAATAGTTAGAGGGGTTGGGGGGTTGTGGTCTCACTTAGAGGTGTAGAAAAGCAAGTTATGCACCATGATAAGTTGTGAAGATAACTTAATACATTTGACAAGTTGCAGAAAGGCAACTTGGCAATGATACTAAGTGAACATTCTTTGATCGAAGTTGATAGCCTCTCCTTGCGCTACCACTTTGCAAGATGAAGAAGAAATGTGAAATATATGTGCAACCCACTAAAGAGGTTGGCAAGGTTGTTGCAACATATATAGGTGGTTTTTTCATGTTGTAGAAGGAGGTATTGGAACTTGGAAGGTGACCATTGGAGTATATTTCTCATGGGGTGTTAAGGAGGTGCAAGGATTTGATAAAGATTGAATTACACAAATCTAACAAATAGGCCATATTGGATTAGAATAGTATTTTTTTTGGACATCCAAAGTTGAAGGTGCATTTTATGGAGGTGTAGTCTAAGTGCTTGGGTGTGGGCCACATCTTACGGTTATCTTGGACTTTTGGTGTGTGTTAGTGGTGTTAGTGCATTGTGTTTGATTAACACTAGCTAGAATATGTTCCATGAAGGCAAAAAGTGCACGAGTTTAAGATGCATTAACCATTTCACATTGTAAGGTATGCTATGCCCCAGTTTTGAAGAGACAATTAGAACCATCTTAGAGTGTGATGGGTTGTACCATGGACTTAGGTCCACTTGCATGGGTTGAGGTGTAAAGGTACCCCATGAGTTGAGGAAAATGATTCCAATTCTTACCTATATAGAGTGTTTATGATATAATATTAATGATTTTTTGTTGGGGAATGGAAGAGGAAGATAAGAAATGAGAGGCGCTAAAATTTGTTGTAAATAAATCACAAGGAAGGAAAAATGTCTCCTATTATCAGGATTTTTCAAGTTGCCTATTCAATAGGACTAAATTTTAGTTGGATCTAGGGAGTTGGCCTCAAAAGCAATGATTGGGTACTCTATAAATCCAAGACCTAACATATCCAAGATAGTCCATTAAATAGATTCATCTTGGGAAAAGGTTGCAAAGGCTAAGGTTAAAATATCCCCTTTTTAATGTGGGTTTTAAACCTTCCATTTGAGAATGCTAAAAACAAGGTCATTGTCTTGAAAGGAAGTCCTTGATTCTACCAAAACCTAATTCCAATGCTTAATCCATGGTGTGATTCTTTCTATTTGAGTTTGGCCTTGAACGTTGAGATCTATCTTTTGGTCTAGTTATCAATTTGTTGTTTCACTTATGTGTTGAGAAGGTCTTAAGGGCTATAGAGGATAAGACAGTTATTTTCCAATACCCATCCCTTGAAACCTTGTAAAGAGATAGTGTGCCCCATTTGTTTTTCATAATATTTCAACCACAAGCTCTTCCTACGAGGATGCCCTTGAAGGGAGGGTTTGTAAAAGAAGTGGAAAAAAAAAAATTTCATGTTGAGTCAGAGGAGGGGTATAGATTACAGGTGTCTCTAAAGGTCTTGACAAAGGTAAAGGGGAATGGAGTTTTCCTCCTATTGCAATGCCTTCTATTCCACCATTCAAGGTGCTAAAGGGAACTAACTTTAAGGGTCATAGGTGAAAGCTCACAAAGATCTTAAAAATGAGAAGGTAGGTGCAATTTAGCATAGGATTGATTCTTCAATGGTTGACTTTTTGGGTGAGATTTCCCAGTAAATGGAAAAAATTGAAGCCCTACTACCTATAGATTAAGTAGATTATGAGAAAATGTTTCCTAAGATTCAAAGAGTCTCTCCATATTTTGTCCATGAGATCCATGGCAACTATGTTCAAGTGTTGATAACTCGTGTTAAGATATCATCCTTGATTCAGGGCACATATACCTCTTCAACTAGTGGTGGAGAGTCTAACTAATGAGTAGGCAAGGTTGTTCATTTACAAGGTTGGAATCAATCAAGAATTCTCCCTCTCTGCCCAACTCTATGATGAGGAGTGTGCATAATGGATTTATTATTGTAAAAAATTACAAATATTGGATTATCTTGAAGTTCGAGTGCTTGAAGCGATTGCCTCAACCTACAAATATTTAAAGGAACTATGTGTTTTTCAATTAGACCCTTGTGGTCAAGGAACTGCAAAAGAGTAAGGCCTTATCGTTATTTTTAAGGGGTTGGCCTAGCCTCACCTATGTACTAACTTCTTTTGTCAAATGACAAATGAAACTTTGGTTATTGTTGCAAGAAACTAAATTTCTCTCTTCTCACTTGTTTATAATGTATATTATTGATCCCAACAAATTAGATCATGTGATAAGCAACCTATACTTGAAGGTTTTGGAGAAATTTTTCAATATTGTAAAAGTTTATGATGTTTATCTTTCACTAACTTTCTCATGAACAAGGCCTTTCAAAGTATTCTAAACAAATACTTGAAACAATCAATGCCAATATTATTCCTCTTTATTGAAATTCATGGAGGAATGTTATTGTTGATAACAAAAATAGGTCACACTTAGTAAGTAGATGTGAGATATCCGAATGGATTGACACTACGAGCTACCAATGAAAGCCTAAGATTATAGAGAAACCAATGACCACTAAAACACTAATGAAGTGATGGGATAACATCAAAATCATTCAAGCAATTTAGCTAGGGGTGGTACTCCACTTAGAGTTTCAAGTTGGTAGTTTAAGATTCCATGGTCCTAATAAGCATATCATATGGAGAGGAATACATAACCCATTTCTACAAGAATTGGATCCTTGTGCTCTAGGGATCTATGAAGACAAAACCATCTTCAATGAGGTGGAGATCATCTCCAACAACTTGGTCCATGCAATAGGTAAGTTCAAGAATCATTTATTTGGTTAATGTTTCAAATTATTTATGTTCTCCTACCTATTGGATTGTTAAGTATGTTCTTTCAACCCATTCCCTAACATGTCCTTTGGGTTGGATGTAGAATGTATCTTGCAATCAATGTATTTTTGCCAAAATATTTAGAATTTGAAGCATATTCACTACTATCCCAGGATTTGTAATGACTTTATTGCCCCACTCTATAATTATCTTTGAGAAGGAGTGCCTCAGGTTCTCCTCCACAATTGTGGTTTCCTTGGAGTTGATTGGTAATAGATATATAACTAAGAATGGAAGCTATATACATGCATATGGAGTTACTAAGCCTCATTGTTCCTTCCAAATCATACTTTGGACATGCCCTTTCTAAAATAAATAACCTATCAAACTACTCTATATGGCCTCAACATTACCATGAAGATTAGGGTGAATAGATAATGGCCTCATTATCTTATTTTTTTGGTGCACACACCTTCCATGATTTTGGTTACATCATAATTAAGGTTAGAGGGAAAAAATATTATCATCTAAATATGGAACCATCCATAATGCATGAACTATTCTTGTATCTATTTATTTATTTTTGAAATGTTTTTTTTTTTTTTTTTTTTTAACAGGAATGGTTATGTTGATATATTGATTCTTGGCTGGAAAGCCTTAATTCAGGTTACAATGAGGTGAACAGAGATCAGAATTCTCAGCTACCGGGCACCACATGACTTCCTTTCTAATGAGCCTACGACTTTTGCTAGCTGTGATTCTTGTAGCTTTGTCTATTTTTCCTAAATTACAAATGCAAACAAACTGCTGTAATAAGAGGCAATAAAACATTTTGAACAGATGGTTAAGGGATGGAGTCCCAACCTTCGTCTCCGTCTCTTAGAAGGACTCCAGGAGGGAGGAGAACAACTTTGTTGGCTTCAGCATCGGCATCTTTATTGTTGTCTCTCTTTATATGAAGAAATTCCACATTCTGAAAGGTATTTGTCAGGAATCTGATTCTGCTCAGAAGTCTTGATAATCTTAAATCTGTGGGAGAAGAATTGTCCACCATGGCCTTAATAATGGATTGGGAGTCTCCAAAAATAGTTGCTTCTTTGATACCTAGAAAAAGGAGCAGCTTGAGGCCCTGGAGAAGAGCTAGAGCTTCGGCTTGGATGCTGGAATTGAATCCCACTCCCCAAGCATATCTGGATTCGATTCTGCCATCTGCGTTTTTAATAACACCCCCTGCTCCGGAGCTGCCGGGGTTACCTTTAGCAGCACCATCGAAGAATAGAGTTTTTCTTGCCTTCTTTTTGCAAAGATCAACGAGCTCTGCAGCATTGAGACGGATTTGCCAATGCTTAAGGATCTGAGGGGGACTGACTTTTTCAATGAATTGGAGGCCCAAAGCATCGCCCCAGACAACGTCCTAATCGCTAAGGTCAGCTTTGTCTAGCTGTTCGCCCAAGCATTCTTTCAAATGACTTTTGATTTTTGCCCAGATTATCCTGAAATCACTCTTTTTGCCCTTGAAGATCCTATGGTTTCTTTCTAGCCATATGTGCCAGAAGATTATTTTAGGAATGGCGAGCCACACTTGTTTGATGTGCAGGTTCTGAGGTGTTCCACCTGGGTACATGCGCTTCCATATAGAAAAAAATTCTGAGCAGTGAACAGGTGGGGCAAAGTCAATATTTAAAGGCTTTAACACTTCTTTCCATAGATCGGCTACGAAACTACAGGAAAGCATCATGTGGGTGGTGGTTTCTTCATGTCCTTCACACAGCGAACAGTGCGAGGGACCAATTACGCCTCTTTTACGGAGCCTGTCCTCCGTCAAAATCCTGTGATGACACAGGAGCCAGCAAAAAATGTCAATCTTGGGAAACGTTGGCTGAGACCAGACCCCTTGCCATGGCTTTGGATCTGGCGGCGCATACAGTTTCTGAGAGAGTTGATTGTGACCTTTTGAAACTGTATAAGTTCCCGGGACTGAGCCCCATCCCCGCGTGTCTGCTTTCTTGGTGTTCAAAGGGGCTTTACCTTTTAAGTGAGTGAGGAGGGAGGCGTAATCGTTGGATAAATGCGATGGCACCTCCATATTTCTCCATCGCTGCCAGCTTCTGTTCTCCCACTGCGAGAGGTCCCACAACGTTTTAACGCCTGCTCGATCCATCCATTCTTTTAACTGAGACAGGGAACTATCATCAGCAATGGGATCACTGCTCATAATACGGTCCTCCCAAATATTAATATGCTTTCCATTGCCAGGTATCCAATGGACGTGCTGTTTGATTAAGGCTAAGGCTTTCTCGACCAGCTTATGTATCATGGTACCAGTGGAGGAAATAGGGTTGTCTAGGCAGCGTACTCTTTGCCCTCGGAAGTATTTTTTCCAGAGCGCAAGCTGAGCCTACCCTGGGTTTGGGGCAATTATCCTCCATAGCAGCTTTGCGTCCAATGCTATATTTTGATTGCTGGTATTCTTAAAATGCAGCCCGCCTTCCATTCTGGGCAAGGATATTTTATCCCAGCTTATTAACGAAATTCTCTTCTCATTAGCCTTGCCACCTTTCCAAAAGAAGTTTCTGATATATTCCTCCATTTTCCTCGTGATGCCAATGGGAGCCATCATCACTGCAGCCTGGTAAATGGGAAGGCTATTCAGAACAGCCTTTATAAGCACTGTCTTGCCTGCTAAATTGAGCCAGTTGAAGCCCCATGAATGAATTTTAGATTTGAATTTTTCCATCAGAGGCAGCCAATCTCTGCTGAGGGCTCTTTTTTGGAAGACCGGGAGGCCCAGATACTTGAAGGATGACCAAGTAAAAGAAGCTGCAAAATCAAAACAGTTAGATATGGCTTGGACCGATCTGATCGTTGCATTCCAGCAGTAAATATGGCATTTGCCTTTGTTGAGGCTGCTTCCTGAGTCTTCGCAGTAGGCATCCAACACTTCTTTGAATCTTATAGCCAAGGGCAAGGTGGCAGCACCCAGCAGGAGAGTGTCATCCGCAAACAGTGCATGATTTATTCTTTTAACACCTCTTGCTATGTTTAGGCCCATTATTTCTTGGTCAGTCTGCTTTTTATTCAAGAGGAAGCTGAGGACAGAGGCTTGGAGAACAAAGAGCAAGGGGGATAGGGGACACCCTTGCCTCAGCCCTCTAGAAGCTTTGAAGAAGTCAGTGGCCCTCCCATTCACCAAGGGGGCGATCCATGGCTCACTGATGCATGCCTTGATCCAGCTGATGAATTTGGCCCCAAATCCAAACTTATGCAGAACATCAAACAGAAATCTATGTCTCACCCTGTCAAAGGCGCTCTCCAGATCTAATTTGACCACCATTCCTTTCTCTTTCCGGGTCAAGCTTGAGTGAATCGCCTCTTGGACCAGGATATAATTATCCACTATCTGTCTTCCTTGAATGAAACCTCCCTGATTCTCTGGGATAATGGAAGGAAGGATAGTTTTCAGCCTGTTGGCAATCACTTTTGTTATCAGTTTGTAGCCGATGTTACAAAGGGAGATGGGGCGGAACCTGGAGAAAGTATTGGCACCTTTTTCCTTAGGGATAAGGGCCAGGAAAGCCGAATTGGTGCTACCCCCTAATTTCTGACAAGCTTGGGATTTCCGGATCATTCTGCACAAGTCTTTTTCCACAATCTGCCAACAATTCTGCAGGAATCTGGCAGTGAATCCATCTGGGCCCGGGGCCTTGTCCGGTTCCATGGCAAAAAGAGCGATTTTGATTTCTTCGTTGGTGACTTCTGCTTCCAAGGACTGATTCTTTCTAGCCAATATCAGAGTGGGCACCTCATTGACTAAGGAGGAAGTTTGCCCCAATGTCTCTTTCTCACTGTACAGATTTTTGAAGTGAAGGAAGGCAGCCTTTTTTATGCTTTGCAGATCTTTATGATTGGTATTCTCTACCTTAATTTCTGAGATGGAGTTGAAATTTTTCCGTGCTTGAGCTTGCTTGTGGAAGAAGGTAGAGTTTCTATCTCCTGCCTTGAGCCAAAGCCTCCGAGATTTGACCCTCCAGTACTCTTCCTCGGCCGAGCTTGCTTTGAGAAGTTTTTGCTGAAGCTCTGCCTCCTTATCAAGGATTTCTTTTGTGATCACTTCCTTTTTTGATTTCAGGTGATGGTTCTCGAGGCATTCTTGAATCTTTTTCCTTTCCATTGCTGGGTTAGGAAGGGATTTTGCCCAGGTTTTCAAGGCTGCTTTCACTCTCCTGAGCTTTTCTTCCCAAACGAAGAAGGCTAAGCTGTTAACAGGATGCTTCCAAGTGTCTTTTACGAATTGCGAAAAGGACTGTTCCTTGACCCAAAGGGAACTGAATTTAAAAGGGATGGGGCCTTGATCCATGTGGGCCACCAGATCAAGTTTGATGGGTCTGTGGTCAGAAACACTGCAAGGGAGAATATGCATTCTAGATTCTAAACCAAGAAGAAGAAAGGAACTTTGAACAAGAAATCTGTCTAACCTTGCAGCTATGTGTCCCGGGCCGAGCCTTCTATTGGTCCAAGTGTACTTGCCCGCCGAAGGCTTGATGTCGATCATATCCCAATCCTGGAGCAGATCCTCCACCCATTCACGCGCCGGATCCCTTACTATGCTTCCTCCACGTTTTTCCGCTAGAGATAAAGTGAGGTTTAGATCTCCAACAATGATGATATTTGCTAAATCTTCAGATTCTGCCAGTCCTCTGATGGAATCCCAGCAGATCTTTTTCTCTCCTGCACTGACTGGAACATACACATTAAAGAGGCAGAGGGTCTCCACTAAGTCTGCATGTTTCAGCTTAGTGAACAGCCAATGTGGGTTGGCGACCTCTTTAACCTTTGAGAATTTGTTTGCATTCCAGAGAGTGCCCAGGCCTCCTGAGGCCCCCCTGGCTGAGACTGCTTGTCCTTCACTTCTTTTCCATAAGTTTTTTCCGATATGGAGGAAGACCTTATCCTCCATTTTGGTCTCCTAGATTAGGAGTATGTCGGGAGAGTCGGATCTTATCAGACTTTTGACGGCTTCTTCTTTTCTTTTGCTTCCCATACCCCTACAATTCCAGGAGATGATCTTCATCACTTACTTTTGGAGTGGGGAGCTCCTTTAGAGCTCTGGAGCTGATTTCTGGTCATCTTCGGGGTTTTAGCCAACAGTTTCTCAAGGGTAGGCTGGCTTCCTTGCAATTTGTCCTTGTAAGTCTCCTGCTCCCTTTTTTCGCGGGTAGTTTTTCGGCCTCTCAGTGATCTTCTGGCCGAGGATTGCGAGCCTGCTATTTCACCTTCTTCTTCTGAGTCCTCCGAGCTTTGCACTTCCTCAGCCTCTTCTGAGGGTATCTCTTCCGTTTTGTCTGCATTGTTTTCGACTTGCTTTGGCTCCAAGGGGGGCTCTTTGTGAGGCGATCCTTCATTCTGTATCTCTATACCTTGAGTGTCCTCTGTTGCTGAGCTTAGCTGGGTGTATTTGTTTCCTTGTTCTTCCATGTGAGGAGTATGAAACCCAGGGCCTGTCTGGGGAGCCTTGGTATTATTGTTTCCATTTCTTGGGGCTTTGCTTTTGGATCTTTTGACCTGCGTCCATCCTTCCCCCTTGCTTTTCTCTGCTTCACTGTTTTTTGGACAATCCCTAGCAAAATGGCCATAGACCTGGCACTTCCTGCACTTGAACGGAAGCTGTTCATAGTCCAGTTTTTGAACATGTGACCAGATTCCAACCCTAATCTTTATTGCCTCAGGCAGACCAACCTCAAGGTCCACTTCGACACAGATTCTAGCACAGTCAAATTGATCTCTGTTGTTGGCGCGGTCAATGAATTTGCCTAGGGTGTTTCCAATGTGTTTGAGGGATTCCCAGTTCCAGCAGTGCATTGGAAAATTGGGCAAACGAACCCACACAAGAACAGCTGAGGGGACGTCAACTGATGGATCAAAGTCGGGCATCCACTTGTTGAGATACAGTCCCTGAGGGCCCATGAAATAGGGACCATTGCAGAATATCAGCTCCTTATCTTCTTTTTCAGCAAACTCAAACAGGAAGAAACCCTTCCCCAGGAAATACGAGGTGACTCTATTTTTAATGAGCGGCGCCCAGTTCCTTGCTACCTAGCTCTCCATGGTTTTGGGGGAGGGCCAGAGCCCGGTGAACTGCCCAACCAAGGCTCACTCTGCTAATGAAAGGGCGACCTGGATCGGCTTCTTAGGGGGAAGCGAGATCTCAGGGATGTCGTCCAGACGCTTTACAAATTTCGCGGCCTCGGTCGATTTCTTCTTTGGAAGAGAGTTCAACAGGTTGACAAAAGCCTCGACTTCAGAAGAAGGGGGCGAGGGGGACCCCGATGAGGCAGCCATAGCTCGATCTGATCGAGCTCACCCAGAACCTGCGATCATATCCCCCAGAGCCGCTCAGAAGGAGCCCCAGGAAGGAACAAAGGCTGATCCACCGATTTGAGTGACAGCCAACTCGCAGAATCGCAGAGGAGGGAGGCCCTCCAAGACGGCCTCAGGGCCGAGATGGCTTCAGGCGCAAGGACGAGGCGACTTCAGGCGCAGCAGCTCCAAACCAAGAAGGATAATAATCATCTATTAGTCATAAAACATTATTTATTTATTTTTGAAATGTTAATGATATTTCTTACATGAATTTGTTGAAATGTTGACATTACTAGAAATAAATTGGAGAGTTGCGGGAATAACAACCTGAAAAAAGGAAGGAAATCGCAAAAGAGTAGCAGTTGTAGAGGGATGGCGGGAAGGATCAGATACAACTAGGCAAGAAAAGAGCAAGGAAATCTGAGCAAGGGAGAAGGCGAAGATCGTGAGAAGGAACTGGCAGTTCAGGTTGTCACGCAGAGATGAGTCAAAAGGCAGAAAGGAGAACCACAAATGGTTGTTTTTGTTATTGATGTTGTTACCATTGTTGTTGCGGAGCTATGAGACTGCTTTGTATCTATCAGTCCATAAACTTGTGTATTGTTATGTTGAGAAAGAGGCCCTGAGCCTGATGTAAGGTATTCACCACTCAGTTAAATGATGAAGACTGCTATTGGGACCATTGTGTGTTAGTTGCATGTTATTTTGGTTCTTTAAGATTTTTATGTATGCTCATATTTTAAGTAGTCTCTCTATTATAGTATATATGGCTTGTTGTGATTAGACTTCCTTATAGAATGATTCAGTGTTCTCTGTTCTCGATTCTCTAATATGATTCTCCTTGATACTAGATCTCAACCCCCATCTAACTAAGGTCGCGACATGCTTCAGGTGAGACTCCTTACCCATTCTGGGTAAGGTGAAAATGATGGCGTTGTGCTAGAATACAACGGAGCCTTGTTGGCCCTTATGCCCAAACTCGGGGTCTCGAACTTGTTGCTATTTATGTGCCAACAAATGGTTCTGTTGCCAAGACCTGAAATTTGAAAAGGGGGTTTGGAATATGGTATAGAGGATCTTTAAGAAAGAACTGCCAAACTGGTGGAATGAGAAAGTGGACTAGTTTGTTTCTCAGCAAGCTCAACTC
Organism: Pinus tabuliformis; assembly: GCA_031772625.1. NCBI lineage: Eukaryota > Viridiplantae > Streptophyta > Pinopsida > Pinales > Pinaceae > Pinus > Pinus tabuliformis. The sequence continues at coordinate 66,138,619 of CM062818.1, forward strand.
CGTTGATGAACTATTGGAGAATAAATCCTATATTCGAAGCCGGCTAGTGATCAATACGAGATATTCTGGTGCAAGTTCCTAGAAGAACTTTACAACTGGTTGTAGACATTGCAAGTGAAAGGAAAGTCCAATTGAAAAAACCCATCTCGTCGTGCCTGGACTCAAGCAGATCTCCCTATGCTACATCGCCTTGATACAAATCTGACGAGAGTGGTAGATTTCTGGGTACAGACCACGGTGGAAGGGTATATTATTGAATTTGTAGTAGAAAGTCATCAATATTTTTTGAAAGTTGAAGTTGTGTTCTGATCGGGGTTGCAAGGGAAGCTACAGAAAGAGGTTACCCTGTGGATTAAGGTTTTAATGGTGGAAGAGGGCTTGTTGGTGTTCCAAAACCCAAGCATGACAATGTAAACACCTAGTACTGGGGGAAGGACCTAAAGGGAAGGATTCTACTGAGCGGGGAACTATGAGAATGTCACGAGGATGGATGCAGATGAATTTTGAAAGGCCAGGGATCTAAGAGTGCAAAGGAGAGCACAGATAGTGTAGAAATGGCTAAGGGCCATGCAGGCGATTAAAAGGCGACAAAAGGAATTGCACCAAGCAGGAGTGGTGTTAAGAGATCCGGAAGAGGGAGAAAGTATGGAAGGAAGTTCAGTGGGAAGGGCAAAGACGACCACAACCAAAGTGGGTCTGGAAGGTGATAGGGACCCACCCCTGCCAATGGAAATGGGGATAATTGGCAGTGGGGTGGATATGAAATCAACACTAGATGTTGCGCCACAATATGTTGGATCAATTGGAAATGCACTGAGGTACGAGATTTCCCTATCTTTAATGGTATAGATTCAGTAAATTCATTTATCAACAAGATTGATGCAACGGTTATTGAAGAACATAAAGTACCTCTACTAAATGTCGCATTACAAGCGACACCACCAATATGGTGGGGAGTTCACCGCAACTACCTCCGAGAATGGGAGAAGATCAAAATAGCCATGGAAGTAAGATTCAGACAAGTGGGGGAGTACGCTCAAGATTTCGTCAAATACAGGGGGGACTCTAATCCTCGACAACATTTACAAAATTGTAAGGAGAGATGGAATTGGGAAGGAGTTCCAAAGGAGTTATGGGTGCATGGTTTTATACACACCCTGAGAACCTTTCCAAAATCTTGGTATGTACAAGAAGAAATAAGGAAACATACTGGAGATTGGGACAATTTGGTTGATTAGTTTTTCAGTAGCTTTTGATTTTTAGACCACAAAAAGAGGTTGACTGAGGTGTTGCAGGCTGTCAAGCAGATTCTTCTCACCTCGAGTCAGCTAATGGAGGGGTGCATAGATCATAAGACTTTACAACATATCTATGAGTCCAGATATCATGAAGCAATAGCTTGTGGGAAGGTGGACAAAGACCCGGATAAAGATGATCTGGAGGAATTACAACATCTGTCATTCCACGAAACCGAAGGGGAAAGGGATATCAAGGATGGACCTGTCAATGATGATCCACATTTACTCCCATTGAAGTTGTGGAAACATAACATCGGGACCGATGACAAACCCAAGTTAGCCTCAATTGGAGATTTTTAGGATAAGCAGACTACAAAGGAAATTTTCAACCTCCTGAGAGAATATGAAGACTTGTTCCCTTCATCAGTCATGAAACTGAAGGGGATCAAGGGAGATATAGGGGAGATGAAAATCATGCTAAAACCAGATGCAAAGCCAGTAAAGCATCGACCATACCCACTGAACCTGAGGGTTAAGGAGAAAGTGAAAAAAAAATAGACAAGATGCTAGCAGTAGGGCTTATATTTCTGGTGGATGAGGCAGAGTGGGTAAGTCTGATTGTGATATGAAAAAATAAAGATGCTATAGAGATAAGGGTCTATGTGGACTACCGCAATCTGAACAATGCTTGTGTGCATGATCATTTTCCTACACCATTCAGTGATGAAGTTCTAGATAATGTAGCGGGGAATGAAGCCTACTCTTTTACAGATGGATTCTTTAGTTATCACCAAGTTAGGATCGTAGAAGAGGATAAGAAGAAAACTACATTTACCATGAAATGGGGATCCTATTCCTATCATGTTATGCCATTCGGTCTCAAGAATGCACCTGCGGTGTTGTCAAGAATTGTGATTTCCGCCTTTAGAGATTACATCCACATGTTCCTAGAAGTCTATATGGATGACTGGACAATCTATAGTATGCTGAAGAAACACTCCAGTCTGCTCAGAATCATGTTCGATTGATGTATATAACTATAGATCTCACTAAATTTAAAGAAGTACTGCATATTTGCAGTCCCTTTTGGCACACTTTTGGGCCACATAGTGTGCAAAGAAGGAGTATGTGTAGATCTTTCTAAGGTTGTGGTGATCATGAATATGGACCCACCCGCAAGTGTAAAACAACTCAGATCCACCTTGGGACATATCGAGTACTATAGAAGGTTTATATGCAACTATGCCTCGATTACTGCACCGATGGAAAAGATATTGAGGAAGGCTGTGTGATTCGTGTGGTCAGAAGAATGTCAGGGTGCACTCAACATACTGAAAGAAAAACTAGTAATTACATTGATCCTAGTCTACCCTGACTGGAACAAACAGTTCCATGTCCACATTTATGCATCAGGCGTTGCTCTAGGTGTTGTTCTGGCTCAGTCGGGGGAAGGTAGCCTCAACCACCCGATTTATTTTACTAGTAGAAAATTGTCCACAACAGAAAAGAACTATACTACAACTGAGAGGGAGGCACTTGTGATGGTATATTCACTCCAAAAATTCATAAATTGTTTACTAGGAGGCCCATTCAAGTTTTTCATTGACCATTCTACTTTGAAATATTTAGTGAACAAGCTTGTCCAATGTGCTACTCCAGTCCTATTGCAGAACACAGAATTGATCGCTCAAAGCCTTGGGCCTATTTTGATGGCGCCTCTTAAGGTGAGCCCTACTGGGAGGGGTAGGAAGCATCTTGCATACCAATGAGTCTCATGTAATTAGATTTAAGGCAGGTATTTGTAAAGGGTTCAACAACAAGGCTGAGATGATGGCACTAAAGCTTATCTAAACTGTGGCAACAGAATATGGGGTTCCATAATTTCTAGTATTTGACAATTCTCAATGTGCTATAAAATGACTCAATAGGTAGTATACCCCACAAATATGTACCATCACTAATGAGGAAATTCTTGGTATTATTGAGGGGCTTACCCAGGTTGCCTTTGCTCACATTTTCAGAGAAAGAAGTCAAGGGGTAAATCTCCTGTCAAAAGGTCTCGAGCTTTAGCCTAGGGAATGGATTGTTTAAGAAGATTTAAATGGGTTTCACATTGAATATTCCCACTTGCCTTTCCTTTGATCAGTGGACTCTTGGATTCTTTTTTTATTTCTCATAGTTGAATGTACATTTTTTGTATGAGAGGATTGTTTAAATTTTTTGGATCAGAACTGTACGCCAGCCTACCTAGAGGTATGCAACAACAGAAAGAAGCAAAAGATGCATAGTTTTTTAGAGGTAATGTCTAGAGATGAATAGGTCTAGTCTTTTAGAATAATATCCATGAATAAAAATATAACCTTTTCCTGGTAAAAAAAGGGCACAGGAAAGACCATGATTAAGGAGCATTTCTCCAAGAAGTACAAGAACATAAGCGAAAAGAGTTCTGATCTTTGTCCTCAATAGATACCAACAACACCAGTAATAGATAATAGGAGGCCATCAAATCCAGAAACAGGCATATTGAATGCATACCTCTTGTTCCATCCTTGAACGCCTTGGCAACATGTAGTGGAGTTTTCTTCAATCCATCTCGGTTCACATTTTTTCCCTAACGCCTTCAACAACATCGTCACAACAACCACGATGGTGGGGTTCGAATCCGATCCCTCATATTCGTCAATGTTTGCATCTGGGTATGGTTTGAGATCGAGATCGATTGCAAGAATGGTTCAACCACCCTCCCACTCCCACCCCCACTCCCGCATTGGTGGAGGAAATTTCATCCTCCAAATTGATCCAGGTGGATATTGGTGGCCACCTGCCAAGTCCACCTGGACCCCCACCATTGTCTTTCTCAGCATTTTCAGTTTCCTTAATTGTAGCACAACTTACTATTTTTAGCAGTTTTTCGGGTCCTGAACTTCCGGAGCCGTTTTGAGGCCCTAAACGACGTTTTTTTGGGAATCCGGGGGCAACACGAGTCCATGGAATGGACTAGTGTTGCCCGTTCCAACAATGATAGTGCTCGGATAGATCTTTCTAATGAGCTATTGTACGCGTCAAACGGAGATCATATGCCAAAGTTACGACCCCGGGAAGTTGATGTACCAACTTACCCCCAAACGGGGCCCACAGTTTGGCGTTTCATCTCCTAGGGTTAGGTTTTGGAATGTTAAGGGTTTTTCCATTGTTTCTCAACAATAAATAGGCCTTCGAGCCTCATTGTAACACAGTTTAGAGGCATGTAGCCATCACATCTCTTCTCAGAGATAAGCTACCATCGCCCTAGCTAGTTTATTTCCATTTCTGTTTGTAAGCATATTTCAGTATTTTCCATTAATGAAATGAAGTATTATTTCCGCTGCATCTTTGTGTATATGGTTATCTCTGTAATTTGTTGCGTTCCTGTTTAAATCCGGATCAGTGGTATCGGAGCGGTCTGCTTTTTCTCTGTTTTTCTTTGCATGTCCCCAACAAGGTTGGGATATAAGGAGTTAGGGCTTGAACTGGTTGAACCTTTGCAAGACCAGCCTCGCAAATCCCGACGGCCTCCCATGGCAGACGAGAAGAAAGACGAGGGGGCAGGAGATCCCATCAAAATCTTGCTCGAAGAAGCGCTCGAGCAACAACGGAACGCGATGATGGACAGCTTTGCGCAGATCCTTCAGCGGCTACCCAGAAGCGGCGCATCGGCTTCCAGCAGCTCCTCTGGAAACGCCACACCCTTTAAGGTACAAGTTAATTTTGAAATCCCCATATTCAAGGGTCAGATAGACGCCGATGCCGTAGATAAATGGTTAAATCTGCTAGAGGGTTATTTTTCTGTTCATGAATTTTCGAGTCGGGAAAAGATTGTTTTTGCTCTTCTCAAAGCAGCCCCCACGTCAAGGACTGGTGGGAAACCTACTGCGAGCAGAAGGATGAAAGTACTGGCTCACTATTTTCAGCCGCACCCACTTGGGATTCGTTCCGGGATGCCATCAAGGAGCAGTACTACCCTGTCGGAAGCTATGAGGATGAATACATAAAGTGGACCACGCTGCGGCAGGGAAGGGACCAAGATGTGCCGGAGTTCACCAATCTTTTCCATACCCTTCGCACAAAGTTGGGTATCAAGGATTCGGAGCAACATTTGATACTCAAATACCGTGGCTGCCTGCACAAGTACATCTAGGAAGAAATACAGTTCCTAAACATCCCCTCGCTCGGTGCAGCATACCAGTATGCCGTCAAGGTCGAGCAGAAGTTTAAACAAAAGAAGCGAGACTTTGGATCTGCGAATCCAAAGCAGGGGAAAGGTGCCCCTAAACCGCAGAACAAAGGACAAAGCCAAGGCGGGACAGCCCAAGACAACCAGCCGAAGCTGCAAGCAAAGAGCAATTCCGCGAAGCCGAGAAAGGACACTGGAAAATGGTGCGAGTTCCATAAGAGCTCCACTCACAACACAAGTGAGTGTCGGGCCAAGCAGTCACTGGTGGCTGAGCTAAAGGTTTCAGAATCAGATGCATGTTCCGACTCTGAGTCAGAACCCGATAAGGGGTATGAAAAAGGAAAGCACACTACAGTCGGGCTGCTGGGCATTTCGGGGTCGAGAAAACAGTGGCAGTACTACAAAACTATTTCTATTGGCCGAATCTTCGACAGGATGTTGGGAAGTACATCCGATCATGTACTGCCTGTGCCATTGCCAAACCGACCATTAAGAAGCAAGGCCTCTATACCCCGTTGCCTACCCCTAGTCGACCTTGGGAATCCATCTCCATGGATTACATGTCAGGCCTTCCTTCCACTAAGCATGGAAATGACTGTGTTTTTGTGGTCGTCGACAGGTTCTCAAAGATGGCCATTATGATGGCCTGCAAGAAGAATATCACAGCAGAAGCCACTGCTAAACTCTTCTTTGAACGAGTGTGGGTGCACTTTGGGATCCCACAGTCTATCATCTCAGATTGGGACAGTCGGTTTCTCAGCACCTTTTGGTCCAGTCTCTGGTCAATGCTGGACACCAAACTCACGAAGTCCACAGCCTTCCATCCTCAAACTGATGGCCAGACAGAGGTTGTCAATAGGATGATTGTGCACATTCTGCGCATGTATAACTCAAAGCATCCACGCACATGGGACGAGAGCCTCCCCTACGTTCAGCACAGCTACAACCGAGCTCTTCACAGCTCCACTGGCCATAGCCCTTTTCAGGTGGGTTTGGGATTCCAGCCACTATGCCCCATTGATGTGGCCATGCCACTTGCAGCTACTCACATGAATTCAGCTCATGTCCAGTCCGAAACAGATAAGGCCACCAGCTTCATTGAGCGCATCCAACATATTCGCCAGCAGATCCATGACATTCTTGAGAAATCAAATGCCAAGTACAACCAGCGACATGATCAACATCGGGTGCCACACAAGTTTCAGGTGGGCGACAAAGTCTGGTTGCATTTGCAAAAGGAACGCCTTACTGGAGCCTATCGGAAATTGAGACCACTCCGATATGGTCCTTACACCATTACTAAGGCCATGGGAGACAATGCATTTGAGCTCAGCATTCCCCCATTCCTTGGCCTGCACCCAGTATTCAATGTGGACCGCCTTCGGCCATACTTTCCACCATTGCTAGACACATCTGACATTGCAGAACAGCTCAAACCCACAGAATTAAATCCAGATTGCATGGAACAAGCTGCAACTGATCGGATCATGGACACACAGATCAAGAACACTCGCCAACAGAATATCCAACTGTATCGAGTTGTCAAAGCGGGCCAACTCCTTCAGCAGGGCAAGTGGCTCACCAGGGAACAAGTTCAGCAGAAGTTTCCTCATCTCATGGAGGAGCTCAACGCAATGGGGACCATTGCTTCCTAAGGGGGGAGGAATGATCCAGGTGGATATTGGTGGCCACCTGCCAAGTCCACCTGGACCCCCACCATTGTCTTTCTCAGCATTTTCAGTTTCCTTAATTGTAGCACAACTTACAATTTTTAGCAGTTTTTCGGGTCCTGAACTTCCGGAGCCGTTTTGAGGCCCTAAACGAAGTTTTTTTGGGGAATCCGGGGGCAACATCAGTCCATGGAATGGACTAGTGTTGTCCGTTCCAACAATGATAGTGCTCGGATAGATCTTTCTAATGAGCTATTGTACGCGTCAAACGGAGATCATATGCCAAAGTTACGACCCCGGGAAGTTGATGTACCAACTTACCCCCAAACGGGGCCCACAGTTTGGCGTTTCATCTCCTAGGGTTAGGTTTTGGAATGTTAAGGGTTTTTCCATTGTTTCTCAACAATAAATAGGCCTTCGAGCCTCATTGTAACACAGTTCAGAGGCATGTAGCCATCACATCTCTTCTCAGAGATAAGCTACCATCGCCCTAGCTAGTTTATTTCCATTTCTGTTTGTAAGCATATTTCAGTATTTTCCATTAATGAAATGAAGTATTATTTCTGCTGCATCTTTGTGTATATGGTTATCTCTGTAATTTGTTGCGTTCCTGTTTAAATCCGGATCAGTGGTATCTGAGCGGTCTGCTTTTTCTCTGTTTTTCTTTGCATGTCCCCAACAAGGTCGGGATATAAGGAGTTAGGGCTTGAACTGGTTGAACCTTTGCAAGACCAGCCTCGCAAATCCCGACGGCCTCCCATGGCGGACGAGAAGAAAGACGAGGGGGCAGGAGATCCCATCAAAATCTTGCTCGAAGAAGCGCTCGAGCAACAACGGAACGCGATGATGGACAGCTTTGCGCAGATCCTTCAGCGGCTACCCAGAAGCGGCGCATCGGCTTCCAGCAGCTCCTCTGGAAACGCCACACCCTTTAAGGTACAAGTTAATTTTGAAATCCCCATATTCGAGGGTCAGATAGACGCCGATGCCGTAGATAAATGGTTAATTCTGCTAGAGGGTTATTTTTCTGTTCATGAATTTTCGAGTCGGGAAAAGATTGTTTTTGCTCTTCTCAAAGCAGCCCCCACGTCAAGGACTGGTGGGAAACCTACTGCGAGCAGAAGGATGAAAGTACTGGCTCACTATTTTCAGCCGCACCCACCTGGGATTCGTTCCGGGATGCCATCAAGGAGCAGTACTACCCTGTCGGAAGCTATGAGGATGAATACATAAAGTGGACCACGCTGCGGCAGGGAAGGGACCAAGATGTGCCGGAGTTCACCAATCTTTTCCATACCCTTCGCACAAAGTTGGGTATCAAGGATTCGGAGCAACATTTGATACTCAAATACCGTGGCTGCCTGCACAAGTACATCCAGGAAGAAATACAGTTCCTAAACATCCCCTCGCTCGGTGCAGCATACCGGTATGCCGTCAAGGTCGAGCAGAAGTTTAAACAAAAGAAGCGAGACTTTGGATCTGCGAATCCAAAGCAGGGGAAAGGTGCCCCTAAACCACAGAACAAAGGACAAAGCCAAGGCGGGACAGCCCAAGACAACCAGCCAAAGCTGCAAGCAAAGAGCAACGCCGCGAAGCCGAGAAAGGACACTGGAAAATGGTGCGAGTTCCATAAGAGCTCCACTCACAACACAAGTGAGTGTCGGGCCAAGCAGTCACTGGTGGCTGAGCTAAAGGTTTCAGAATCAGATGCATGTTCCGACTCTGAGTCAGAACCCGATAAGGGGTATGAAAAAGGGAAGCACACTACAGTCGGGCTGCTGGGCATTTCGGGGTCGAGAAAACAGTGGCAGTACTACAAAACTATTTCTATTGGCCGAATCTTCGACAGGATGTTGGGAAGTACATCCGATCATGTACTGCCTGTGCCATTGCCAAACCGACCATTAAGAAGCAAGGCCTCTATACCCCGTTGCCTACCCCTAGTCGACCTTGGGAATCCATCTCCATGGATTACATGTCAGGCCTTCCTTCCACTAAGCATGGAAATGACTGTGTTTTTGTGGTCGTCGACAGGTTCTCAAAGATGGCCATTATGATGGCCTGCAAGAAGAATATCACAGCAGAAGCCACTGCTAAACTCTTCTTTGAACGAGTGTGGGTGCACTTTAGGATCCCACAGTCTATCATCTCAGATCGGGACAGTCGGTTTCTCAGCACCTTTTGGTCCAGTCTCTGGTCAATGCTGGACACCAAACTCACGAAGTCCACAGCCTTCCATCCTCAAACTGATGGCCAGACAGAGGTTGTCAATAGGATGATTGTGCACATTCTGCGCATGTATAACTCAAAGCATCCACGCACATGGGACGAGAGCCTCCCCTACGTTCAGCACAGCTACAACCGAGCTCTTCACAGCTCCACTGGCCATAGCCCTTTTCAGGTGGGTTTGGGATTCCAGCCACTATGCCCCATTGATGTGGCCATGCCACTTGCAGCTACTCACATGAATTCAGCTCATGTCCAGTCCGAAACAGATAAGGCCACCAGCTTCATTGAGCGCATCCAGCATATTCGCCAGCAGATCCATGACATTCTTGAGAAATCAAATGCCAAGTACAAGCAGCAACATGATCAACATCGGGTGCCACACAAGTATCAGGTGGGCGACAAAGTCTGGTTGCATTTGCAAAAGGAACGCCTTACTGGAGCCTATCGGAAATTGAGACCACTCTGATATGGTCCTTACACCATTACTAAGGCCATGGGAGACAATGCATTTGAGCTCAGCATTCCCCCATTCCTTGGCCTGCACCCAGTATTCAATGTGGACCGCCTTCGGCCATACTTCCCACCATTGCTAGACACATCTGACATTGCAGAACAGCTCAAACCCATAGAATTAAATCCAGATTGCATGGAACAAGCTGCAACTGATCGGATCATGGACACACAGATCAAGAACACTCGCCAACAGAATATCCAACTGTATCGAGTTGTCAAAGCGGGCCAACTCCTTCAGCAGGGCAAGTGGCTCACCAGGGAACAAGTTCAGCAGAAGTTTCCTCATCTCATGGAGGAGATCAACGCAATGGGGACCATTGCTTCCTAAGGGGGGAGGAATGATCCAGGTGGATATTGGTGGCCACCTGCCAAGTCCACCTGGACCCCCACCATTGTCTTTCTCAACATTTTCAGTTTCCTTAATTGTAGCACAACTTACTATTTTTAGCAGTTTTTCGGGTCCTGAACTTCCAGAGCCGTTTTGAGGCCCTAAATGACGTTTTTTTGGGGAATCCGGGGGCAACACGAGTCCATGGAATGGACTGGTGTTGCCTGTTCCAACAATGATAGTGCTCGGATAGATCTTTCTAATGAGCTATTGTACGCGTCAAATGGAGATCATATGCCAAGGTTACGACCCCGGGAAGTTGATGTACCAACTTACCCCCAAACGGGGCCCACAGTTTGGCGTTTCATCTCCTAGGGTTAGGTTTTGGAATGTTAAGGGTTTTTCCATTGTTTCTCAACAATAAATAGGCTTTCGAGCCTCATTGTAACACAGTTCAGAGGCATGTAGCCATCACATCTCTTCTCAGAGATAAGCTACCATCGCCCTAGCTAATTTATTTCCATTTCTGTTTGTAAGCATATTTCAGTATTTTCCATTAATGAAATGAAGTATTATTTCCGCTGCATCTTTGTGTATATAGTTATCTCTGTAATTTGTTGCGTTCCTGTTTAAATCCGGATCAGTGGTATCTGAGCGGTCTGCTTTTTCTCTGTTTTTCTTTGCATGTCCCCAACAAGGTCGGGATATAAGGAGTTATGGCTTGAACTGGTTGAACCTTTGCAAGACCAGCCTCGCAAATCCCGACGGCCTCCCATGGCGGACGAGAAGAAAGACGAGGGGGCAGGAGATCCCATCAAAATCTTGCTCAAAGAAGCGCTCGAGCAACAACGGAACGCGATGATGGACAGCTTTGCGTAGATCCTTCAGCGGCTACCCAGAAGCGGCGCATCGGCTTCCAGCAGCTCCTCTGGAAACGCCACACCCTTTAAGGTACAAGTTAATTTTGAAATCCCCATATTCGAGGGTCAGATAGACGCCGATGCCGTAGATAAATGGTTAAATCTGCTAGAGGGTTATTTTTCTGTTCATGAATTTTCGAGTCGGGAAAAGATTGTTTTTGCTCTTCTCAAAGCAGCCCCCCACGTCAAGGACTGGTGGGAAACCTACTGCGAGCAGAAGGATGAAAGTACTGGCTCACTATTTTCAGCCGCACCCACCTGGGATTCGTTCCGGGATGCCATCAAGGAGCAGTACTACCCTGTCGGAAGCTATGAGGATGAATACATAAAGTGGACCACGCTGCGGCAGGGAAGGGACCAAGATGTGCCGGAGTTCACCAATCTTTTCCATACCCTTCGCACAAAGTTGGGTATCAAGGATTCGGAGCAACATTTGATACTCAAATACCATGGCTACCTGCACAAGTACATCCAGGAAGAAATACAGTTCCTAAACATCCCCTCGCTCGGTGCAGCATACCGGTATGCCGTCAAGGTCGAGCAGAAGTTTAAACAAAAGAAGCGAGACTTTGGATCTGCGAATCCAAAGCAGGGGAAAGGTGCCCCTAAACCGCAGAACAAAGGACAAAGCCAAGGCGGGACAGCCCAAGACAACCAGCCGAAGCTGCAAGCAAAGAGCAACGCCGCGAAGCCGAGAAAGGACACTGGAAAATGGTGCGAGTTCCATAAGAGCTCCACTCACAACACAAGTGAGTGTCGGGCCAAGCAGTCACTGGTGGCTGAGCTAAAGGTTTCAGAATCAGATGCATGTTCCGACTCTGAGTCAGAACTCGATAAGGGGTATGAAAAAGGGAAGCACACTACAGTCGGGCTGCTGGGCATTTCGGGGTCGAGAAAACAGTGGCAGTACTACAAAACTATTTCTATTGGCCGAATCTTCGACAGGATGTTGGGAAGTACATCCGATCATGTACTGCCTGTGCCATTGCCAAACCGACCATTAAGAAGCAAGGCCTCTATACCCCGTTGCCTACCCCTAGTCGACCTTGGGAATCCATCTCCATGGATTACATGTCAGGCCTTCCTTCCACTAAGCATGGAAATGACTGTGTTTTTGTGGTCGTCGACAGGTTCTCAAAGATGGCCATTATGATGGCCTGCAAGAAGAATATCACAGCAGAAGCCACTGCTAAACTCTTCTTTGAACGAGTGTGGGTGCACTTTGGGATCCCACAGTCTATCATCTCAGATCGGGACAGTCGGTTTCTCAGCACCTTTTGGTCCAGTCTCTGGTCAATGCTGGACACCAAACTCACGAAATCCACAGCCTTCCATCCTCAAACTGATGGCCAGACAGAGGTTGTCAATAGGATGATTGTGCACATTCTGCGCATGTATAACTCAAAGCATCCACGCACATGGGACGCGAGCCTCCCCTACGTTCAGCACAGCTACAACCGAGCTCTTCACAACTCCACTGGCCATAGCCCTTTTCAGGTGGGTTTGGGATTCCAGCCACTATGCCCCATTGATGTGGCCATGCCACTTGCAGCTACTCACATGAATTCAGCTCATGTCCAGTCCGAAACAGATAAGGCCACCAGCTTCATTGAGCGCATCCAACATATTCGCCAACAGATCCATGACATTCTTGAGAAATCAAATGCCAAGTACAAGCAGCGACATGATCAACATCGGGTGCCACACAAGTTTCAGGTGGGCGACAAAGTCTGGTTGCATTTGCAAAAGGAACGCCTTACTGGAGCCTATCGGAAATTGAGACCACTCCGATATGGTCCTTACACCATTACTAAGGCCATGGGAGACAATGCATTTGAGCTCAGCATTCACCCATTCCTTGGCCTGCACCCAGTATTCAATGTGGACCGCCTTCGGCCATACTTTCCACCATTGCTAGACACATCCGACATTGCAGAACAGCTCAAACCCACAGAATTAAATCCAGATTGCATGGAACAAGCTGCAACTGATCGGATCATGGACACACAGATCAAGAACACTCGCCAACAGAATATCCAACTGTATCGAGTTGTCAAAGCGGGCCAACTCCTTCAGCAGGGCAAGTGGCTCACCAGGGAACAAGTTCAGCAGAAGTTTCCTCATCTCATGGAGGAGCTCAACGCAATGGGGACCATTGCTTCCTAAGGGGGGAGGAATGATCCAGGTGGATATTGGTGGCCACCTGCCAAGTCCACCTGGACCCCCACCATTGTCTTTCTCAGCATTTTCAGTTTCCTTAATTGTAGCACAACTTACTATTTTTAGCAGTTTTTCGGGTCCTGAACTTCCAGAGCCGTTTTGAGGCCCTAAACGACGTTTTTTTGGGGAATCCGGGGGCAACACGAGTCCATGGAATGGACTGGTGTTGCCCGTTCCAACAATGATAGTGCTCGGATAGATCTTTCTAATGAGCTATTGTACGCGTCAAACGGAGATCATATGCCAAAGTTACGACCTCGGGAAGTTGATGTACCAACTTACCCCCAAGCGGGGCCCACAGTTTGGCGTTTCATCTCCTAGGGTTAGGTTTTGGAATGTTAAGGGTTTTTCCATTGTTTCTCAACAATAAATAGGCCTTCAAGCCTCATTGTAACACAGTTCAGAGGCATGTAGCCATCACATCTCTTCTCAGAGATAAGCTACCATCGCCCTAGCTAGTTTATTTCCATTTCTGTTTGTAAGCATATTTCAGTATTTTCCATTAATGAAATGAAGTATTATTTCCGCTACATCTTTGTGTATATGGTTATCTCTGTAATTTGTTGCGTTCCTGTTTAAATCCGGATCAGTGGTATCTGAGCGGTCTGCTTTTTCTCTGTTTTTCTTTGCATGTCCCCAACAAGGTCGGGATATAAGGAGTTTGGGCTTGAATTGGTTGAACCTTTGCAAGACCAGCCTCGCAAATCCCGACGGCCTCCCATGGCGGACGAGAAGAAAGACGAGGGGGCAGGAGATCCCATCAAAATCTTGCTCAAAGAAGCGCTCGAGCAACAACGGAACGCGATGATGGACAGCTTTGCGCAGATCCTTCAGCGGCTACCCAGAAGTGGCGCATCGGCTTCCAGCAGCTCCTCTGGAAACGCCACACCCTTTAAGGTACAAGTTAATTTTGAAATCCCCATATTCGAGGGTCAGATAGACGCCGATGCCGTAGATAAATGGTTAAATCTTCTAGAGGGTTATTTTTCTGTTCATGAATTTTCGAGTCGGGAAAAGATTGTTTTTGCTCTTCTCAAAGCAGCCCCCCACGTCAAGGACTGGTGGGAAACCTACTGCGAGCAGAAGGATGAAAGTACTGGCTCACTATTTTCAGCCGCACCCACCTGGGATTCGTTCCGGGATGCCATGAAGGAGTAGTACTACCCTGTCGGAAGCTATGAGGATGAATACATAAAGTGGACCACGCTGCGGCAGAAAAGGGACCAAGATGTGCCGGAGTTCACCAATCTTTTCCATACCCTTCGCACAAAGTTGGGTATCAAGGATTCGGAGCAACATTTGATACTCAAATACCGTGGCTGCCTGCACAAGTACATCCAGGAAGAAATACAGTTCCTAAACATCCCCTCGCTCGGTGCAGCATACCGGTATGCCGTCAAGGTCGAGTAGAAGTTTAAACAAAAGAAGCGAGACTTTGGATCTGCGAATCCAAAGCAGGGGAAAGGTGCCCCTAAACCACAGAACAAAGGACAAAGCCAAGGCGGGACAGCCCAAGACAACCAGCCAAAGCTGCAAGCAAAGAGCAACGCCGCGAAGCCGAGAAAGGACACTGGAAAATGGTGCGAGTTCCATAAGAGCTCCACTCACAACACAAGTGAGTGTCGGGCCAAGCAGTCACTGGTGGCTGAGCTAAAGGTTTCAGAATCAGATGCATGTTCTGACTCTCAGTCAGAACCTGATACGGGGTATGAAAAATGGAAGCACACTACAGTCGGGTTGCTGGGCATTTCGGGGTCGAGAAAACAGTGGCAGTACTACAAAACTATTTCTATTGGCCGAATCTTCGACAGGATGTTGGGAAGTACATCCGATGATGTACTGCCTGTGCCATTGCCAAACTGACCATTAAGAAGCAAGGCCTCTATACCCCGTTGCCTACCCCTAGTCGACCTTGGGAATCCATCTCCATGGATTACATGTCAGGCCTTCCTTCCACTAAGCATGGAAATGACTGTGTTTTTGTGGTCGTCGACAGGTTCTCAAAGATGGCCATTATGATGGCCTGCAAGAAGAATATCACAGCAGAAGCCACTGCTAAACTCTTCTTTGAACGAGTGTGGGTGCACTTTGGGATCCCACAGTCTATCATCTCAGATCGGGACAGTCGGTTTCTCAGCACCTTTTGGTCCAGTCTCTGGTCAATGCTGGACACCAAACTCACGAAGTCCACAGCCTTCCATCCTCAAACTGATGGCCAGACAGAGGTTGTCAATAGGATGATTGTGCACATTCTGCGCATGTATAACTCAAAGCATCCATGCACATGGGACGAGAGCCTCCCCTACGTTCAGCACAGCTACAACCGAGCTCTTCACAGCTCCACTGGCCATAGCCCTTTTTAGGTGGGTTTGGGATTCCAGCCACTATGCCCCATTGATGTGGCCATGCCACTTGCAGCTACTCACATGAATTCAGCTCATGTCCAGTCCGAAACAGATAAGGCCACCAGCTTCATTGAGCGCATCCAACATATTCGCCAGCAGATCCATGACATTCTTGAGAAATCAAATGCCAAGTACAAGCAACGACATGATCAACATCGGGTGCCACACAAGTATCAGGTGGGCGACAAAGTCTGGTTGCATTTGCAAAAGGAACGCCTTACTGGAGCCTATCGGAAATTGAGACCACTCCGATATGGTCCTTACACCATTACTAAGGCCATGGGAGACAATGCATTTGAGCTTAGCATTCCCCCATTCCTTGGCCTGCACCCAGTATTCAATGTGGACCGCCTTCGGCCATACTTTCCACCATTGCTAGACACATCCGACATTGCAGAACAACTCAAACCCACAGAATTAAATCCAGATTGCATGGAACAAGCTGCAACTGATCGGATCATGGACACACAGATCAAGAACACTCGCCAACAGAATATCCAACTGTATCGAGTTGTCAAAGCGGGCCAACTCCTTCAGCAGGGCAAGTGGCTCACCAGGGAACAAGTTCAGCAGAAGTTTCCTCATCTCATGGAGGAGCTCAACGCAATGGGGACCATTGCTTCCTAAGGGGGGAGGAATGATCCAGGTGGATATTGGTGGCCACCTTCCAAGTCCACCTGGACCCCCACCATTGTCTTTCTCAGCATTTTCAGTTTCCTTAATTGTAGCACAACTTACTATTTTTAGCAGTTTTTCGGGTCCCGAACTTCCGGAGCCGTTTTGAGGCCCTAAACGACGTTTTTTTGGGGAATCCGGGGGCAACACAAGTCCATGGAATGGACTAGTGTTGCCCGTTCCAACAATGATAGTGCTCAGATAGATCTTTCTAATGAGCTATTGTACGCGTCAAACGGAGATCATATGCCAAAGTTACGACCCCGGGAAGTTGATGTACCAACTTACCCCAAACGGGGCCCACAGTTTGGCGTTTCATCTCCTAGGGTTAGGTTTTGGAATGTTAAGGGTTTTTCCATTGTTTCTCAACAATAAATAGGCCTTCGAGCCTCATTGTAACACAGTTCAGAGGCATGTAGCCATCACATCTCTTCTCAGAGATAAGCTACCATCGCCCTAGCTAGTTTATTTCCATTTCTGTTTGTAAGCATATTTCAGTATTTTCCATTAATGAAATGAAGTATTATTTCCGTTGCATCTTTGTGTATATGGTTATCTCTGTAATTTGTTGCGTTCCTGTTTAAATCCGGATCAGTGGTATCGGAGCGGTCTGCTTTTTCTCTGTTTTTCTTTGCATGTCCCCAACAAGGTCGGGATATAAGGAGTTTGGGCTTGAATTGGTTGAACCTTTGCAAGACCAGCCTCGCAAATCCCGACGGCCTCCCATGGCGGACGAGAAGAAAGACGAGGGGGCAGGAGATCCCATCAAAATCTTGCTCAAAGAAGCGCTCGAGCAACAACGGAACGCGATGATGGACAGCTTTGCGCAGATCCTTCAGCGGCTACCCAGAAGCGGCGCATCGGCTTCCAGCAGCTCCTCTGGAAACGCCACACCCTTTAAGGTACAAGTTAATTTTGAAATCCCCATATTCGAGGGTCAGATAGACGCCGATGCCGTAGATAAATGGTTAAATCTGCTAGAGGGTTATTTTTCTGTTCATGAATTTTCGAGTCGGGAAAAGATTGTTTTTGCTCTTCTCAAAGCAGCCCCCCACGTCAAGGACTGGTGGGAAACCTACTGCGAGCAGAAGGATGAAAGTACTGGCTCACTATTTTCAGTCGCACCCACCTGGGATTCGTTCCGGGATGCCATCAAGGAGCAGTACTACCCTGTCGGAAGCTATGAGGATGAATACATAAAGTGGACCACGCTGCGGCAGGGAAGGGACCAAGATGTGCCGGAGTTCACCAATCTTTTCCATACCCTTCGCACAAAGTTGGGTATCAAGGATTCGGAGCAACATTTGATACTCAAATACCGTGGCTGCCTGCACAAGTACATCCAGGAAGAAATACAGTTCCTAAACATCCCCTCGCTCGGTGCAGCATACCGGTATGCCGTCAAGGTCGAGCAGAAGTTTAAACAAAAGAAGCGAGACTTTGGATCTGCGAATCCAAAGCAGGGGAAAGGTGCCCCTAAACCACAGAACAAAGGACAAATCCAAGGCGGGACAGCCCAAGACAACCAGCCGAAGCTGCAAGCAAAGAGCAACGCCGCGAAGCCGAGAAAGGACACTGGAAAATGGTGCGAGTTCCATAAGATCTCCACTCACAACACAAGTGAGTGTCGGGCCAAGCAGTCACTGGTGGCTGAGCTAAAGGTTTCAGAATCAGATGCATGTTCCGACTCTGATTCAGAACCCGATAAGGGGTATGAAAAAGGGAAGCACACTACAGTCGGGCTGCTGGGCATTTCGGGGTCGAGAAAACAGTGGCAGTACTACAAAACTATTTCTATTGGCCGAATCTTCGACAGGATGTTTGGAAGTACATCCGATCATGTACTGCCTGTGCCATTGCCAAACCGACCATTAAGAAGCAAGGCCTCTATACCCCGTTGCCTACCCCTAGTCGACCTTGGGAATCCATCTCCATGGATTACATGTCAGGCCTTCCTTCCACTAAGCATGGAAATGACTGTGTTTTTGTGGTCGTCGACAGGTTCTCAAAGATGGCCATTATGATGGCTTGCAAGAAGAATATCACAGCAGAAGCCACTACTAAACTCTTCTTTGAACGAGTGTGGGTGCACTTTGGGATCCCACAGTCTATCATCTCAGATCGGGACAGTCGGTTTCTCAGCACCTTTTGGTCCAGTCTCTGGTCAATGCTGGACACCAAACTCACGAAGTCCACAGCCTTCCATCCTCAAACTGATGGCCAGACAGAGGTTGTCAATAGGATGATTGTGCACATTCTGCGCATGTATAACTCAAAGCATCCACGCACATGGGACGAGAGCCTCCCCTACGTTCAGCACAGCTACAACCGAGCTCTTCACAACTCCACTGGCCATAGCCCTTTTCAGGTGGGTTTGGGATTCCAGCCACTATGCCCCATTGATGTGGCCATGCCACTTGCAGCTACTCACATGAATTCAGCTCATGTCCAGTCCGAAACAGATAAGGCCACCAGCTTCATTGAGCGCATCCAACATATTCGCCAGCAGATCCATGACATTCTTGAGAAATCAAATGCCAAGTACAAGCGGCGACATGATCAACATCGGGTGCCACACAAGTTTCAGGTGGGCGACAAAGTCTGGTTGCATTTGCAAAAGGAACGCCTTACTGGAGCCTATCAGAAATTGAGACCACTCCGATATGGTCCTTACACCATTACTAAGGCCATGGGAGACAATGCATTTGAGCTCAGCATTCCCCCATTCCTTGGCCTGCACCCAGTATTCAATGTGGACCGCCTTCGGCCATACTTTCCACCATTTCTAGACACATCCGACATTGCAGAACAGCTCAAACCCACAGAATTAAATCCAGATTGCATGGAACAAGCTGCAACTTATCGGATCATGGACACACAGATCAAGAACACTCGCCAACAGAATATCCAACTATATCGAGTTGTCAAAGCGGGCCAACTCCTTCAGCAGGGCAAGTGGCTCACCAGGGAACAAGTTCAGCAGAAGTTTCCTCATCTCATGGAGGAGCTCAACGCAATGGGGACCATTGCTTCCTAAGGGGGGAGGAATGATCCAGGTGGATATTGGTGGCCACCTGCCAAGTCCACCTGGACCCCCACCATTGTCTTTCTCAGCATTTTCAGTTTCCTTAATTGTAGCACAACTTACTATTTTTAGCAGTTTTTCGGGTCCTGAACTTCCGGAGCCGTTTTGAGGCCCTAAACGACGTTTTTTTGGGGAATCTGGGGGCAACACAAGTCCATGGAATGGACTAGTGTTTCCCGTTCCAACAATGATAGTGCTCGGATAGATCTTTCTAATGAGCTATTGTACGCGTCAAACGAAGATCATATGCCAAAGTTACGACCCCGGGAAGTTGATGTACCAACTTACCCCCAAACGGGGCCCACAGTTTGGCGTTTCATCTCCTAGGGTTAGGTTTTGGAATGTTAAGGGTTTTTCCATTGTTTCTCAACAATAAATAGGCCTTCGAGCCTCATTGTAACACAGTTCAGAGGCATGTAGCCATCACATCTCTTCTCAGAGATAAGCTACCATCGCCCTAGCTAGTTTATTTCCATTTCTGTTTGTAAGCATATTTCAGTATTTTCCATTAATGAAATGAAGTATTATTTCCGCTGCATCTTTGTGTATATGGTTATCTCTGTAATTTGTTGCGTTCCTGTTTAAATCCGGATTAGTGGTATCGGAGCGGTCTGCTTTTTCTCTGTTTTTCTTTGCATGTCCCCAACAAGGTCGGGATATAAGGAGTTAGGGCTTGAACTGGTTGAACCTTTGCAAGACCAGCCTCGCAAATCCCGACGGCCTCCCATGGCGGACGAGAAGAAAGACGAGGGGGTAGGAGATCCCATCAAAATCTTGCTCAAAGAAGCGCTCGAGCAACAACGGAACGCGATGATGGACAGCTTTGCGCAGATCCTTCAGCGGCTACCCAGAAGCGGCGCATCGGCTTCCAGCAGCTCCTCTGGAAACGCCACACCCTTTAAGGTACAAGTTAATTTTGAAATCCCCATATTCGAGGGTCAGATAGACGCCGATGCCGTAGATAAATGGTTAAATCTGCTAGAGGGTTATTTTTCTGTTCATGAATTTTCGAGTCGGGAAAAGATTGTTTTTGCTCTTCTCAAAGCAGCCCCCCACGTCAAGGACTGGTGGGAAACCTACTGCGAGCAGAAGGATGAAAGTACTGGCTCACTATTTTCAGCCGCACCCACCTGGGATTCGTTCCGGGATGCCATCAAGGAGCAGTACTACCCTGTCGGAAGCTATGAGGATGAATACATAAAGTGGACCACGCTGCGGTAGGGAAGGGACCAAGATGTGCCGGAGTTCACCAATCTTTTCCATACCCTTCGCACAAAGTTGGGTATCAAGGATTCGGAGCAACATTTGATACTCAAATACCGTGGCTGCCTGCACAAGTACATCCAGGAAGAAATACAGTTCCTAAACATCCCCTCGCTCGGTGCAGCATACCGGTATGCCGTCAAGGTCGAGCAGAAGTTTAAACAAAAGAAGCGAGACTTTGGATCTGCGAATCCAAAGCAGGGGAAAGGTGCCCCTAAACCACAGAACAAAGGACAAAGCCAAGGCGGGACAGCCCAAGACAACCAGCCGAAGCTGCAAGCAAAGAGCAACGCCGAGAAAGGACACTGGAAAATGGTGCGAGTTCCATAAGAGCTCCACTCACAACACAAGTGAGTGTCGGGCCAAGCAGTCACTGGTGGCTGAGCTAAAGGTTTCAGAATCAGATGCATGTTCCGACTCTGAGTCAGAACCCGATAAGGGGTATGAAAAAGGGAAGCACACTACAGTCGGGCTGCTGGGCATTTCGGGGTCGAGAAAACAGTGGCAGTACTACAAAACTATTTCTATTGGCCGAATCTTCGACAGGATGTTGGGAAGTACATCCGATAATGTACTTCCTGTGCCATTGCCAAACCGACCATTAAGAAGCAAGGCCTCTATACCCCGTTGCCTACCCCTAGTTGACCTTGGGAATCCATCTCCATGGATTACATGTCAGGCCTTCCTTCCACTAAGCATGGAAATGACTGTGTTTTTGTGGTCGTCGACAGGTTCTCAAAGATGGCCATTATGATGGCCTGCAAGAAGAATATCACAGCAGAAGCCACTGCTAAACTCTTCTTTGAACGAGTGTGGGTGCACTTTGGGATCCCACAGTCTATCATCTCAGATCGGGACAGTCGGTTTCTCAGCACCTTTTGGTCCAGTCTCTGGTCAATGCTGGACACCAAACTCACGAAGTCCACAGCCTTCCATCCTCAAACTGATGGCCAGACAGAGGTTGTCAATAGGATGATTGTGCACATTCTGCGCATGTATAACTCAAAGCATCCATGCACATGGGACGAGAGCCTCCCCTACGTTCAGCACAGCTACAACCGAGCTCTTCACAACTCCACTGGCCATAGCCCTTTTCAGGTGGGTTTGGGATTCCAGCCACTATGCCCCATTGATGTGGCCATGCCACTTGCAGCTACTCACATGAATTCAGCTCATGTCCAGTCCGAAACAGATAAGGCCACCAGCTTCATTGAGCGCATCCAACATATTCGCCAGCAGATCCATGACATTCTTGAGAAATCAAATGCCAAGTACAAGCGACGACATGATCAACATCGGGTGCCACACAAGTTTCAGGTGGGCGACAAAGTCTGGTTGCATTTGCAAAAGGAACGCCTTACTGGAGCCTATCGGAAATTGAGACCACTCCGATATGGTCCTTACACCATTACTAAGGCCATGGGAGACAATGCATTTGAGCTCAGCATTCCCCCATTCCTTGGCCTGCACCCAGTATTCAATGTGGACCGCCTTCGGCCATACTTTCCACCATTGCTAGACACATCCGACATTGCAGAACAGCTCAAACCCACAGAATTAAATCCAGATTGCATGGAACAAGCTGCAACTGATCGGATCATGGACACACAGATCAAGAACACTCGCCAATAGAATATCCAACTGTATCGAGTTGTCAAAGCGGGCCAACTCCTTCAGCAGGGCAAGTGGCTCACCAGGGAACAAGTTCAGCAGAAGTTTCCTCATCTCATGGAGGAGCTCAACGCAATGGGGACCATTGCTTCCTAAGGGGGGAGGAATGATCCAGGTGGATATTGGTGGCCACCTGCCAAGTCCACCTGGACCCCCACCATTGTCTTTCTCAGCATTTTCAGTTTCCTTAATTGTAGCACAACTTACTATTTTTAGCAGTTTTTCGGGTCCTGAACTTCCGGAGCCGTTTTGAGGCCCTAAACGACGTTTTTTTGGGGAATCCGGGGGCAACACAAGTCCATGGAATGGACTAGTGTTGCCCGTTCCAACAATGATAGTGCTCGGATAGATCTTTCTAATGAGCTATTGTACTCATCAAATGGAGATCATATGCCAAAGTTACGACCCCGGGAAGTTGATGTACCAACTTACCCCCAAACGGGGCCCACAGTTTGGCGTTTCATCTCCTAGGGTTAGGTTTTGGAATGTTAAGGGTTTTTCCATTGTTTCTCAACAATAAATAGGCCTTCGAGCCTCATTGTAACACAATTCAGAGGCATGTAGCCATCACATCTCTTCTCAGAGATAAGCTACCATCGCCCTAGCTAGTTTATTTCCATTTCTGTTTGTAAGCATATTTCAGTATTTTCCATTAATGAAATGAAGTATTATTTCCGCTGCATCTTTGTGTATATGGTTATCTCTGTAATTTGTTGCGTTCCTGTTTAAATCCGGATCAGTGGTATCGGAGCGGTCTGCTTTTTCTTTGTTTTTCTTTGCATGTCCCCAACAAGGTCGGGATATAAGGAGTTAGGGCTTGAACTGGTTGAACCTTTGCAAGACCAGCCTCGCAAATCCCGACGGCCTCCCATGGCGGACGAGAAGAAAGACGAGGGGGCAGGAGATCCCATCAAAATCTTGCTCAAAGAAGCGCTCGAGCAACAACGGAACGCGATGATGGACAGCTTTGCGCAGATCCTTCAGCGGCTACCCAGAAGCGGCGCATCGGCTTCCAACAGCTCCTCTGGAAACGCCACACCCTTTAAGGTACAAGTTAATTTTGAAATCCCCATATTCGAGGGTCAGATAGACGCCGATGCCGTAGATAAATGGTTAAATCTGCTAGAGGGTTATTTTTCTGTTCATGAATTTTCGAGTCGGGAAAAGATTGTTTTTGCTCTTCTCAAAGCAGCCCCCCACGTCAAGGACTGGTGGGAAACCTACTGCGAGCAGAAGGATGAAAGTACTGGCTCACTATTTTCAGCCGCACCCACCTGGGATTCGTTCCGGGATGCCATCAAGGAGCAGTACTACCCTGTCGGAAGCTATGAGGATGAATACATAAAGTGGACCACGCTGCGGCAGGGAAGGGACCAAGATGTGCCGGAGTTCACCAATCTTTTCCATACCCTTCGCACAAAGTTGGGTATCAAGGATTCGGAGCAACATTTGATACTCAAATACCGTGGCTGCCTGCACAAGTACATCCAGGAAGAAATACAGTTCCTAAACATCCCCTCGCTCGGTGCAGCATACCGGTATGCCGTCAAGGTCGAGCAAAAGTTTAAACAAAAGAAGCGAGACTTTGGATCTGCGAATCCAAAGCAGGGGAAAGGTGCCCCTAAACCACAGAACAAAGGACAAAGCCAAGGCGGAACAGCCCAAGACAACCAGCCGAAGCTGCAAGCAAAGAGCAACGCCGCGAAGCCGAGAAAGGACACTGGAAAATGGTGCGAGTTCCATAAGAGCTCCACTCACAACACAAGTGAGTGTCGGGCCAAGCAGTCACTGGTGGCTGAGCTAAAGGTTTCAGAATCAGATGCATGTTCCGACTCTGAGTCAGAACCCGATAAGGGGTATGAAAAAGGGAAGCACACTACAGTCGGGCTGCTGGGCATTTCGGGGTCGAGAAAACAGTGGCAGTACTACAAAACTATTTCTATTGGCCGAATCTTCGACAGGATGTTGGGAAGTACATCCGATCATGTACTGCCTGTGCCATTGCCAAACCGACCATTAAGAAGCAAGGCCTCTATACCCCGTTGCCTACCCTAGTCGACCTTGGGAATCCATCTCCATGGATTACATGTCAGGCCTTCCTTCCACTAAGCATGGAAATGACTGTGTTTTTGTGGTCGTCGACAGGTTCTCAAAGATGGCCATTATGATGGCCTGCAAGAAGAATATCACAGCAGAAGCCACTGCTAAACTCTTCTTTGAACGAGTGTGGGTGCACTTTGGGATCCCACAGTCTATCATCTCAGATCGGGACAGTCGGTTTCTCAGCACCTTTTGGTCCAGTCTCTGGTCAATGCTAGACACCAAACTCACGAAGTCCACAGCCTTCCATCCTCAAACTGATGGCCAGACAGAGGTTGTCAATAGGATGATTGTGCACATTCTGCGCATGTATAACTCAAAGCATCCATGCACATGGGACGAGAGCCTCCCCTACGTTCAGCACAGCTACAACCGAGCTCTTCACAGCTCCACTGGCCATAGCCCTTTTCAGGTGGGTTTGGGATTCCAGCCACTATGCCCCATTGATGTGGCCATGCCACTTGCAGCTACTCACATGAATTCAGCTCATGTCCAGTCCGAAACAGATAAGGCCACCAGCTTCATTGAGCGCATCCAACATATTCGCCAGCAGATCCATGACATTCTTGAGAAATCAAATGCCAAGTACAAGCAGCGACATGATCAACATCGGGTGCCACACAAGTTTCAGGTGGGCGACAAAGTCTGGTTGCATTTGCAAAAGGAACGCCTTACTGGAGCCTATCGGAAATTGAGACCACTCCGATATGGTCCTTACACCATTACTAAGGCCATGGGAGACAATGCATTTGAGCTCAGCATTCCCCCATTCCTTGGCCTGCACCCAGTATTCAATGTGGACCGCCTTCGGCCATACTTTCCACCATTGCTAGACACATCCGACATTGCAGAACAGCTCAAACCCACAGAATTAAATCCAGATTGCATGGAACAAGCTGCAACTGATCGGATCATGGACACACAGATCAAGAACACTTGCCAACAGAATATCCAACTGTATCGAGTTGTCAAAGCGGGCCAACTCCTTCAGCAGGGCAAGTGGCTCACCAGGGAACAAGTTCAGCAGAAGTTTCCTCATCTCATGGAGGAGCTCAACGCAATGGGGACCATTGCTTCCTAAGGGGGGAGGAATGATCCAGGTGGATATTGGTGGCCACCTGCCAAGTCCACCTGGACCCCCACCATTGTCTTTCTCAGCATTTTCAGTTTCCTTAATTGTAGCACAACTTACTATTTTTAGCAGTTTTTCGGGTCCTGAACTTCCGGAGCCGTTTTGAGGCCCTAAACGACGTTTTTTTGGGGAATCCGGGGGCAACACGAGTCCATGGAATGGACTGGTGTTACCCGTTCCAACAATGATAGTGCTCGGATAGATCTTTCTAATGAGCTATTGTACGCGTCAAACGGAGATCATATGCCAAAGTTACGACCCCGGAAGTTGATGTACCAACTTACCCCCAAACGGGGCCCACAGTTTGGCGTTTCATCTCCTAGGGTTAGGTTTTGGAATGTTAAGGGTTTTTCCATTGTTTCTCAACAATAAATAGCCCTTCGAGCCTCATTGTAACACAGTTCAGAGGCATGTAGCCATCACATCTCTTCTCAGAGATAAGCTACCATCGCCCTAGCTAGTTTATTTCCATTTCTGTTTGTAAGCATATTTCAGTATTTTCCATTAATGAAATGAAGTATTATTTCCGCTGCATCTTTGTGTATATGGTTATCTCTATAATTTGTTGCGTTCCTGTTTAAATCCGGATCACAAATGGATAGAAAAACGTTTTGGGTTATGGAAATCCGAGGTAGAGAGGACTGTAAAACAAGCAAGGCAGAGATATGGCCCACCTGCAATGGTCTTCTTAGCTCTTGAACCTAGAGCGTGTAAGAGAAATAATATTAGAGTGATAATATTTAAAAAATTTAGTCATAGGAGAAATAATATTAGAATGATAATACTTAAAAAATTTAGTCATAAGAGAAATAATATTAGAGCGGTGTAATATTTAAAAAATTTAGTCATATTGATCCATATGCTTTGATATAAAATAAATTTTAAAAATGTCAATTTTTAAAATCTCTTATGTAGTTATCTATTGTCAAGTAGAATATCACAATAATTTATGTCGGTAATGGTGTGATCATTTCTTTTATTTTTTTAAAGGAATTTTTTCTAGACCTACACCCCATCAAGCATAAATCATTTTAACATATACCTACTTTTGAAGTAATATAAATCATCCTATGGCTATCCTCAAAAGAATTATCACCCATAGCCTTAGTGATAGTGTAAGGCTCGTGTCAAAGTGGTATGAGTTTCTTATAGGAGTTTGTCAATTACCCTTTATGCAAGTCCAACCATAACTCGTCACCAACTTGAAACTTATGTCGAACCCAATGGATTGTGTATCTACTTGTACTTGGAGTTGGCAATTTTCTACAAAATATATTGAATTCATTGTTGAAGTTGTTGGATACATTCCTCAAAATTGGTTTCTTTACTTATCTCGTTCCAAGTATAGGAGGTATCTTCATGTGCTATACCATGAATATAGCTACATCAATTTGTGCCAATTGTTGGGACCCCAAGCACACCTGAAAAGGCTTGTGGCAATAGAAATATGAAGAGTTATGTCGAATTTATGTTGAAAATATGGAAGGATTTCAACACATGTATGTGGATGCTCAGAATTGTATACTCTAAAGACATCTATAATAATCCTATTGACTACTACTTTCTATTTATCAATCTAGGGATGGAAGGTAGTGGATTTGGTCAAGCTTGATGTCCATCATGGACCAAAGGTTAAACCAAAAAATACTAAGGAACCTATTATACCTATCAAGAAATATGGTATTTGGAAACCCAAAGTGAACCAAAATATGCTTGAAGAAGAACTTATGAGTGGATTTTGTTGTGACAATCTTCTTACAAGGTGCCAAAAATCCCATCCTAAGGAAGCAATCAACAACAACAAAAACACATCTGTTACCATGCTCGGTTGAGGGAAAACATGACATAAAATCCAAGGGAACTAACTCCCAAGGATTATCTAGAGTAGGCAAAGGCCTAAAATTGGTGTGGATGGTCATTTCCTTTGGTAGAATATAATTCTTCCACTGCTTACAGGCTTTGGCAATAGAATGTAGCTTGTTGTCATAGGTTGGGTATCTTTGAAACCCATCATAGAGTGTTTGGCTATGATAGACCATTGAATGTTTGTGTCGTGTGGGCACTACATCGACAACATGAACAATTGGCTCATAGGGTCCCTATTGTGTAGCCATTCATCGAATAATGGCGTTGGAGATAATATTGTTTCCATAAAGAAGAGAACCAAAAATAGGCTCATGAACACCATCAATATCTACTGGAGGGGTTGCAATTAAAGCAATAATGAATACAAAAGTTGTGGTCAATAGGATAGGGATCATCAAGATGTTGAGCCATCCAATGTAAAGATGGTTTTCAGTGCTAGTGATCTAGTCACATAAAAGACCCCATAAATTTGTGCTTTGGGATACCCCCAAGATTCAATAAGTAATCCAAAGTGAGAGGATTCGTTGATAAGGTGACAATGCCAACAACCCTGAGTTGACCCAAAGTGACACCTTGTGAGTCTTGCACAATTAGGGTGCCAATTTGAGCATCAAAAGGAGGCACAATTGCACAAGTGGAAACATATCACATTTAGGACACTTGGCCACAAATCTTTATGCATTTTTCCATTGAGGGTAGCTTTAACATTTCCTAAGGCGAAAATCACATATTTGGAGGAATTTTGGATGACTTGTTGCATTCCACTAGCTTCATGCATGAAGAAGTGCTCCCATCCTTTACGAATATTTTGGAGAATTTCATGGCATAGTCAAGGGTCACATGTATAAAAGAAGAACACCATAGTCAAGAATATGAAAATTGGAATTTGTATCACATGGAGTAAAGGAGAAGGACATAGGTGAAGAGTACTCCATTTAGAAACATCTAAAAGCTTGTTTATGTCCTCTTTCCAAAGAAAAGAAGATACCTTGTGACAAAAGGCCCAAATTGCCAACAAAGGAACACTAGGGTAAGGGTTACTTTTTCTTTCACATGTTGAGAGACATTATGTATTTTAAGGCGTGTTTTGTTGTTGAGTTCACATATTTCGAAGCACAATTTCACAAGTGGAAACATCTCACATTTAGTGCACTTGGCTACAAATTTGTATGCATGTTTTATATTAAGGGTATCTTTTACATTCCCTAAGGCACAAATGAAATATTTCACTCGCTTCACACATGAAGAGGAGTTCCCATCATTGAAGAATGTTTTGGATGGTTTTCATGGCATAGTCAAGGGTCACATTTACAAAAGAAGAACTCCCAAGTCAAGAAGATGTAAACTATGTTGCCAGGCATTGTTAGACGTGGCAGTTGTTATGACATGTCAAGATGTAAACTATGTTGCTTAGTTGTTTTATGGCCATGGTTAGATGTGAGCCTTGACTTGGTAACTTGTAACTTGTTAAGTGGGATAAGTTGAAATTGGACATGAGTA
Organism: Pinus tabuliformis; assembly: GCA_031772625.1. Taxonomy (NCBI): domain Eukaryota; kingdom Viridiplantae; phylum Streptophyta; class Pinopsida; order Pinales; family Pinaceae; genus Pinus; species Pinus tabuliformis. The sequence goes on from CM062818.1 coordinate 66,167,647, forward strand.
GCCTAAGATGAGTTATATTCAGTTCTTAGGTGAACAAGGCACAATCTAGTTGTAGTAATCGTAACTTGGTCAGGTTGTTGTAGTCGAGGCAAGACTTGGTTGGGTTCCCAAGTCCCAAAAAAAGTAAGGGTAGTTGTGAGGGCATGATAATTAAGGAGTGTCAGGGTGTGCCAAGGAATGAAAAGGCATGCTAACACATGCCAGACAATTTCAATGCATGTTGAGGAGTGTTAGGGAGTGCCAAAACATCAGAAGGGAGAACTAGGTCAAAATGCATGGAAATGGACGAATAAGAGCATGTGCCAAGGAGTGTCAATTGATTCCAAGTGTCTCAAGGATAAAGTGTGTTAGGAGAAGGTTAGAATAATACTTGTAGGAGGAAATCCTATGGTTATAATAAGGGGTTGGACAAAGCAGTTTCAGACAAAGGGAGACTTTGGGTTGGGCACAACATTTGTTTTTCCAATGACTTGGTTGGGTTCCCAAGTCACAAAAAAAGTAAGGCTATCTACGAGGGAATGAAAGTTAGGGAGTACAAAGGTGTGTCGGGGAATGTCAGGAAGTACTAGCACATGCTAGACGGTTCCAAGGTATTATAGGCATGCCAAGATGTGTCAGGTGCTAGGGTGTGGCATGAACGCGTGCTAGGGAGTGTGAGGATGAAGTGCTAGGGAAACACAAGGGAGCACCAGTTTCAAATGCATGGAAATGAAGTGTCAGTGAGTTCCAGGTGTGCTAAGGAGGGAGTGACAAGGTATGATAGGTAGTTCCAAGGCATGCTAGAATGCTAGGTAAGCATACCAAGATGTGTCAAGTGCCAAGGTGTGCCAATGCGTGCTAATGAGTGTTAGGGAGTACCAGGGAAACACAAGGGAGAACTAGGTAAAAATGCATGGAAATGAATGAATAAGAGTGTGTGACAGGGAGTATCAATGAGTACCAGGTGTGTTGAGGAGGGAGTGACATGGTATGATAGGTAGTGCTAAGTCATGCTAGAGTGTCAAGGAAACATGTGTCCAAGATGTTCCAGGTGCCAGGGTGTGCAAAATGGGTATTGGCACCAACACTAGGTGCCAATAGGTGCCAAGTGCCAAGTGTCAATACATTCTAGGTGCCAAATCTTCCTCTATTTCTTCTCATTTAGTTTCCAATAATTGATCTCAAATAAATTTAATATTAAACCATGCCAAAGCATACCAAGTCATCTCAACGCATGCCAAACATGATAAGACTTTCCAAGTGCGAACACGTGCCAAGCGCCTAAAGTAAAATTATGAGTGCGGACACAAACAATTCCTCTAGCTCGATAATGGGTCTAGCCACAACCGATACATTCTATGGAAGATTTTCTTAGGTTAGAACCAATTAAGAGGGCCTACCTCTTAGTACGCTTATCCCATTTTATGATGACCTCGCTTGCTCGCTCCATCTATCTCTCGTTTCCTTCTTTGAACACCTGAAACAGGTAAACAACATCAAACAACAACTGTGATAATAGACAAATTGTAATTCAACCTACTTAAAAAGTCAAGAAGCATTAAGCCATAAACATGTAAGATGACACATTATGTAGGAAATCAATCGATATTTGCATATATATTGAATCAAGTAGAGATTACAACCATTATCTTGACGTTGCTGTTCTCCTCCGAAAAAACCAGGTTCCCACACACTTTCGTTAGCATTCCATGATGGCCTCAACAATGATAGTTTTAAGGCTCTTCCCTTTAGGCTTTAGACTAAACCAAATTCACACTTCTCCCTCACACAGCTAGAGATCTACAACTATGAATAGCTTGTTGTTTACTCCAAACTTAATTAGCACTAGCACACCAACATTAACACTAGCTTGTGCTTGGGAAAAATGGAGGTTTATATAGCATGAATGGATGAGAGATGGTTCCTCTTCTCATGGGAGAAGGTCTTATCTCTTGAGGTAGTTCCATCATTATATGGGAAAGGATCCCAAATTGGCATCCTCGACTCCATCCGGCCAATCCATTTACTAGACTTCCATTACGAAGCTTCTAGAGCTGGACGCTTCAGCTCCTTATTTAAAAAACTTTCCATAAGAGGATCAACGCGACTGGAACAAAGCTCAGTCACTCCAGTCGGCACTAGGGACAGTGTTAATCCCTACATATTGACACGAGGAGGACAAGTGTCATTAGTGCCGGTCTTGTACATTGGGAAAACAGAAGATTTTGGGGAAATGGTGCAAAAGGGAATTGTTTTGCTCATGAAGAGGGACACAATGGGAGTTTCTTCATGAAGGGAAAGCACGTAGGGTTCATTGTAGAGGTCCTCCAGGATCAAGGAACGGGGAGTACAGGGACAATGACAAAATGTTGTGTAACAGATGCTCCCTAAAGCGTGAAGGCTGAATTAGAGTGAGGGATGAAATGCTTTATGAATCAGTGCAGGGAACCAAGATCTGTCGTTGGAAAACTTGCAAGCAAGTACAGACGCATATACATAACTGAAAACCTTGTCAAATGATACATGAATCGTGGCATGGACGCAACCATCGAGAGAATGATCATGTAAACGGATCCAGGCATGGGCGCAACCATCCTATAAAGAGGATTATATCGAAACCAAGGTATGGTCGCAGCCATCCAATAATGAGAAGGATCACATATGATAACTCATGGTATGGTCACATCCATCCATATGAAAGAGACATGTATATCAACATAATCATGTCACATCACTTCGTAACCTAGAATTTTGTGATCTGAGTCCAAAGTCTTGCACTCAAACACAACCCGATCAAAGTACAAATCCTAACATGTGAATAGATGTGTTGACATCGAACATGCTAGAAAATCGCTTGATTACCAGTCAATGATGTAAACTATTAACAAGCACGAGAGAAACCACCAATAATGAAAATGGTCCTCAAGGTACTATCAACACAATCCACAGAATGTGAATAGAGGAACTGAAGTCGAACACCCATGAAATCACTCGATCGAAAGCCAATGATGTGAACTTGTCATCGAGTGCGAAGAACTTGCCATTAGGGCATGCAAGCTCTAAGGTACTGGAAGGGAGTCTCTTGGTCAACTTCCCGGATAATGAGCTGAAGTCGACAGGAAACGATTGTGTTGAAGGAGGGCCATAATGTATCCCACATCATCGACACGAGACAAAGGGATGCAAAATGATTTTGGATGATACAGAGAATCAAAGGTAAGTGTAATTGCAGAAGGAAAACTCTTGAACATATCGGCGACACGACTGGAAGTTTGGCAGCTTTTGGATCCATAGGATCGGTGGTCATGATGACGTGGCAGAGATCAAATGGAAGGCAAAAATAAATGGCCCAACCCAGGGAGGTCAATGACACAAAGGAGGATATCCCATTCCGACACGAAGTGGAAAGTGTCATGTTAAAGAGTAAGCTGCCGAAACAACTGATTAGATTTCCAAATTTCCTCCCACCATTTTTGGTAGGCACCCCAATTATTTTTTAATCACAAGCCTGAAGGGGATAGCATATGCTTTCACTGTAAGTTCATCCTTCGGACGAATCCAACCTAGTAAGTTTAACAAGCCCGAGGAAGGAGAAGCTCATGTTTGTCATGGTGACGAATCCGATGTTGTTTAATATTTTAACGAGTTCGACAAAGGTGTAACTCGGTATCTTTTTCATGTTTAGAGAGTTTGAAAAATACATGGAAAAGAAAACTCCACATGGTCCCTTTTTGTACAGTTGTGTCTCTCGAGCCCAAAAAGGTATAAAACAATACTTGAGAGAACCGCTTGACTATTTCAGTCAAGGAGCACCTTTTCCGTAAATAGTGCATCCCAACCTGAAAAAGGGGTAAACTTATACTGGGTGCACGATGTTTCACATCTGTTAACAAGTTCAAAATGACAAGGTCTCGGCTATCTTTTCGTTTTTAAAGGGTCGGAAAAGAGCTTGAAGAAGACCCCCCATTTTATTCTCTTTTACGAGTCAAAATGGAAAAATACTCGGCAATCTTTTCATATGAGTTTTACGAGTCGAGAAAAGAGCTGAAACGTGACTCAGTATCATCATCGAACATCCATCACCTGTTGCTGTGCAAAAAGGTAAAGTGCATTATCCAATTCTTGAGGCAAAATAGGTCAAAACATTTACAAAACCTAACATTTCATGAAAAACTGAATAAAAGGGAGGAAAAGTAAATATTTTTTTACCATTTACCATTTTACCTTGTTGTGAAAGAATTTTCACCCACTTTTTCCCTAATTCTTCCAGAGCAGATTGCGGAAGATCCAGGAGGTCATTCGCCGAGCCGCTAGCTGCAGGGAAGAGCCAAAGCGCTAAACTCCATTTTCATACCATTTATTCCCGTTTTCATCCATTTTTGGATTTTTGAGGGAGGTTTTGTCAAAAACAAATTGCCTTCAGTCGGCACGACTTTTGGGCACGAAATCGCACCGGCCGAGGGTGATTAAAACGGCCTATCGCGCTGTCAGCGCAATTGTTTTTAAAATAGGTGCACTGACACCGTGAATAGGGAAAAAACCAATTTCCCTTCAAAGCCACCATTGGAATCCAAATTTTATGGGCCAAAAATGATTAGTGACTTAAATATATGGTTTTTGCAGGAAAGAATCGTCGAAGATGCTAGACTGGAAACAATGTGAGCACGAAGATGTGGGCACTCAGGCACTGAATGATCCAAATTGCCTGAATTCTTTGAGGAATTGTGGGCTCCTCAAGTTCTTTCTCACACCAAGGATGTGGGCCCAACCTGAGCTGCTTCGATACTTGAATAGTCTCTGGGACATAAATCGGGAAATATTCATCATTCTTGACTAGGAGCTACCGTGCGAGATCTGACACTAAGAGTGCTACTATTTACTATCAACAGAGTGGCAGGGTCCCAAGCAGTGCATGAGACTAACAAGTCGAAATTTCTATATGCCATTGACTACACAACATCAACGATCTTATTTTGGGTGGAAGCCATGAAGATCAACATAAAACGCCATCTGACAAAAGCTAAGGCAAGGAATTTGAAGTAATTTTGCTTCGGATTTGTACTCGTGACCTTTTCCTTGGAACGAGTGTTGCTGTTCCAATACCAGTTGACTGAGGTGGATCCTCCGATGCCACGCAACCTACGGATGGCTTGCTGGAGTTGTTTGATGCCAAGGATCACAGGGGGCCAGCATATATCTTACAGGCCCGCCTTCTTTTGATGGCTACGACGACAGCCGATCATCGTGGAGGACTGGGTGTACAATGGCATTGACTTCCGTGGAGATCCGGACATGCCGCTACCAGATGGAGAGGATTTCGATGACGAAGGTAAAAATCAATTTTTTAATTTTGTGATTTTTTTAGTTGTTTTTGATATATATGTGTTCATAACATTTCGTTTTGTCAATGCAGATGTTGGACCAGAGCATCCTGCTGGGATGTCCCCAATAGCCAGGTGCGTTGCCCACCAGTTTGATGTCATCACTCCTTATCAGGAGGGGAGTGACAACGAGGAGGAGATCGCGAGGAACCTTGAGGGGTTGACTCGTGGTATTCTAGAGTATGCTCAAGTGGGAGACATTCCTCGCCAGTACCAGAGACACATGGTGGGAGTATCGGATCGGATTTTCTGATTGTTGACTCGTGTTGCATGAGCCGTGTCATGCTACCACGATCACCATGCTGATTAGTTCCACGGATCTAGCATTTGACATTTTTAAGGCCTGTGTGCCATAGATATATGAGGCCTGCGAGCCGTCAATGTTATTTTGAACACACATATTATTTTTTGGGGTTTTGATGTATCAGACGTTATCACCATATATATATATATATATATGATGTATTTTCTTGCTTACTATGGTACAAATGATATGTTTTATCTTTTCACATGTTTCGTAAATGTCTATCCAACACATAATTAGCTCATGCATCTGTCAATGTATTCACACATCTAGGAATATGATGATATGTAATGTAATCAAAATGCCTTTCTAGTAGATGAATACAGAGATACATTCTCAATATCTGGGGGTTTCTGACAAAATATTGCTCGTTGAGTTGAAGGACAACAAGCTGTGAATCTAGGTTGACAACCAAATCTCGAATGTCAAGAGCAATGGCTTCTGACAATAGTTCAATGATTGCACTATATTCAACAATGTTATTAGTTGTGCGACCTAAACAAATACCTTGAAGGTCAATCAACTCACCGTGAGGGTCATAAATATCCCATGCCGTGGAGGATAGATTCCGAGTACTACGATAGCACCATCAGGGAAACCAATGTGAGGAGTCACAGACATCTGCAAAGCAGGGAAAAACATAGTAAATAGGAAATTTGTTTGAAAACTAACACTCCAAACCACACTGCACAAAAATGAATGACACACTAATGTACACAAGTAACCATGCAAGATGACCTAAGCATAGTAATCGTTGAGATAAAGCCCGTTTCGGGGCTTGTCCAAGGGATTGCCTTCATAATCAATAAGATAATAGGTCCCTTTTTGCAAAACACATTTTATAATGTAGGGTCCATGTCACATGGGCTTGAACTTGCCTACCCCTAGCTTATCATTAGCTTGGTCGTATAGTAAAACCAAATCACCTTTGGAGAACGCGCGAGGAGAGACCGACCGATCGAAATAGGACTTGACTCATTTTTTTTGTGCTTCAATAACCAAAGCAGCGAGATGATGAGTCTCATCCAACCCTTCTAAAGATAAGAGGCACTCTTCTTGAGGTGATGTTTCAGGGAGAAGTTCGACAACTAGCTTGAGTGAAGGAATCTTGCATTTAATTGACAACGTTGCTTCCAGACCGTAGACAAGTTGGAATGGTGTGAAACCAGTTGTATCTTTGGTTGAGGTTTGGTAAGCCCACAGAGATGAAAAGAGCATGAGATGCCAATTTGACTTGTGCATCCCAATAGTACGCTGAAGCATTGTAACCAAAACCTTGTTCACAACTTCAACTTGGCCATTGGCCTGAGGGTAATATGGGGTTGAGCCATCATGGTGCAAACCCAACGTAGAGGTCAGCTCAGCCATCATGTAATCTCGAAAATGGGAGCCATGGTTTGTGATAATGGCTTGAGGTACACCGAACCTGGAAATAACGTGATTGAAAAGAATTTGAGTCGCCGTTTTATCGTCTGCAGAGTATGTAAGCATCGCTTCGGCCCATTCGGTGAAATAATCCACATCGATGATAATATAACCATGCCCCCCGATCGAACGAGGGTTAAATGTCATATAGTTGATGCCCCATTTGGAAAAAGGACCAACGATAATGACGGGGTGTAGGTGAGCAGGTGGGTGCGCATCTTGTGTTGGTAAATTTGGCATTCATGGCACTTGCGAACAGCAAGGATGCAGTCCTTAAAAATGGACGGCTAGAAATAACCAGCGCGAAGGATTTTTTGAGTGGTAGCATAGCCAGACATATGACCACCACATGCCCCAGAATGGCAGTCATTGAGAACTCTCTCAGCCTCCTCGAGAGTAAGGCATCGACAAAGAACTAAATCGACACCGACACGGTATAAAGTATTGCCAATAATACGGTAGGGTTGGGAGTGATGTCGAATCCGTCGATGATCATCCTTAGTCAACACGGACCGGAATGTGGACGTCTGGAGATACACGATGATATCATCGAACCACGAGTCAAGGGTGTTGATCAGGAAAGGAATCTCGTCCGGAAGCTGTTCATCTACACCAGTAGGGAGAGATGTGGAAGGAAGGGAACAAATCAACTCGGCGAAAACTAGTGACTTCTTAGATTTGGCAGTAGAAAGTACCAAATCGAATTCTTATAGGATGACAATCCATTTAGAATGATTTCCCCCCAGCAACTGACGAGTCAGGGTGTAGGTCATGGGGTTGCATTCAGAAATCACAATAGTAGTTCGTAAGAAAATGTAGTGCCGAAAGCATTGAATAGCTTGGATAGAAGCCAAAGCCAACTTCTCAACATGGGCATAACGTGTTTCGGTGTCGAGGAGATTACGACTAAGGTAGTAGATAACATGTTCGTTGCCTTCGTCATCATCTTGGACCAAGACCATAGCAATGGTGCTAGGGGCTGCAGCTAGGTAAAGGAAGTAATCTCGATGATAATCTGGGGGATGCAGCAAAGGAGCATTTACGAGGACAACCTTGAGGTCATCGAAAGACTTTTGGGCAACCTCATCCCAGGAAAAGGGCATTCCTTGTTTGAGAAACCGGGTAAATCCTGTGGCTAGCCCAGCGTAATTGGGTATGAAATGACGGAGGAAATTTTCCTTTCCTTGCAGGCTTTGTAGTTGGTGCAATGAAGATGGAGGGGTAAATTTACAATGGCCTCGACTTTAAGCAGGTCAAGGTGGATACCATCCTTGGAAATGATAAAGTCGAGGAGTCATCCAGATTCTACACAGAAAACACATTTATGCGGGTTTAACTGAATGTTGTAGTGTCTACAGTGAAGAAAAATCTGTCGAAGATGGTCAGGGTGATCTTGGTGCTTATGAGAATGAGCGGGAAGGTCATCTAAGTAAGGTTGAATGATGTTACGAATATTGTGAAATGCATAGGACATCGCCGCTGAAATGTAGCCCCAAAATTTTTGAGGCCAAAAGGGAGATTTTTGTACGTGAATGTACCCCATGGATAGATAAAAGATGTATTTTCTTGATCGATCGATGCAATGCTAATCTGGTTGTAACTAGAAAAACCATCCATAAAGGAAAAATTTCGCTCCCAAGACATTCATCAATGACCTGATCAATGAAGGAAGTAGGGTAGTTATCCTTAGGACATGCACGGTTGAGATCACGATAATCAACAAAAACGCAGATCGTGCCTTGTTTCTTTGTCACCGAGACAATATTTGACACCCAATCTGTAAGAGGGATCAGATAGATGAATCCAACTTTGAGAAGTTTTTCAACTTCACCCTTGATAGCGACAACTTTCCTAGGGTGCACTGGGTGGAGCTGTTGGTGAACGGGCTTCACGTGAGGATAAGTTGGTATTTCGTGCACAACAATGCTAGGATCAATGCCAGGCATTTCTTCGTATGACCATGCAAACACATCACGAAATTCTTGAAACAGATGAGTATAGGTCTTGATCTCATCCAGAGAACAAGTTACCCCGATATGGACATGTTCAACGATACCAGGCTTGATAGAAATATCAATTGGCATCGTTTGGGTAATATTACCCAAATTTCCTTCCGACCATACTTCATGAGTCAGGATCGGTGTCAAAAGCAGGAGGGAAGGAAACTGAGAAGAGAACTCTTCGAGACGAGGCAAGAATGAGGAATGATGATGAGTATCGTTCCAAGGTGGTTCCTCGAGAGACATTACTTCCATGATACTTTCATTAGCAAGAAAAGTCTCGGCTAAGGGATCAAGAGATTCTGAAGCACCAAGCCATGGGGATTGAGAATATGTATCGAGAGAAGTCCTCAAAATAGGAGAATTAGAGGATACAAAACTTGAGGCCGAAACAATCTCTGTGTAATTGATTTCGGCAGGACTAAGTGACATAACCTTGCGTTAGGTATCAACAAGATTTGGTGAAGGTATGACCCAAGGATCAGATTTGACTGAGATCATGCTGACAGAAGCAACATGAGGAGGTGGGAGCGGAAAAATTCCCATCAAGGTAGAATCTTTAAAAAGACCTTCCCCCACACTCTCATAGGGAGCACCAGTGTTCTTGATATACGAAACATTGCCATCCAAGGAGTTAGAGGCAAAGAAGGATAGCTGGTCAATAGTGAAAATCTTCCCTTGATGGGGAAATGAATCACACAAAATAGGGAGGAGGCTACAACATGCATGGCATGGGTCCAGCTCAAGTAGAATATTATAATTGAGATTAGCGTCAATAATCTCTACCTAGACTTGTACTGTCTTTCCCTCCAAAGTAATGGCAAGGTTAGGTAAGAAACTGAAGGGTCGCAAATCGCACCTGTTGAAAGCTTCCAAAGTGTTCAGGGATTGTTTCAAAGTAGGGGAACCAATGGCCTTCCAGTATGCGATTGACATGATGCAGGTAGAAGCACCTTCGTCGATGACATTCATGTGGATGGTCTTCTCATTTATGATTACCTGAATGAGAAAGGAAATCTAATGAGGCAGGTGCGAAACATGGTTCTCTAGATCAAAACATATCAAATTGGAATCGGTAGGATCAATTCCCCCAATAGCTGACAGTAAAGATTTCTATTGAGATAGACAACTTTGGAGCACCTCAAGAGCCGACATAGTAGACGACGCCTAAGCAAAATCCTCAATAATATTATAGTGCTGAGCGGCTCAAGCGTTGGGATTGTATGAGTATTTCCTTAGCACACCTCGAGAGGGTGATCGAATAGCGGAATTAGGGTTAGGGCGCTTGATATGAAGAGGGCCAGAACTCGGGGTAGAAGAAGAATGGGTGGCCTCTTTCTCTTTCTCGGCTGTCGGAGCAGGATTTTGGTAATCTTTTGATTTAGTAGCCACATTAATAGGCATACTCATCATGAACAATTGAGATCCTGAGGAAGCAGATGATTGAGGTTGGTCTACCATTTGAGTCTACTAAGACGAAAATGGCTCTTTTAGGATAGCGGGGGCCCTTTGAGCAAATGACTAACTTCAAATCGTCGGGGACAATCTTTGGTATAGTGATCCTCTGCGCAAATGAGACATGGATACTTAGGCTTCCGTTGTGAAGAATCACCAACATACGACTTAGGAGGACCCTATTTTGGGGCATCGGCTTTACCCTTGCCTTTTCCTTTCTTCTTACCTTTCAAGGATTTGTCCGCTATGGTAGACTGGACAGCGTGGATCTCTGAGGTTTTACCAGGGCCAGGTGGATTCTGGGAGGAATTATTGGAAGTAATATTTGAGACCGACTTCTGTTTGGAAGAAGATTTAGCAGGGGTCTGGGACACTGAACCAATTACTCCATCAACAGGAGGTGTAGCCTATGACTTCGATGCCGTGGGATCAAATGATGGCCGCAGAGCATTGGGTAATAACTCATACAAAGTTCTAGACTGAGAGTAAACTAGATCTAAGTACTGGGCACGAGAAATGGCTTGTTCTTCAGTAACACATACACCCATAGCTATATCGTGAGCAATTGGAGCTACGAATGACTTAGTGAACCATTCGGTGAGCAACTGATCAACAATCTCGAATTTTATCAGGCGATGTTTACGTCTCCATTCATGGATGTGATCGGAGATGTGTGTCGCAGTATCTTGCTTAAGCGACGTGAGTAAATAGGTGCCAGTTTCATAGCGAACCAGCAATTGGAAATGTGTGAGGAAAGCCATGGCTAAAGAGTTAAAGTCATGGTAAGTACTTTGAGGAAGCTCGATGTACCACTTGGCTGCAACACTTGTGAGGGTTTGTTGGAAAAGATAGAGACAAATAGAATCGTCATAAGAATTCGAAGAGCACTAAAGGTGATATGTCATCACATGGGCTTGAGGATCTTCTTTTTCTTTCACATCGAACTTAGGACAATCACTCGAGATCTTGGATGAGATCGGAGGCCAGTATGGCGAATGAAGGATTGGATCATTCGTAAGGCGAGACACATCTAGAAACTCTAGTGTGGCCAAGAATGGCAATTGAGTATTAAAAGGCATTGGAGGTTGGTAAGCGGGTCCAACTGGAGGAGCCCATCCCTGCTGGTAAGGATTTTGGCCCCATAGTGGGGGATTTTGGCCATATGGCATTTGATTCTACCCCCATTGTGGGTTACCTTGGCCATAGGGAGGATTTTGACCTTGAACACCTTGGAATTGTCCAGTCATAGGTTGCTGATAAGCAACATACGGGTTAAGAGGCTATTGAGCCTATTGACCTTGGACATATGGATATTGTACCTGTTGTCCCTGAACATATGGGTTTTGAACTTGTTGCCCCTGAACAAGAGGATTTTGGACCTGCTATCCTTGGACATAAGGATTGTACACTTGTTTCCCTTGGACATAGGGATTCTGTACCTGCTTCCCTTGAGCAAAAGGATTTTGTACCTGTTGACCTAGGACATTAGGATTTTGGGCCTGCTGCTGTAGGACTTGTCCCTGGCTTTGTCCTTGCAAGGGTTGACCCTGTTGATATGTATATAAGGGTTGCTGCTACCCGGGTTGGCTCTGCTGCTGCAAGGGTTGACCTTGCGGCTGCAAAAGCTGTCCCTGGGGCTGCAGAGGTTGGCCCTGCGAAGACATAGGTTGGGAGGTTTGTGGAGCATACTGCATCTGTTGCTACATGGTTTGTTGTAACTATTGCAAGGGTTGCCCCTACAGTTGTTGCAGTTGACCTTGCTGTGGTATCATCTGCCCTTGCTGTTGCGTGGACAACCCTTGCTGCAACAAAGGTTGCCCTTGTTGCTGCAGAGGCTGTCCTTGTTGTTGCAAGGGTACTTGAACAGTGCCCAAAAAATTTCTGAACTGAATCTAGCCATAGCCACCTTGAAAAGTGGATGAGCCAGGCTGAACGTACTGCCCAGACTAAAGGACGTAAGGCAGATTGACCATTCCTTGAGAACCATATGGAACGTAAGGAGTTTGGTACTAAACCTGAGCCTCATAAGGCTATTGATATTGGAAATTGCTTGAACCAGACGAACCAACGGGATTTTGAACCTGTTGGTACTAGACATTGCTCGATCCAGCGAGACCATCAGGGTTTTGAATAACTCCAGAAGAAGGCTAGTTCATACCAACCATGTGAGCCTGTGAGCTACTCACATTGGTGGTGCCTGACACCATAGAAACACTCAGATTCTGCGCCCCCAGGCGGTGGCATAGCCTGGCCACTTACTGGAGGGATTGAAGAATTGACAAAGACATTCTTCGAGACTGCCGATTGAATTGGATGGGTAATTGGGACGGACAATACAAGAGGGTTCAGAACGGTCGGTTGCACTGGGACAAAGGTAATAGCCTGTTGGGAGGTCGAGTTCACAATGAATGGACCTGTAGTAGGCATGGCGCCAGACGCCCAAATAGGGTTATGGTAAAGTGATGAGGCATTAGGTGTACCTAAAACCAATTGTGCCAAAGACACATAATTAGGTGGCAATTCCCGATACACACTAATGGGAATGCTCCCTGTATAGGGGAAACCTTTAGGAGGAAATGGATGTTCTTCCTCCTCAACAGTGTGTGGAGTAGAAACTTTTGACTCATTCAGAGAGGTGACTGGAGCATCACCTTTGGGTTCCATAGCTGGGAACAAATGACGGCGAACGACCGAAGAGGTACGAGGGGATAATTCCAAAGGAACACCTGGTTGATTGTATGGACTGTACAGACGCTACGGTGATATCACAACAGGGTCGAACAAAGGATTCAGAGGATAGATAACCAGTCCAAGCTGACCGTTAGTGGTTGGTGAACTCTCAGGAGTTTGAACGGGATTGTCCGGAGATTCCGGGCCAAAATCAGCAGGTGACCTAGTATCTGAAGTAGGTGGAGGATGAGATGAAAAAGGTTGAATGCTCAGAACGATTCCGAGTTCAACACCCATGTCCTTGAGTGAATCTGGTAATTTAGGAAAAGGCTCCTCAGACAATGTTTCAGATGGAGGAGAAGAAGAGGAACTAGGTGAACTAGATGGTTCAACCACGATGACCTTGTCTTAGTTAACAGGAAAAGAGAGAGATAAACTTCAAGGCTTTAAAAAGTTCTTTACAGACAAACTCATGATTTGGTCTATAAATGACTAACATGATGTTATAAGATCTTGGGCAATCAATTTTTTAAGACATATAAATAGACTGGTGTTCTTTCATGTTTTAAGAGTTGAGAAAGAAACAAAGATGACTCTATCACTTTCAATTAGAAACGAGCTCGAAAGGACAAGTGCTTGAATGATATTTTAAGTTTAATGAGTCAAAAAGATCAAATGACTACTCTAGATGATCTAAGTAAGAAGGAATACCAGGCAACCGTGAATTGCAGAATACCTCCCGGTGAACTGAGAAGTACGAGCAGGCAATCTACCCGAATGCTGTGTTCAGTGTATCACGTTTGCAAGGCAGCTCACTCGACTTCCTATGGATAAAGGATTGCAGCCTAGAGGGGTCTCCCATTATATACTTGACGGTACGGAGAGCACAAATCCGTACTATTGTTGTCTAGTGCCAAAGCTAACGACAACTGCTAGGTTTAAAGACGTTGGAACACGTCTCTAGCCTAGATCTTCTAGATTTTATCGTTAGATTTCAAATGCAACTGAGGTCAATTGAGTTCATTTTAAAATTTATCTTGAGTTATGTCTTAGTTTTCAGGCCTTAGTGATGTGACTCAAAAAACCCTAAATGAAACTAAATGAGACAAGACCCTTTCAATTTGATGAATTGTCTACACTAGAGAGGGTAGAAAACACACAATCGAATTCAAACAACCAAGCAACCGAAAGTAAAATGATTTTTCACTACTTCACTTTTTGAGAAAATAAACTAATGAAAAATACATTCCAATTCCTACTTTCTTGAGAAGTACATTCCTAATAGTCCTTTCAAAAGCAAAGAGAGTTCTTTTTCTTTTCAAATGCCAATGCAATCCTAGTCTTCAATGATGCTAACTACTGTAGCATACTGATGCAACAAACTAGAATTTTATACTTTTCACGAAATGACGAAATGAAATTTCTCATTAAACACTTCAATGGAAAAGTTTTTGAGACAATTAGCTCTTCAAGCAAATTAAAAACATGAAAATAGAATCTCTTTCAAACTAATGAAACAATGACTTTACCAAAAACAAGACAAGAAATGTGATCCATGCTAGAAAAGAAACGTTTAGATAGGCAAATAGAAACTTTTCAAACTTCTGTAATGGAGGTCAAAGCTGTAGAAGGACCATAAATGAAATACAAGGAGTAAATGCACCAACAACTCGACTCACTGAGTTCACAATTAGCTGAATGGATGACAATCTAGATACCCTAGTGCCACTAACCATCCAATGACCCAAGAAATCAAGCAGAAAGATGACAAATCAACAAGCAAACAAACCAAATGAAAAACAGCTTTCTAGTTAGGGAGAAGACAGTCTAAAAGGCTTACAGGGTCGAAATCATGAGAGAAAAACACACTGGCCAAGATTTGGGGCAAACCCTAATCTTCACTTACAGTTATCGATGTGACTGCCTAACTGAAAATAAGCGCCAAAAGGGGGTCAGCGTGACTATTTCTCAGCATATCGCGCTAATCGGTGCGACTGTCAGGAAATTAAGCGCGTTGAGTGAGGATGCTAAGAAAATATATATATATATATATATATATTTTAAAGTTGGGACCAGACTTGCTACTATGAATTTCAAACTCAGACCAGTAAGCAAAGGAAAACAAACAGAACCAAAGGGAAATGGCGAAACTAGAAAAGTTCACACAAAACCATGAAATTCCAAGCAAACAAACAGAAGGATTGGTTCCCCAGTATGGTCGCCAATTTGTGGTGAAGTAAAATTATGAGTGCGGACACAAACAATTCCTCTAGCCCGATAATGGGTCTAGCCACAACTGATACATTCTATGGAAGATTTCCTTAGGTTAGAACCAATTAAGAGGGCCTACGTCTTAGTACACTTTTCCCGTTTGATGATGACCTCACTTGCTCGCTCCAGCTATATCTCGTTTCCTTCTTCGAACACCTGAAACAAGTAAACAACAACTGTGATAATAGACAAATTGTAATTCAACCTACTTAAAAAGTCAAGAAGCATTAAGCCATAAACATGTAAGATGGCACATTATGTAGGAAATCAATCGATAGTTGCATATATATTGAATCAAGAAGATATTACAACCATTGTCTTGACGTTGCTGTTCTCCTTCGACAAAACCAGGTTCCCACACACTTCCATTAGCATTCCATGATGGCCTCAACAATGATAGTTTTAAGGCTCTTCCCTTTAGGCTTCATACTAAACCAAATTCACACTTCTCCCTCACACAAATAGAGAGCTACAACTATGAATAGCTTGCTGTTTACTCCAAACTTAATTAGCACTAGCACACGAACATTAACACTAGATTGTGCTTGGGAAAAATGGAGGTTTATATAGCATGAATAGATGAGAGATGGTTCCTCTTCTCATGGGAGAAGGTCTTATCTCTTGAGGTAGTTCCATCCCTATAGGGGGAAGGATCCCAAACTGACATCCTCAACTCCATCCGGCCAAACCATTTACCAGACTGTAGAAATTTCCCATTGTAGATCACCTGATAATGCAATATACTAAAGCAAAATACTTGACCTACTTCTATAAACAAACTTGTGGAAGCTTAATCGATTTTGCGCAAGATCAAATAGAACACATATAACAGAGAATGAGAAATCAATCACACATGAACACAGAAGAATACTTTGGGGAAAGCCTCAGCTAAAAACCCCGATCTCTGTATTATCACACAAGTGGAAATATGTCCGGATTACACAAAGCTTTAGCTTACGAGCTATCCAGCTCTCAGTACAATCCCTCAATACAACTCACAGACTGAATAGACACAACATATGCCTTCCTCCAATCCTCGAAGCCTCCTATTTCCTTCTGCAGTTTCTCCTGGGGTCCAATGCTACCACCTGTGTGAATTCCCACATTACACACTCATCAAAACTCAGAAATAACTGTGCAATCCTCAAGGAATGAATTCCTTCTACATGCAAGACATATCCTCAATGGAATATTCATGCAACTGATAGTACATTGTCCCATCATCTGATCTCAACGGGGTCTCTGACTGAACTGACATGCATGAGTTATTTATGAGAGAATATTCAGTGATCTGAAGTGCAGCAGTGACATGCATGCATGCATTAACTAACTGAACTCACAATCAGTTCCATACACTGTTGGAACTAATCTAACCGGACTTAACTCAGTTACCTGAGATAACTAATTACAACTCAAAGTACAACTCATCCTGATCTCCTTAATCAAGGGATAACTTCCTCAATCAAAGGGGAAACTGTTGCATGTCTTCACATAGAATTCATGTTTGATTTTCTACAACTAATTAACTCAATATGAATTAATTAATTATTTTACAAATAGCTGCTAAGATCAAATTTGAATTTTAATTCTCAATTTTAGTTTAGGGACTAACTAAAATTGGAATGTATCCCGAAATGCTATTTATAGCACTTCTATTTTTAGCATTTGTTACACAAAAATATCGTCACCATGATTATTTGCAGTCAGTATGGGTCTATCATCACTTGTACTGTCCTCCTAAGCAAGTCTAAGACCTCATCTCTTCAAATCAAGCTTTGGAAGTGGGAGAAAGACATTAAAAATCAATGTAACTCTGGTTCCGCACTTTCTCTCATGGTCACCTGCGGTCCCGCACCTTCTGTGTACAAAAGCTGCGTACCTACCCGCTCTGTTCCTAACGGTGCAGGTGCGGACCCCTGTGAAAGTCAATACGCGCAATTTTTATCTTAAAAAACTCACTTTGGGTTAATTCTAGAGTTTTCTAGAAGGAATTTTGACGTGGATTGTTCGCTCTGAGGTGGTTCATGCATCCCAAAAGAGAAGGAGCTAATCCCTTGACTAAAGGAGCTATCCCTTTGAAGGAGGGCTTTATCCCTTTGAAGGAGGACCTAGTAACTTCCCTCCATTGCACTATAAATACAGGCATTGGGGTGAGGACTAGGGAGGTTAGAAGCTGAACATTTTGAGGGTAAATGCTGGTGAAATTGAGACTCTTTGGTTGAGCTTGAGAGGAGAGATCACATACCTCTTGGTTCCATTGGAGAGTGAGTGAAACTTGTCAAAGTAGAGGAGACATCTTGTTGGACCCTGGGAGGAGCTTGTACATCGTCAAGGCAAAGGTTGCAAGGTTCTTCTTCTTTTGAATTAATACAATCAAACTCATTTTTCTCAACAAGTATCTTATGTTATTTGTTTCATGGACTCCTTGACTTTCATGTTAAATATGTTTTATGCAATTGGTTTTTCAGGTGCTATTTAATGTGTTTGCCTTGTTTGTGTTTGCAGGTTCGCGAAAAGGAGCTCATTTGGATCAAAGGAGCGAGGGCATCCACAAGCTTGCGTTGGACCAAAGGTAGGCCCTAAAAACCTTTGTTTGCTATTGATTATTGAAGCATATTTAGAGAAAGATAGTGTCTGGTTGGTCTGCTTGTCGTTAGGTCTTCTTTAGATTCTAGGAAGGTCTATCTTGTCCGCAAGATCGACTCATTCTGCACGACAAAATGGCGACTCCACTGGGGACTTGATTGTTTTCTTTGTCTATACTTTGACCTGAGAAACTATTTTTCCTGTTTCTGTTTTTGACTTGATGATTGTGCGATTGGGTGAATTTAGTTAATTTTGAGTTAGTTTTCATTTTTCATAGTTTTGGGAGAGGTACGCACCCTCTGGGTTAGGCACAGTGCGTACCTGTACGCACTTTTCCTTTGTGCACAGAGCGTAGACGCACCTGTGTAAACAGGTTGCCTGCGTACCCTGTCAAAAATTTAAAAAATTTTAAATTTTCCTCTTTTTATCAGTTTAGAATTTGTTTATAGGTTTTAGCCATTGCCCAGACCTGCTTGTTCCCTGTCAAAAACTTTCCTTGGTTTGATTTCATTAGCATTAGGGTTTTAGGTGGAATTCCTAGGAATTTTGCTTGTTGGGTTTGTTTTTCGTTTTTGGTTGTGTAGTGGCTCTGAGCTTAGAAACCCTAGGGACCTCAGATTACCTTGGTGTCTACTGGTCTTCTTGTGAGTCTGACCATTTATGAAATCTCCCCTTGTTGAGGAATTCGCTTTGAGTTTCTCATTTCAAAATTTCGAAAAGCTTGTAGTTGAAAGTTTGGAATTTTCATTTTTACAAAAAGAAAACGAAAGATTGGTTGTTTTTTGACTAATTGTGATTATGCATAAATTAGTCCTTAGCTCACATTTAGCTAAGTAAAACATCCTCAAAAAGACTTTTAGTAGGCTTTGACTTCAAGTAGCTTTTTATAGTTTGTAGCTCTCAAAGTTAGTCATTTTCATTAGTTTTGAGTGTTTTATTTACAAAATATAAAAAAAAAATCTCTTTTGGAAAAGTTTGTTTTTGTAGTGATTGAGTGCTTTGAAAAGAAAAGGGAAATTTGTGTGAAATAGCTAGTTGTCTCGTTTTTGAGTGCTTTGGAAAAGGAAAAGCTCTTCTTTTAATTTGTTTAATTGAGAAAGATTTGTGTTTACAAAGTACTTGCATTCTCGAACTCTTTCTTAGTTTAGAAGTTCATCGAAGAGAAAAGATTGTTTAAATCATCTTAGGTGCATCTTTTTAGTGATTTCGAGTCGAGTCTTTACACCACGAGTTTCATCTCCACCACCTCTTGACTTAAACAACAACCACTAAAATTAACGCTTAAAGTAAAATTCACCTAGTAACATTTTTATTTCTAGGGCTCTGATACACCAATTTAGCTTAGGCTAGTGTCTTGGAGTAGGAGAGTAATTAACTCTCCAAGACAAGTAAAACAAACAAGTAGCTAAGTCTTGTGGTAGGAACAAATCCAATTGTTGCATTTATGCTCTGGGAAAGCTCCTCTTAAAGGAGAAGCACGAGATCGTGTCTGAACCAGTGTGGGAATCAATCCTTCCTCATTGGGAACGACGCCAGATATTCACGTATTAAAAACGGTAAACCTCGGATTAACCATTGTCGAGGAGCCTGGGGTCACTTGTTGGTAAACCTTGGATTATGTCAAGGAGCCTTCAAGGGGATTGAGCTTGCCACTCTGCCCTTGCGTGCGTATCGGATCGTAGACTGTTCCCCCAGGTGTATTTGTCTCAGTTGGTAGCCTTAGTGACCATATTCTTTAGGATTCTTCCTAAGGTGACAGTGGTGGGAAGATCCCACTGTACCTGGAGCAGACGTCGGCTAGACTCACTTGGATTTTCTGGGGGGTTCACTTCACTCGAGACGGTTAAGTGGAGGAACTTGGTCCAGTCTATTCATTAAGCAGGTTGCCGGGGTAATTGTTCCAACCGCCATTTCTGTACTGAATTCTGCGACGTTGGATTTCATCACCAACTAGTGTTTTCGGTCCGGAAAGTTACTGTTTGTGTGTGTTTGATCTCTAGATTCTTTAGGCGTGTGATTCAAATTTGTTTGATTCTTTAGAGGCTTTAGGTGTTTTTCATTGAGATTTTACTTTGTTTGCGTGTGAAGTAGTTAAAAGTTTTTAACTGTGGCTGAATTACCGAGACAGTCCCGTAGACTTCGGGGCCAGTCTCCTGAGTTTGTAGCCGTGGCCGATTTACTGAGGAAGTCCCGTAGACTTCGGGGCCAACCTCCTGAAGAAGTCCCGAGCCATCTTGAAGGCTTGAAAGTCCTCGTAACTCCTAGTGGCAGTAAAGTTGGGTCACCTGAAGAAGGAGAGTCTTCGTTGGTTGTTCATCCTGATTACCAAACTCTAGAAACAGGTTATAATCCTGAAGCTATTTCGGTTTCCGAACTTGCTGGTAGCTTTTCATCTACTAGTGATATAGGCAAAGAACCTGAGATATCTGAACCTGTTACTCCAACATCGGGGTTTGTCTCTCCAACTTCTAGTGCTCCTAATTCACCTAGGGTAGAAAGAGTAATCATCGAAAATCTTCCTTCTGGTTTGATAGCTATTGAAGAACTTGCTCCGGAAGAAGAAGTAGGCATCCCTATCCCTGAAAATCAACCTGTTATTGATCTAAGGGAGCGTGAATTAATTTTTTACAGTCCACCTAGAAGTACTACTTGGTATCTTTCTTTAACTAATTATTTGGAAAACCCAGTGTTAAGTTTTTCACCACCTCGTGCTCCTTATCAACCTAGGGGTTTTTATACTCCCGTAAATATGTCAGGTCAGTCGTCCATGTTTACTCAATCGCCTGAATCTTTTTTGTACGGTGGTCCTTCTATTCCCTCTGGGTATCAGTCACTTTCTGGTACTTTTTCGGGAGCATCTCCTCAACCCATTGAACAAGGGTTATTCACTGGAAGCAATGGTGCAAAGCCGTTGAGTGTAGAAGACATTCTTATGATGTCAGGTTCTATTCCTAATTCTCAACCTCAAGGTGGCCAGTTACCGCCTAGGGGGAAACCTCAATTAACGCCGGGGGGCAACCTCAAGGTACACAATTTGCATCTGGGGGGAAACCTCAAGGACAGTACGTGCCTACGGTACAATACATTCCTCAAGGTCAACCCCATACTCAATATGTACCCCAAGGTCAACCCCAGTATCAATTTATACCTTAAGGTCAACCTCAGTATCAGTACATGCCTCAGGGGTATCTACCCCAAGGTCAGTACTCGAACCAAGGTTTCCAACCACCCCAAGGTCAATCTTATGTTCAAGGGACGGGAAATGTACCTTTCAATTATCAAACCTACCCTCAACCCGGTTATGGTCCTTAATATTCTCAACCTGTTATGGGTCAGTACCCCGAAATGAACATAGTGTGGGATCCATCGCAAACTCAACAGGTGTTGCAGCCAAATGTACAGTTGTCATCTCAAACTGGACAACCCTTAGTTTCTGGTTCACCCCAGCAACCAGTCCAGTCTAATATTCAAACTTCTGTACCTTCGGTAGTTTCTCAGTCTGGGCCTATTGCGCCTAGTACTCCATCTCAAACGACTGCTGCAACTGCCGCAACATCTGTTCAATCTACCCCACCTACTTCTGGAGTATCGACAGCTCCGGTTTCTACTGTTCCTGTATCTACTCCTCAGACATCTTTACCACCGTCTGGATCTACGATTCAAACTACAGTTTAGATGCCTGTAGGACAACCTGGTTTAAGTACGGTTGTCACAAGTCAACCACAATTCACTTATCAACCGTACCAGGGACAGTACCAATTCGGTCCTGCTGTCCAGCAGCCAATTTATCAGTATCAACCGTATCCTGGGTACACTTATCAACAACCTCAACAACCCCAGTACGGTCCGGTTAATCCTGGTTTTCCAGGAGGATACAATATCCCGAACGCGATTCCTATTCCTAGTTATCCTGGATATCCTCCTCCTGGGGCTGGTCTCATGACCCAGAGTTTTAGGGATCCTAATCGGCAGCTACCGTTTATCGCAACTTTGGACTTACCAGACTTGTCGTGCCTAACGAACGATCCAATTAATTATCTTCCGTTTTGGCCGCCAATGCCGAATAAGTTGCCCAGTGACATTCCCAAGTTCGAAGGTAAATCAGGAGAGGACCCGTCGAATCATGTGATGACTTACCACCTCTGGTGTGCGTCTAACTCCATTTCAGATGATTCGATCCGTCTTATACTTTTCCAGCGCACTCTGATTGGTCTCGCGGCCAAGTGGTACATTGAGTTACCGTGAGGCACTTTTTACAATTTTAGTCAGTTAGCTACCTCGTTTTTAACACACTTTTAGTTGCCAGTCAGATATGACAATGGCACGGAACTACTAACTTCGTTAAAGCAATCGACGTCCACTTGTATTTCCGATCATATTCATGAGTGGAAACGTCGACGACGTTTAGTGAAGGTATTTATTCTGGATCAAATCTTGGCTGAGTGGTTTGTAAAATCTTTGTTGCCAAGGATCACTGAAGATGTTGCTAAAGCCGGAGTTGTTACTGAGGAGCAAGTGATTGCTCAAGCTCAGTACCTTGACTTGGTCTATACTCAGTCAAGTACGTTACACGAAAAGATCCCCGATCTTCCCAAGTCAAATCAAATCGCTGCAGCTCCTTCGGGATCTCATGCCGCTGACGGTATGATTGGTACGGTTAACACTAAAAGTAAGAAGAAGTCTTCCAAGAATTCTTCTCCTATCATAACCTTGCCTGATTCCCCAACAGGAGATTCTTCTGCAGAGATTTCCGCCGATATTCACGTTGTAGAGTCATCTACAGCTAAATCAAAAAACGGTGGAAAGAAGAAAGGAAAGAAGAAGAATAAAACAGACAAAGATTCAAAGGAGAAACCTGAAAAAGCGGAATCCAAAGATGAAAAACGCAAACCTCGTTATCCGTGTCTCATTTGTGACGAAGATCATTTTACAAGAGACTGCCCTCATCGTGCAGAGGTTGCGAAGATCGTCAAAGGTTCCCAAACTCCTGTTGTCTTGAAGGATCCATTTCCAAGTCAAGACAGTAAGATGATAGGTTCATCCTCGAGTGCCAATGAAGAACCCATATTGATGATGTCCCATGTAAGGATTGCGACTCGATCGCAAGATTATGGTAGTAAGAGTCCTGTTGATGGCAAAGAAGCAGAATCTTCTCATTCTAATCCATCAACCTCAGCTCCCGGTTCCGATCCACTACAGATCGAGAAACCTAATCCAGACTTAGTAATCAAACCGCCCGCCAAGGGTATACTTCGAAAGTCAGCTTTCAATCCACATGCGAGAGCGGCTCAGAATTATAACATTGTTGAGGATTTAGCTGTTTCACCCTCAGTAATGTCAGCTTTGGAAGTGTTGCAATCATGCCCAGCACAGCGTAAATTACTTTTGTCGGCTATAGGAGCTGTTGATGTTCAGGACCCGAACCTAATAATCTTTGATCTAGAAAATAGTACACCGTGGTTGCCTCATCAAATGGCTTTCCAGATCCCAGTGATAGTAAAAAACAGGCCTATTCATCGGACTGTAATTGATGAGGGAGCCTCAACGTGTATTATGTTGATACAGTGTTGGAGATCGCTTGGTTCTCCTTCACTAAATCAATCCCTGACAATTCTTAAGGCCTTTGATGGCCATGGGTTTCATCCTTTTGGCATTCTATAGGATTTGCCTATAGGGGTTGAAGGAAAAACCGTTAGTCTAGATGTGGAGGTGGTTGATGCCCCTCTAGACTACAACCTTCTCTTGGGTCGAAGTTGGTCTTACGCTATGACAACGGTCGTTTCATCGGTCTTTAGAGTCATAAAGTTTCCACATAACGGAAAGATCGTTACGATAGACCAGCTGGCTTACTTTTCATCCGACCCAGCCTCTTCGAAGAGTATTCAGCATGTCGGTAAAACGACTATCCCATATAAGGATGTTGGAGTAGGATTAGTTAAAGATGCCGGTTTATTGGGAACTTTTCCTTTTCCTCCAATCAACGCATCATCTTCATTTGCAACCATTCATATGATTACATCAGACACTGTTTTTTATGACGATCCTTGGATCGTTCCTTCTGAATTTGAAATAGACTCATTTGGTAATTCTATGCCTTTGAGTCCATATGAAATTGCATATGAAGCCGTGCAGTCTTTTGTCGACCTGTGTTCAACCGAAAATGACTTAATGAATGTGGTCCATGAGGAATCACTTTTCACATCAACCTCGGATTTAACTACGTTTTCTGAACTTGTTCACTCTGATGAGAAAATTCGTGAAATCCTATGTGTAGATGATTTACCATGGGAAGATCTCCATCACAGATCTTCGTTTTTACCTGAGGATGATCGTTTTGAAAATGATTTCTCATCAATCTTTACAACTGAATATGTCAAGGAACCTCAGAATCCAATGAAACATCCCGATTCAGAGTTAAATTTGGGAAACATCTCTCGAACTATTCCGATTGACATTTCGGTTAAGCCCGGAATTGTTGAGAACATTCATATAGGTGCCTCGTGTACAGATGATGAAATCCAGTTATATAAGGCCCTATTTCAAGAATTCCGCGATGTGTTTGCCTGGTCCTATGAGGAAATGCCAGGAATTGATCCCGCGATTGTTGTTCATGAGATCAAGACTTACCCGGATGCTAAATCCGTCCGGCAATGTTTGCGCCAGATTCACCCACGAAAAGCTGCTGCAATTAAAGCAGAAGTTGAAAAACTGTTGAAAGCAAGTTTCATTTATCCGATCCTGTTAACGGATTGGGTATCGAATATTGTTCCGGTTAACAAAAAACAGGGAACAATAAGAATATGCATCGACTATAGGGACATTAATCGAGCTTGTCCAAAGGACAACTACCCAACTCCCTATATCGATCAAATCATTGATGATTGTGCCGGCAGCGAAATATTTTCCTTCATGGACGGTTTTTCCGGATACAATCAAATCAACATTCTACCTGCCGATCAACCAAAAACGGCTTTCATTTGTCCATGGGGGACATTTGCTTATTGCAAATTACCTTTTGGGCTCAAGAATGCCGGAGAAACTTTTCAAAGGGCGATGTCTTATGCGTTTCATGACATCAAACACATTGTGCAACCGTATCTCGATGATTTGCCTGCTCATTCATTACATCGAGCTGACCACCTCGTCCACTTACGTGCAATTTTTATGAGGTGTAGGCATTATCGTATTCGGTTGAACCCACACAAATGTGTCTTCTGTATAGAAATGGGTCGATTGCTGGGGTTTGTAGTTTCAAAAGCCGGCATTCGCGTTGATCCCTCGAAGGTCGAAGCTATCATCAAATTGCCTCCTCCTTCGAGTCTTCGCCAACTCCAAAGTTTGCAGGGGAAAGCAAACTTTTTATGACGATTCATTCCTAACTACGCCGAGGTTACAAAGGGTTTTACACGGTTGTTGAAACAGAACGCTCAATTCTATTGGGATGAGATAGCTCAGAAATCTTTTGATGCACTCAAACACGCGTTGACCCATGCACCGTTGTTGCATCCTCCTAACTACAACCAGGATTACTTCTTGTACCTCGCCGCCTCACATTCCACCATTGGAATGGTCTTAGTTCAGGAAGATGAATTCGCAAGTGAACATGTGATATATTACCTTAGTCGAACGTTAAATCCAACTGAGCTAAAATACTCACATGTGGAGAAATTGGCATTGGCAGCCATTCAAGCTGTCCAACGTTTTCGTCACTACATTTTACTACGCAAAACTATAGTCATTTCGGATTGCAACCCTATGATCTACATTTTGACCAAACAATTGTTAGGGGCAAGTACTCTAAATGGATCGTTATCCTGCAGGAGTTCGACTTGGAGTTTGAGAAATCCAAGTCTAAGAAATCTTTAGTTTTTGCAGAGTTAATGTGTGACTTCCCGCGTGCTGACACGGAGACTGTGGCAGAGGAGCCCATTGCGGATGAATCTTTGTTTCTAATCAGCACTTTAGATCCGTGGTATGGGGATATCATCGTCTATCTCCAGACCCAATCCTTTCGGTCAGAAATTTCAAAGTCAGAACGTCGGAAAATTCGCTTCCAGTCCCAACAATTCAAAATTATTGGAGATACTCTTTATCGCCGTGGGGCGGATTCTATTTTTCGACGTTGCTTAACTCACGAAGAAGTTGAAAGGGTTCTAAATGACTGTCACTCTGGAGCATGTGGCGGTCATATGTCTGGGTATGCCACAGCCCAAAAGATATTGCGCGCTGGCTACTTCTGGCCGTCTTTATTTAAAGATTGTATTACGGCGGTCCGAAAATGCCACAACTGCGAGATTTTTGATCGTAAGATGCGCCCTCCACCCGCTCCTCTCCACCCTATAATTGCCGTTGGTCCTTTTGCCAAATGGGGTATCGATTTTATTACATGTAACCCTCACTCGGCCGGGAGGCATGCGTATATCATCCTTGCGGTAGATTATTTTACTAAGTGGGCCGAGGCGATGCCTACATTCGAGGCAGACGGCAAGACAGCTGCAATTTTCATGTTCAATCATATAATTGCTAGGTTTGGTGTCCCACAAGCGATAATCATTGATCATGGGCGTCATTTTCGAAACGTTATGATGACCGAACTTACAGGCCAGCTTGGTTTACGTCACGATAGTTCAACTCATTATCCACAAGCGAATGGTTTGGTTGAGTCCATCAACAAAGTTTTAGTTATCATGATCCGACGAATCATTGGGATTCATCGGTCGAATTGGCACAACATGCTATTTTCAGCGCTTTGGGCGTACCAAACTTCAGTAAAAACATCAACAGGGTTCACTCCTTTCCAACTAGTTTATGGTTTGGAAGCCGTGTTACCCATTGAGTGCGAAATCCCATCACTGCAATTGGCCATCGAGTTACTTCCAGCTACTTTCGAAGAGGAAAAGCGTTTGTTATACTTAGCTCAATTAGATGAGAATCGACGTGATGCTACATTGGCGATCGAGACTCACGCAAAACGTATGAAAGCTCAGTATGATCGAAATGTGACCCCTCGAAATTTTTCGGAAGGAGACCTAGTGTTATTGTATGATCAAGCTAATGATAAATTAGGCGCTGGAAAATTCGTTCCTATGTGGCATGGGCCCTATATTGTCAAGCGAAAGCTAGCAAAAGGGGCCTATGAATTGGTGGACTTTGACGGGGACTCTTTAGGTAAACCCAGAAATGGTCTTTACTTGAAGAGGTATTATGCTTAAAAGAATGGGTATGGAGATTTTTAGTTAGGTTAGTTTTTCTTTCTAGCAAGTGTGTTTTAGTTGAGAAGTGTGCTTAGCTTAGAGAGTGTTTTTTGTCATTATTCCTGCTCATCTTGGTTTTACTCTTGATATTGCAGAGGTCGATGCCTCTCCAAACATACATTGGATTTGCTGATGGTGCTTGTCGTAGTACACGGAACATCTCTTCCGCAGCTTGGGTTATCTATTCACCCTCTTACGAGTTAGTTTCTATGCATGGGGTAAGCCTCGGTCAAACAAAAAATAACATTGCAGAGTATAGTGCAGTGATTGAGTTATTATCTGAATCTATTTCATTTGGGATTCAGAGTTTGATAGTGAGGTTAGATTCTGAACTCGTTGTATTACAGCTTAATAGAGTGTATGCCATTAGAAATCCAGTGTTATTAAGATTATTTTTGAGAGTGCGTCTCTTGGAACGTAAGTTTGATTATATTGAATATCAGCATATTCCAAGATCTTTAAATACATTGGCAGATGCAATTGCTTCTTGAATGTTAAGTAGACATTTGCAATAATCATACATGTAAATTTAAAAACATTTCATGACACATGTTTAACAAGGTAAACCGGTAATAGTGATATATATATATAGGAGTGTGTCAAAAAATACATCGTCCTCGATCATAGGTTGAAAAACACCTTATGATTGGCAAAAATGATAAGTACAAAAAACAAAAATGTCACATGTGCCCACAAAAGGCGATCATCCTATCACTGGTGATGATCTCTATAAGAAACCACTGCCCGGGCCACCTTGCAAAGGAACCTCCTAAAAGGTCCCGGGACTCCAATCACATAGCGCTGAAGTCGACGAGGAATGTCGTCTATAGTGGTCTCAGGAATATCCCCTGTCAAGCGCTCAAGATGGCCCTCCAACTCGGCCAAAACCTCTGCTGATTCGTCCTGTGGGGCTGGCAAGGGTGCAACTGGTTGTTTCCTCTCGAAAGGCCGGAGAGCGGCTGGTCACTGTGGACCCACATCTGCATTTGAAATTTTTGCTATCAGTTTTGAGACGATGGAAAAATAATAAAAAAATTAAAATAGGAAAAATGTTGAAAAGGATTTTACCTGAGTCATCCCACTGCTCTCCTGGTGGAAGAGCCATGTCTGGGTCACCACGGAAATCTATCCCAGCGTAAGGGAAGTCCTGAATGGCAAAAACCTGGTTTTCCAACCATTGGAAATACTCAGGTTTGAACCGAGCAACCTCTGTCCTCTCGTCCGGGTGACGGGCCATGATTGCAACCCATCGCATCAGTTTGGGCTCTCGAGGAAGCCCAGCTCCAACAGTAAGATGCTGTGGGATCAGCATAGGAACCCTCTCCAGGCCAAAACTCACGACCAAAGCCCCATAACCAAAGGTCTTTAGTCGTCCGCTCTTGGCCCTGGTCAGTTGGCCTTTCACATTGGCCAGCACAACATTGCACCAGTTGAAGATGGTGCCTTGAAAGCAATCAACTACCATACGCATCTGGGATTCGGTGGCAACATGTAATGCGGCAGCTCCGCAAAGTCTGGTGACAGTAAACGCGATCACCATGAGCTCAGGATGGGATATGGTTTTTATGTCTATCCCTTTGTCTTTAGCCTGGCTGTTGCAGTACTCTAGCCGGAGGCTATCGACAGACTGGCCACCTGGCCTAGTCCCGTATAGAGTCAAGTCCTCGCCTCTCTTAGGCAAACCAGTCAAGAAATAAATGTCCTCTGGCTCGATTTCGAGCCGGTGCCCGCCAATGAAGAAACACTGGTCCTGAATGCTCCACCTGTCAACCAGCCACTGTAAGAAATCTACCTGAGCCCTCATGCCAGGAATGGTCCAGAACTTGTACAGTCCGCATGCCCTCAAAGCATCAAGTGAAGGTTGATGATTCCATGCGGCGGTATCCACGTCCTCATGCTCCCGTTCGCGCCAATCTAGCATGATATATTCTCTGCATCAAGAATAAAGATTAATTAGATTGCTAGAAAAACTTTTGGTTGGTCCATTTTTGAGAAATTTTGGGTTCAAAACCCTTGCGGCGGGGTACGCACCCTCCACGTTAGACACAGTGCGTGGGTACGCACTTTGTCTACACGGAAGGTGCGGACCCCGAGCTTTTTCCCAATGGAGAAAAAGTCGGGGTCCGCGGGTCCGCAATGGTAAACCTGCGGACCCCCGCGCGCGGGTTTTGCGCCTAAAAACCCTCCCAAAAAACAAAATGAGGGGCTAAATCAAAAAACTAAACGGTTGAAAATGAAGAGTAAGATGATGTGGATTACCTGGAGAAGACGGCGCTCGATTCCGACGGTTGGATTTTCCACAATCTTCACGGGAAGTTTTCTAAGCAAAAGCACTATTTTCTCACCCAAACTCGAACGGTAAAAATGAATTGTTAAAACCCCCTTTTATAAGTTTTTTGAGTAAATGAATTCCAAATTTGTTTATGTTTCACTTTGAAAAGGTATTTTACGACATTTTTATCCATTTCAAACAGGTATGAGTAATGTTTGTGTCTTTGTGCAGAATACAGGATTGTTCAGGCGAAATCTATTATTTTCAACGAAAAAACAAGTAGAGTCATCTTTTAAGCCCTTTTCTGACTCCTAAAACATGAAAAGATTGCCGAGCGTTTCTTTTACACTCGTTAAAACGGAATTAAAAGATGGTCCACTTACAGCTCTTTTCCGACCGTAAAAAACATGAAAAGATTGCCGGATTTTTGTCGTTTCAAATTCGATATTGGTTATAAAACGACGTGTCGTTGATCGCTTTTTTACTTTTTCGGGTCAGTGACACTAATAACGAAAAGTACTCCTTGGTCGTAAAAGATCAAGCGATTCTCTCAAGTATTATTTTATACTTTTTCGGGCTTGGGAGACACAAATTTACGAAAAAGGTCAACCCTGGAGTCTTCTTAAGTTTTTTCAGACTCTCTAAAATTGAAAAACACCGAGTTTCTCCTATACTGGACTCGTTAAAATTTCATAGTAAAGGACCTGTTCAATTACAAACAGGAACGAACCACTCCTTCTTAGGGTTCGAATCTAAACTAAGTTGGACTCATCCGAAGGATGAGCTTATAATCAAGCAAATGTTATCCTCCTCAAGCTTGTAAAAAATAAAGAGGTACTTGCCAGAAATGGTGGGGGAAAAGAGAGGAAAATGAGTCTATTTGTCATACTTTGTAACCACTCTTGAACACGACACTTTTATTCACCTGGGTTGGGAAATCCTTTGCCTAACAGTTGATCAAACCACATTGAAAGTCTTCAGCCGGTTTCTGGGTATTAACTTTGGGTCAGTTGTCACCAAGCCATCTGTTGTGTCATTATGTGTTCAAGAGGTCACTGCCAATAAGCCATTCATCTGCAAAATATCTGTCATCCATCTTGACCATCCCTGAGTCAGTCCTTGCAACTAAATTTCTTCAACTTGATCTATGATTTCGTGTTGTGGGTTTGCCTACGACGGATCGCTTTCTATCGACATCAGCACATTATCTAGAAAGATGATCTAGGAATCATCAGTACCTTGAAATCTGCATGCCTCAATGGCAGGTTTCTCGCCTTTGACGACAGTTTACATCATTGACTTTCGATCGAAGGATTCCGTGACATGTTTGACATCAACACATCTACTCACATCTCATGGATTGTACTGGGTACTTTGAGAGCCATTGACATCACTGGTGGTTTCTCTCACACTTGTTAACAGTTTACATCATTGACTAGTAATCAAGTGGTTTCTACCATGTTCGACATCAACACATTTATTCGCATGGATAGAATCGTACTATTTCGGGATATAGAAATGAAGACCCTGGATCTAGTTTCCACCATCCAGGCTGCGAGGAATTTTGTATTCATTATGTTGTAGACTATTCATAAAAAGATGGTTGCGTCCATACTGTGTTCACACAAGTTTATACTTATGATGTTTTACAAGATCATTCCTGTATCAGACAGTAGATAGGTTTCTAGTTAGTTTTGATTTGAGTATGAGAATGCCTACCTCAGCGATGATATGATCTCATATATATATCTTGCATTGAATGTTTTTACAGGTTCCGACCGGGCTCTCCACAAGATAATCCTCGAAATGATAAAGTACTTCACTCTTCCTATATGATAAATGAAATCCTCATCTACTACAGACTTCACACTTTAGGGGGCAATCTGTTACACAAAAATATCGTCACCATGATTATTTGCAGTCAGTATGGGTCTATCATCACTTGTACTGTCCTCCTAAGCAAGTCTAAGACCTCAGCTCTTCAAATCAAGCTTTGGAAGTGGGAGAAAGACATTAAAAATCAATGTAACTCTGGTTCCGCACTTTCTCTCATGGTCACCTGCGGTCCCGCACCTTCTGTGTACAAAAGCTGCATACCTACCCGCTCTGTTCCTAACGGTGCAGGTGCGGACCCCTATGAAAGTCAAAAGGCGCAATTTTTATCTTAAAAAACTCACTTTGGGTTAATTCTAGAGTTTTCTAGAAGGAATTTTGACGTGGATTGTTCGCTCTGAGGTGGTTCATGCATCCCAAAAGAGAAGGAGCTAATCCCTTGACTAAAGGAGCTATCCCTTTGAAGGAGGGCTTTATCCCTTTGAAGGAGGACCTAGTAAATTCCCTCCATTGCACTATAAATACAGGCATTGGGGTGAGGACTAGGGAGGTTAGAAGCTGAACATTTTGAGGGTAAATGCTGGTGAAATTGAGACTCTTTGGTTGAGCTTGAGAGGAGAGATCACATACCTCTTGGTTCCATTGGAGAGTGAGTGAAACTTGTCAAAGTAGAGGAGACATCTTGTTGGACCCTGGGAGGAGCTTGTACAGCGTCAAGGCAAAGGTTGCAAGGTTCTTCTTCTTTTGAATTAATAAAATCAAACTCATTTTTCTCAACAAGTATCTTATGTTATTTGTTTCATGGACTCCTTGACTTTCATGTTAAATATGTTTTATGCAATTGGTTTTTTAGGTGCTATTTAATGTGTTTGCCTTGTTTGTGTTTGTAGGTTCGTGAAAAGGAGCTCATTTGGATCAAAGGAGCGAGGGCATCCACAAGCTTGCGTTGGACCAAAGGTAGGCCCTAAAAACCTTTGTTTGCTATTGATTATTGAAGCATATTTAGAGAAAGATAGTGTCTGGTTGGTCTGCTTGTCGTTAGGTCTTCTTTAGATTCTAGGAAGGTCTATCTTGTCCGCAAGATCGACTCATTCCGCACGACAGCATTTCTTGTTGCTATTTTCAACACTCCCTCTCAACAAGAAAGGGATTATCAGTCTCCCCAATCCTGTCTCTGTGGAACTCAAACTTGCATTTTGACAATGCCTTAGTCAAAATATCTACATCCTGTTCCTCGGTCGAAACATATAGCAACAACATGATCCTCTTCACCACACAGTCTCGAAGATGATGATATCGAATATCTATGTGCTTGGACCTATCATGAAATACTGGATTCTCAAAGAGTTTGATACAACTCTGATTATCGCAATAGCTCATAGTTGGATCCATCATCCAACCAAACAATCCCACTAGAATCTTCCGCATCCAAATGGCCTTGCATGCTGCCTGACTGGAAACTATGTATTCAGCCTCTGCTGAGCTAAGTGCAACTGGCCTCTATTTCCTGCTGCACTAGGAAACTGCAGCTGAACCAAGGAGTATTACTCCAGAAGTGATCTTTCGGTCTGATGGACTCCCTGCCCAATATGCATTTGTGAAGCCCTAAAGCTTCACTCCCTTTTTCCATCTGTACCACAATCCATACTGAGATGTGCCTCTGCGGTATCTCAGCACATGCTTCGCTGCCTTCCAAAATAGCTTGGTAGGCTGAACCATAGCTTGACTCAGCTAGTTCACCACAAAGCATAAATCTGGTCGTGTGTTCACTAGATACATCAATGAACCCACAAGTTGCCGATAAATAGTAGCAACTACTGCCTCACCTGAAGTAGCATCCTCCTTCCTCCAGTTACCAGCTAGAGGAGTCTGCATGGGCTTGCACTTCTCCGTGTGGAATCACCTGAGTATCTCATTGGCATACTTGCCTTGAAACACAAACACTTCCCCATCCTTCTGCCACACTTCCATGCCTAGAAAGTGGTGCATAAGACCAATGTCTTTCATCTCGAACTCTCTTGCAAGGTCCTCCTTGCAAGACTTGATCAACTAATCATCACCTATCAAAATTAGATCATCCACATAAAGAACAATGATCAATGGCTTACCTTCTACCATGATGTGGTAAAGGTTCGCATCTACTTCACTCTTGGTGAAGCCCAACCTAGTGAAATAGCTGTCGATCTTGGTGTACCAAGCACGAGGTGCTTGCTTTAGCCCGTACAAAGCCCTCTTGAGTCGGCACACATGCGACTCACGATCGAAGGTCTCAAAACCTTCCAGCTGCTCAATGTACACCTCTTCCTCAATCTTCCCATTGAGGAACGCAGTCTTCACATCCATCTGATGGATCTTCCAACCCATCTAAGCTGATAGTGCCAACATCAATATGATAGATGAGTACCTTGCTACAGGAGCAAAAGTCTCATTGTAGTCGATCCCCTCGACCTATGAGAAACCATGGGCAACAAACCTTGCCTTATGTTTCTCAACATTGCCATTAGCTGCCTACTTTACCTTGTAAAGCCATTGGGAACTCACCACTGACTTGTCCTCCAGTCTTGGGACAACATCCCAAACACAGTTCTGAACGATGGAGTTGTACTCCTCCACCATTGCATCAACCCAGACTGGTTGCTGCACTGCTTCCTCAAAAGAATAAGGTTCGGTCTCTACACACTCCCCAACCAGGGCCATGTAACCAGTGTACCACTTGGGTGACCTCCTCTATCTGCGTTGAGAAGATGGCTGTCCCACATTCTCTCGCGCATCCAGCATCAACCTATCAGCTTCCCTTGAGCATTTATTCCCATCTCTAGAAGGCTTTGCATGAGTGGATGTCTCCACTTCCAGATCCTCTGCATGCGGCTACTCCGCATCAGTCTGAGGCTCCTCCTCCTTAGCAACTAAAAGTTCCTCCTCTACATGCAACTTGAGCTCCTTCTCAAGTGATACTCGCACGACTTTCTGCTCATCGAACTTTAGATCTCTGCATACCACTGTCCTTTGACTGGTAGGCAAGAACACCTGATAGTTGTGGGGTGTATCAGTGTACCCCACAAGTATCCCCAACTCAGCGGTTGGATCTGGCTTCTTCCGAGCATCTTTGGTCACATGGAAATAAACTGATGATCCAAAGATCCTAAAGTGACTCACATCTGGTCTCTTCCCAGAAAAGGCCTCCATAGGTGTCTTCATTCCCAGTATACGATGCGGGCTTCTGTTCTGCAAGTATACTGCTATATTGCATGCCTCGGCCAACAAATGAAGTGGTAGGATTTGGTCATGCAACATCGCTCGAGTTGCTCCAACAATCGATCTGTTCTTCCTTTCGGCCACCCCATTCTGCTATGGGTTATGGGGTGCTGTCAACTCCCGTTTAATTCCTTCTTCTGCGTAGAAGTCCTTAAATTGTTGGGAGACATACTCTCCACCATTGTCGCTACGCAAGGCCCTTATTTTCTTTCCAGATTCTTTCTCTGCCAAGGCTTTAAACTCACAAAACCTTGAGAAGGTCTGATCCTTCTTTTGCATAAAGTAGATCCAACATCTATGAGAAAAATCATCAATAAAAATAACATAGTACCTTTGTTTAGCAGTGGAGGCTGTAGAGAATGGTCCACTCACATCCATGTGAACTCACTCTAGGATTGCTCCAGCTCTACTGTCTCAATCCTGAAAGGAAGATTTTGCATACTTACCCAAGGTACAACCTTTGCATGTATCTGTCTGCTCCAGTTTTCCTTTGGGAAGTCTGGTAGAAATCTGCTGCATGATCTTCAAGGCCCCATGGTGCAAGTGGCCCAATCTTCTATGCCATATCTCGCCAAAATCTTGGCTCTGCACCAACTTTGCTTTGGAACTCAATGTAGCACAATCATCTACCTCCAGCTTGTAGAGATTCTTAACTCGAATCCCAATCCTCTTGGTCTGTCCAGTGCCGATATGCCTCAGGAATACCTTTCCTTTACTAAAGACTACATCATAACCTTTGTCTCCCAGCATAGCGACAAACACAAGATTCTTCTTCAGACCCAGTACATACTTTACATCAATCAGGGTGAGAGGAGCTCCATGCTCCCTCTGAAACACAACCATACCTTCACCTGAAACATGGTACTTTCCATCATTGCCCATCTTGATCCACATCTGGAGATCCTTCTCCTCCAAGGTACTGAAAAGATTCTTGTCGCCGGTCATGTGGAATGAAGCTCCACTGTCCAGGTACCAAACACATCCCACCATCGATGAAACCATGCATGCGATGAGGGAGAAATCCAATTCGAACTGTGAGGCCAGTGCCTCACCATCTGATCCCTTCGAGGATCCCTTCTTGGATTTCTTCTGTGGAAAATTCGTAGCATAATGGCCCACCTCATGACAATGAAAGCATCTCACTTTCGATTTGTCAAACTTCTTCCCACCATGGGAAGAACTGGATTTGGAATGGGACGCCTTCCCTTTCCCTTTCCTCACCTTACTCACTAAGGCTAGATTTTCTTCATCATCTTGCTTTGATGAAGATCCATCTCTGGTGCTTCTTCTTATCTCCTCTAGCATCAGATCTGACCAAAGTCGTTCCCAATCTGGCAGTTATCTCTTCCATTTAACGAGTCTTGGTAGCTATGCGAGCTCTTAGGAAGACTGAGGAGAGCAAGACTCACCATTTCATCATCGGTAGTCATGATCCCTACACTTCCAAGCTCATCCCTGCAGGTGGTGAGCTTGTTCAAATATGTAGAGATCGTGTCGCCCTTTTCACACTTCATTTTCCGAAGCTTGTCTTTTAGCGCCAGCTTCCTCTGATCGCTGTTGTTCTCACATATATCTTTTAATGTTTTCCACATTAAAAATGATGTCTCCTTCCCATGGAGACTCGAGACTATGTGGTCTCGAACTCCCTCTAGAAGGATTCTCCTCGCTCTAGCCACACATTTCTTCCATTCCGACAATTCCTGGGCATTAGCTGCTGCTAGCTTGGGGACTTCTTGATCAATGAAGTCCTTTAGACCGTTCTCCTCTAATACTGCTTCCATACGATCCTTCCAGGCTATATTCGAGCTGCCATCAAGGGCATACTCGAGTCTTAAACTGTTGAATGCCATTGGTGGAATTTGAGATGTGATAAGAATTCGAATTCTATAATCAGGAACTTCAAACTTTGAACTTCTCCCTTATTTATATATTATTCTTCGTTTTGATCACTTTTGCTCTGATACCATGTAGAAATTTCCCACTGTAGATCACCTGATAATGCAATATACTAAAGCAAAATACTTGATCTACTTCTACAAACAAACTTGCGGAAGCTTAATCGATTTTGAGCAAGATCAAATAGAACACATATAACAGAGAATGAGAAATCAATCACACATGAACACAGAAGAATACTCTGGGGAAAGCCTCAGCTAAAAACCCCGATCTCTGTATTATCATACAAGTGGAAATATGTCTGGATTACACAAAGCTTTAGCTCACAAGCTATCCAGCTCTTAGTACAATCCCTCAATACAGCTCACAGACTGAATAGACACAAGATATGCCTTCCTCCAATCCTCCAAGCCTCCTATTTCCTTGCGCAGTTTCTCTTGGGGTCCAATGCCTCCACCTATGTGAATTCCCACATCACACACTCATTAAAACTCAGAAATAACTGCGCAATCCTCAAGGAATGAATTCCTTCTGCATGCAAGAGATATCCTCAATGAAATATTCCTACAACTGATAGTACACTGTCCCATCATCTGATCTCAACTGGGTCTTTGACTGAACTGACATGCATGAGTTATTTATGAGAGAATATTCAGTTATCTGAAGTGCAACAGTTACATGCATGCATGCATTAACTAACTAAACTCACAATCAGTTCCACAAACTGTTGGAACTAATCTAACTGGACTTAACTGAGCTAACCAATTACAACTCAAAGTACAACTCATCATGATCTCCTTAATCAAGGGATAAATTCCTCATTCAAAGGGGAAACTGTTGCATGTCTTCACATAGACTTCATGTTTGATTTTCTACAACTAATTAACTCAAGATGAATTAATTAATTATTTTACAAACAACTGCTAAGATCAAATTCAAATTTTAATTCTCAATTTTAGTTTAGGGACTAACTAAAATTGGAATGTATCCCGAAATGCTATTTATAGCAATGCTATTTTTAGCACTTCTATTTTTAGCATTTCTTGTTGCTATTTTCAACACAGACTTCTGTTACGAAGCTTCTAGAGCTGGAAGCTTTGACTCCTTATTTAAAAAACTTTCCATAAGGGGATCGACGTGACTGGAACAAAGCTCACTCACTCCGATTGGCGCTAGGGACAATGTTAATCCCTACATATCGGTGCGAGGAGGACAAGGGTCATTAGCATCGGTCTTGTAAATTGGGAAAAACAAAATAGTTTGGGGAAATAGTGCAAAAGGGAATTGTTCTTCTCATGAAGAGGGACACAATGGGAGTTTATTCATGAAGGGAAACCATGTAGGCTTCACTGTAGAGGTCCTCTAGGATCAAGGAACGGGGAGTACGAGGACAGTGACAAAATTCTGTGTAACAATGCCAATGTGCATCAGGGAGTGTGATGCATGCTATGAAGTGGCATAGCATATCAAAGAGTGCTAAGGTGTTCTAGAGAATGCCAATGCATGCTGAGGAGTGTTAGGGAGTACTAAGACAACACAAGGGAGCACTAGGTCAAAATGCATGGAATTGAATGAATATGAGGGTGTGTCGAGCTGTGTCAATGAGTAATAGCTATCATGCCAAGGAGAGAGTGACAAGGTATGCTGAGCACAGGTAAGGCATGCTAGGGAATATCAAGGAATGTCAAGAAGTGCTACAATGTGCTAGGTAGTTATGGGGTGTGCTAACATGTGCCAAATAGTGCCAAGGCATGCTAGGTGCTAAGACATGCTAGGATGTGCAGGGTGCTAGAGTATGCCAATATGCGTCAAGGAGTTTCAAGAAAACAAAAGGAATAACCAAGCTAAAATGCAAGGAAATGAACACATAAGAGGATTAATAAGTCGAGACTTTATCTTTTTCAAAAGGGGCACGCTATGCACACTAATAATATGTTCCAATACATGCCAAGTGCCAATGTGTGCCAAGTGCTAATGTTTTTCAATGCAATATTATGCCAATGTGTTCCAGGGCATGTTAGGGACTACAAGGCATGCCAACACATGATGGGGGAGTGCTATGCTATTATAGGGCATGCCAACATGTGCTTGGGTGTCCTACTCATGGCAAGATGTTTTAGGTACAAAGATATTCGAGGTACAAAGATGTTCCAAGACATGTGAGGTGCCAAGGAATGTTAGTGTACTGTTCCAAAGTATGTTAAGGTGTGCCATGAGGGTTGAGGAGTGCTAGGTCTCTCTCATTAATAGAATTGACTGAGCTTGATTATGTATTAAATGATATAGTTCCTATACACACTAGTGGAACTTTATTTAAAGGAAGTTTGCTAGATAATAAACCTAAGAGAGATGAATCATGTGTTGAATCATAGGAAAACTATATTCTTATGACTTGAGGGAAATGATACACACTAATTACTTCTTAACAAATTGACTGACTATTATAACCACTATGACCTTGGACACATAATGAAAAATACTCCACAACAATGGTCTTAAATTGTTATCTTTTGACAAAAAATATAGTAACAGGTACATAGCGTCATCAAAAACTCATTGGAATGATCAATGATGATGAACATTTTTTGACCATCACCAAAAGTAACCAAAAAGAGCATTGGTGAGGGTAAATAAAATATCGTCACTAGAAGTGTCACCAAAGAGAGAATTAGTGATGGGCCTTTAATGACCCTCACCAAAAATGTCACCAGAGAGAGAATTAGTGACAGGCCTTTAACGACCTTCACCAAAAGTGTCATTGAAAATGGCTTTGGTGACAAACATTAAAGGACCATCACTATATACACTTACAACAACGATTTTTTAAAGACCATCACCATATGTGACATTAGTGACGGACCTTAAAGGTCCGTCACAGGCATGAAGCGTCATCAAAAACTCATTGGAATGATCAATGATGATGAAAATTTATTGACCGTCACCAAAAGTAACAAAAAATATCATTGGTGATTAGTGATGGGCCTTTAACAACCCTCACCAAAAGTGTCACCAGAGAGAGAATTAATGACGAGCCTTTAACTATCCTCACCAAAAGTGTCATTGAAAATTGATTTGGTGACAAACCTTAAAGGACCATCACTATATACACTTACAACAACGCTTTTTTAAAGACCGTCACCATATGCAACATTGGTGACGAACCTTAAAGGGTCACAAGCATGACCCTCACCAATGACCTTTTTCCTTGTAGTGTTTGTTTGAGACAGGTGGATCTAGTATGAAATATTATGAAATGTGGTCCACAAAGGGTGCTGAGGGTTGGATCCTTCTATTATTTTGGTAGCTCAGTGACAAATTCCAACCATGGGACAATATTCCTCTTTCTGAGATGACCAATTTTTACTATTGAAGCGTTCAATTTGGATAAGGGAAAGTGTATTTTTGAATTAAAGCCCACATGTGCACATTTGATCAGGTCGGCCCTAAAGCAACCTGGACCCCCTTGAAATGAAATAAATACAGGTGACCTCAACCTCATTGGACATCATCATTATGTGTTGGAAATACTGAGAGGGGTGGTGAATCAGTATTTCTTTTTCCCACTATTGTTTTACCAGTTAAAACATATATATTCAGAACACAAGATGAACAGCAAGAATAAATGCTTTTATTAATATAAACTATGCAGTAAAATAGATACAATATATAGATGGTCACAAACAGTTGCCAAGCTCCAACTTGGACTTTGGTGAGGCTCCAACCTCCAGAGCACCAACTCTATTTTGCCAAGACACCAATCTTGGACTTAGGAGCACCAACTCCCAAGGACTTTAATCCTTCCTGCTTCTGAGGCATCAACCCCAAGGACTCCAATCCTTCTTGCTTCTGAGGCACCAACCCCAAGGACTCCAATCCTTCTTACTTCTGAGGCACCAGCCCCAAGGACTCCAATCCTGTCAAGGCACTTTTGATAATAATGTTCTACTCTCAGAACTCTTCTCTGCTAAGTTCTGTCTATTTACAGCTTCACTGTAGTCTCCAAACTACAGTATCAATGACAACCATGTCTTCTTATGAATGAGTCTTTACAACTCTGCACATTGCCCACGCATAGTCTCCAATAGCCTTCATGCTCTCTGTTAATGTCTTCACACAACTCTAGTCAGTCTACTGTTAGCTGCACTAAGCTCTGCATAAAGAACAACTTCTTGTTCAAGCTTATGTTCTCTGCTGCTACTTCTCCCCTTCGACTGTCTGCTGTCCTGTTGGCCCTTCGGCCCTCTTTCTGTTCTGCTGGATCCTCTCACTCCCTATGTTTCCTCCAGCATATACTCCACAGGCGTTCAACAGCCTTCAACAACAAAGCCCGTTTTTCACAATACCAACAGCCACTACAGTCCTCTGTTTTTGCTGCTTTTATACATTCCCATGCCTCTGTCCATTCATTTCCTCTTACTCGCTGGCTCTTTTGCTTCCTTTCTCCGCAGGCTCTTCAGCTTCCTCAATGCTTGCTCATTCTCTCAGTTACCTCCTCGCTTGCTTGCTTCTTCAGCTTCCCGAATTTATGTTTCCTTTGTCTATCTGAGCGTTCCAATATTCACAGGACACGTTCAATAAATGGCCAGGTCCAAACGATCCACGAAGAACCCATCTTCCCTGTTTACTGTAACAGTGCTCCGTTTGGCAATGATGTCGGGCATACACAGAATTTTACATTTAACGGACCTGCCACGTCCTATCGCAATCGCCATCGATATTATTTCAGCCTCCTGAACTATCAGAACCGTTATCATATGCATTTTGGCCCTTCAAACCGGGCGCAAGGCAAATATGTAAATGCATAGGAAATATGAACAAAAATAGGCGAAAAGGCTAAAGGGCGGACTTCAAGCAATATTACATCTGCACTATACTATATCGGGTCCGCAACTTATCGCAATCGGCGCATAGCAGGAGGACAGCCCTTTGGGTATTGCGATGGGCGGATGCGATAATAGATTCAACCATAACACAATCCCGCGTCGGGTCCGCGTACATTATCGCAATCAGAGGTTTCATGTGGCAAGGCTTCACGGCTTGTGATATAGCGACGGATGCGATATGGTATTACACCATGGTTTATATTCCCGTCGGGTCCGCAGCCTTATCGCAATCGGTGATCGCAAAGGGGCTGCTTAACATTATGTGACTTCCGCTCCGAATTCCCGATGCGATGATCGCTATCGGCGATCGCAAAGGGGCTGCTTAACATTATGTGACTTCCGCTCCGAATTCCCGATGCGATGATCGCTATCGGCGATTGCAAAGGGGCAGGGCTCGCCGTTAACATAGGCCATTCGCTTATAGCGATCCGATGTGCCGGACCCAATAGGATCCCAAATCTCCCGTGCATATATTTTCAAGTCCGCTTTCCCGAATCAGCTAAAGTGTTTAGCGTGATTTCTCTGTGTAAAAAGCATTCGATTATAAACAAGTAAACACACGGAGGCAATGCTATATGGGTTCTACGGCCCGATAGCGTTAACTATGGATATATGGCTCCCGATAGGCTCCCAATCGCTGTGTGCTCCTCTTCATTGACATATATATGGCATATATATATGCTCTGTTCTGCTTGCTCTATGGCTCTGATGGTGGTGCTTCGTGCTCCTCTTCTTTTCCATCTGCTCCTTGCATATGTCTATTTCCGCATATATATATATATATATATATATATATATATATATATATATATATGGCTCGTCCTGTAGCTCCTCTTGCAGCTCCTCTAACTCTGTTGGCATATATATATATATATATATATGTGTGGCTCCTCTTGTAGCTCTGTCTACTCCTCTTATCTCCATCTGCTCCTCTGGCTTGGTAGTGTCTTCCAAAGACCTCCTTGCATATATGAATGCCTCTCTTGCTCCAATATCCTGTAATGTGCTTTCATATGCCTCCTTAGGTAGCTCCTCTTTGCTTATGGCTTAGCTATCCTGATGGCCTTGCT
Organism: Pinus tabuliformis; assembly: GCA_031772625.1. Lineage (NCBI taxonomy): Eukaryota > Viridiplantae > Streptophyta > Pinopsida > Pinales > Pinaceae > Pinus > Pinus tabuliformis. Next base: position 66,210,181 of record CM062818.1, read on the forward strand.
CCTGTCTCTTCATGAATCTGCCTTGCATCCCCTTGGCTTCATGTCATCCTTTAGTATCCAGAATATTGCCATTTGACATCAATGACAACCTAGGTCAACATTATGATCATTATTCTACCTTTGGTTTGGCTCGCACATGTATGAGATAGTTCGTGGAAGATTTGCTCGTACAAGTCCGAGATTGCAGGGTCCGAAGATCGCATGTGTCTAGGGTTTTTTGCGCAGACATGACATAGGAAAATTTTGGCCATAACCATAGGCTTGTAGGCTTATGTGTGCAGTTGGAGGGTTTCATCCACAAGAACATCACTCTTTGGGTGCAGTTGGGACCTAGGGTTTGGTTTTCCAGTTCACCACAAATTTCACTCATTGACTGCAAGGTTTAATAGTTGACCACAGAGAGTGACAGTTGATCGTAGACTTTTGAATAAGGGTTTTGATTGTTTGCATTGTTGGGTTCATCTCATGATATTGTTTAGTTGATTTTGATGGATATTTGTATGGATGAAGATATGGATCATTTCTCTTTGTTTTGATGAATCATTCAATGAAAATCTAATAAGAATAATTTGGGTTTTGCCGTAGTCTCCGACCAATCTTGATGTCTTTATGCGTGAATGTTTTTCTTCTATTATTCCTCTATGTTCTGTTACATTGATGATGATGTTCTTATTTCTATATAATTTCATATGCTGTTGAATAATGTTGTAAATATGAACAATGTTAAGTTGTTATGGGGTCAATATAATATGAAAATGTTGAAATGAAATTATCAAAGCAAAGAACAATAGATCCCTAAGAAAAATTAACATGGTATCAGATTTGGGTTGAAGAAAAGTCATTGAAGATTACCCCTATGAAGACACCCTTGATAGAAGCAAGAGAAGATGGAGGAGACCTAAAAGAATACTAGGTTGGAAGGAAACCCTAGTTAATTTGGTTATTAGGGTTTTATGGATATTATGAGGTTAGGGTTTGGAAGAAACCATGGCTTATGGAAAATATTTGAGATATGCAATCTTGAAACCCTAACATGATCAATGCAAAGATGATCAAGCACTTGCATTAGATTTGATGAAGCCTTAGATGGGATAGTCTCCATTAGGCCTGGTTGCTGATGAAGCTGGTTGTAATATTGAAGGCAACAAGTGTTATATGGACAATTGATAGTCACTAATATTGAATGTTGCTTCAAGAGGGAGATGATGATATCTCATTGAACATAAGTAATTTTTGATTTACATTTCTCCTTTACTTTTGTTTAGATTTATTGATTATACTTCCTACATGTATATGTGATTATTTTGATACTTCTAACTCCTTGATGAGATGTGATAGGTGGATCCTTCTTGAGGATCATCTGAGATGCAAGAATTTTTGGTTTGGCTCACACATGTATGATACAGGTCGTGGAAATTTTTGCTCGTACAAGTATGAGATTGCAGGGTCTGAAGCTCACACATGTCTAGGGTTTTTTGGTTTCCAACCTCAGGTATGACATAGGAAAATTTTGGTCATAACCATAGGCTTGTAGGCTCATGTGTGTAGTTGGAGGGTTTCAGCCACAAGCACGTCACTCTTTGGGTGTGGTTGGGACCTAGGGTTTGATTTTTTAGTTGACCACAAATTTCACTCATTGACTGCAAGGTTTAATTGTTGATCACAGAGAGTGACCGTTGATCGCAGACTTTTGAATCAGGGTTTTGATTATTGGCATTGTTGGGTTCATCTCATGATATTGTTTAGTTGATTTTGTTGGATATTTGTATGGATGAAGATATGGATCATTGTTCTCTCTTTTGATGAATCATTCAATGATTATCTAATAAGAAAAATAATTTGGGTTTTTCCCTAGTCTCTGACCAATCCCGGTGTCTTTATGTGTGAATGTTATTCTTCTATTGTTCGTTTATGTTACATTGCATTGATGATGATGTTGTTCTTTCTATATAATTGCATATGATTCTGAATAATGTTGTAAATATGAATAATGTTAAGTTGCTATGGGGTGAATTTAATATGCAAATGTTGAAATGAAATTATCAAAGCAAAGAACAATAGAGCCCTAAGAAAGATTAACATGGTATCAGAGTTGGGCTGAAGAAAAGTCATTGAATATCACCCCTAGGAAGACACCCTTGATAGAAGCAAGAGCAGATGGAAGAGACCTAGAAGAATACTAGGGTTTGAAGGAAACCCTAGTTAATTTGGTTATTAGGGTTTTATGGATATTATGAGGTTAGGGTTTGGAAGAAACCCTGGTTTATGGAAAATATTTGAGATATGCAATCTTGAAACCCTAACATGATCAATGCGAAGATGATAAAGCACTTGTGTTAGATTTGATGAAGACTTAGATGGGATAGAATCCATTAGGTCTGGTTGCTGATGAAGCTGGTTGTAATATTGAAGGCAACAAGTGTTATATGGACAATGGATAGTCACAAATCTTGAAGGTTGGTTTAAGAGGGAGATGATCATCTCTCATTGAAGATAAGTACTTTTTGATTTATGTTTCTCCTTTAATTTTGTTTAGAATTATTGATCTGATTATTGATTATACTTCCTGCATGTATATGTGAGTATTTGGATACTTCTAACTCCTTCATGAGATGTGATAAGTGAATCCTTCTTGAGGATCATCTGAGATGCAGGAAAATATGGCTAGTGTAGGAAGAGAAGAGCTACAATTTCCAATTATAAGGAAACTGAAAAAGTGCTCCCATTGCCAATTTCAAACAATAAGATACACAAGTATTTGAATACTACAAGGTATGTATGGTGTATTGTTTCTATGTTATGTTTCAACTGCAAACACTAGATGGCAAGGTAAGCCCTAAGGTATGATGGAAATATCACCTTCATGAATGAATCAAATTACATATGAAAGCAAGCTTGGTTCATGGTTCATATGATGAGATGGTGTTGGCTTGATGGGGCCTGACCCAGGTTTGGAAGTGTTTTAGCCAAACAAATCCCGCACTACCGGCCCTTTTGGCAATAGTCCGTGAAGTGCGGACTGAAGTCTCACCCGAGGTAGCAGGGGAGGGTGTTGAAACAGGTTTTTGCACCCTAGGGATGTGTTGATGAGGACTGGAAGGGTCGCGAACCAATCTGTGCACTCGCACTACTCTGCTTAGCTCATCTAATCTTCGCGAAGCTCGATGATGAGGCTCTTCTTAGATTCTTATTATTAATGTGGTTATTGTAGATCAGATCTAATTATTAAGGTCTTTAAGCAAACATTTAATAGATATAACCAATGTGCGCACCCATAAATCTTATAGATTTGCATAAATTCAGAGCATAAGCATAAACATATAGATCTACAATAAAACACAGAATGATTCAACAACACTTATCTTTATTTATCTCATGTTCGCTACAACTAGATCCGCTCTGCGCACTCAGCTGCAGGGGCCCGCGACACAGTTGCGGACTCTACTAGGCCTCTGCACACACAGCTGCAGAGCCTACTCTACTACTATCATCCACGACTCAGACTTACAGATTCAGAATGAACTTAGCATTCATAAACCCATAACATTCAAGATCTAAACTAAATCTCCCTTCTTCCCTTAGAGCCCCGCTCTATTTATACATTCTCATGGCCCGTGGACCATGGGCAGGCTGACTTACTTTCTATTTTCTTGCATTATTTTCGGGCGCACAACCCTTTGACTTGACTCATTATAGTTCGCTCTCCACGCACTTCGTGGAGCTTTTACCACACTTGGCTTTAAGCCCCAAACCCATTACGCGGGGCCTCCGCTACCCAACAGGCCCCCAACACAATCATCGTGACTCGTCTCGAGTCACTCGGTTGGTGCGTTGATCTTTGCTTGTAGTTCCTCCAGCAACCTTTGCACTGTACTGACATCTGCCACACATTCTTCCACTATCTGCTGTATCAATTGTGCCTGGCGTTCTGATGCATTATCAGGGGCACCTTCCTGCCTTAGCGCATATGTGTCCTGCAACTAGGTCAGCTTCCCCTCGATCGTAGTGGTAACCGTGAATGCTTCCTCAAGCCAAGGCTAGATGTGTGCTTTGAGCCCAGCTTCTCGTTGTCGTGCGGCGTCCACCTACTCCTTCAAAGCCTAGGCCTCCCTCATCTTGGCCAACCGCTGAGTGATGGTGACTATTTGCACAGTCCCCTGGACATTGTCATAAGCCTTCTGCAACTCCTGCGCTTCTGTCTCTACCTGCTACAATGTTGGGTCTTCTTGTAGTGATGTGAGCATAAGAAGGGACTGATCCAATAATCCCGTGCAGTCTTGTACAACGCACTCTATCACTTGCAATCCTACTTGAATTTTGTGGTGGTGCTGCTCTCTAACTTCTGGGGGTGTAGTAGGCTGCGCCTTCATCCTTAGCTCCGTGATCTGCAAGTTCAACTCCCACTGAGCTTTTGCGGCCTCCACTTGAGCCTTCTAGAATCCTGCCGCCATGTGATGAATCTTGTCAGTTGCGGGGAGTTCCGCTGGCACAGCCAGTTCTGGTACACTGCTACAGACCTCCTCCACGACCTGTTCCAATCCTTGGTTATGTGCAATCAAGTCGTCGCACTGTAGACTGATCTGTTCCAGATTTCCTTTTTTCTCCATTAAGACTTGGAGGGCGCGACCTTCCTTGGTGTGGAGCTCAGCAGTTACCCCATCCTGCAGTTGGTATAGGGTTTCTCTAGGAAGGGCGGCCAAGTTCAACCCCCAACCCCTCATGTCACCTTCGGCCTCTGCTAGGACAATGCCTGGTGGTAATACTAAGGTGTTCATTGTGGTGGCACGCACCATCTGCTCCGCTGCGAGTGTACCTTCCGTGAGGGTCGGAATCATCCCTCCTGGGGGTCGCACCTGTAATGCCTGCAATTGTGCTCTGAGCGCCCCCAACACAGTTGTCTGCTCTGTCATTAATTCCTCCAGAGCACCCTTAGTGATATCACGCACTGGTTCCCTACTGGCAAGAAGATCCCCCTCCAAAGTCCTTGCTGTCTTCGTCTTTTTGTGTGCTGGTGGCTGCTCCTGGACGCACGGTCTCTTCAGTTGAGTTGATGCTGTGGTCAGGTCCGTGCGCTCTTGTGTCTCCACTTCCCCCTGTAGATCTTGCTCTATGGACATTTCCTCCACAATCTCTTCAGCAGGCGCAGTGATGGTCTCTGCTACTGCCTCGGACGCCTCCCTCTGCATCGGTGTTTTCTATTCCTGGCACGTTCTTTCTGCCAACTTTGTGATGCGCAGCTTGATTTCCTTCTTATGCTACTGAGTTGCAATCTTTTTTAATTCGGCTACGTCTGACGTGTGCCACTCTGGAGGCCATGCTGCCATTGCCTCGAAAATTGCATCATCCATTGCGATGAACGGAAGCTTCAACCATGTTCGAGTGGGATCCTTTCGCGCCCTTGTTGGACAAGTAAATCCCCTCTGCGGACAAAGGTGATCCCACTAGTCTAAAGCAGAACTAGCCACAATCAAACCACGCTGCCACGCAAGTTCCTAGTTATGCATCAAAGGTGGATTAAAAAGACCAACCTGGAGTCCAACGCTATGTTTGAGGTAGAGCTGATATTCCCGCTCCCTCGCTCCAGCAGATTATAAACGAACACCTGCACATGCAAAGGGAGAGACAGATACCAACATAAAATCTACCAAAGCATAACTATATTTCAGTCAGAAAGGAAATAAATCAACACCATAATAGACAATGAGATTGGAACTATAATAGCAGTCGCTCATTAATTAATAATAAACAGGAAAAGTTACAACCATGGTTCTGACGTTGAACCTCTCCTGGCTGGGCGAGTAACTATATGTGTCTTGCACTGCATCTCCACTCCGGCAGCATAACCTCCCTAGCTCTCATTAGCATTCCTCCAAGAACTCAAGAACTCAACATCTAACACTCCATAACTCTGACTCTTAGCACTAGTGACTAGCTTGTCAAATGCATAAGGACAAGCTTATATAGATGAAGAAGGGAGGAGGATACGACGAACCGGGACACCTTTTGTGGATTAACATCTTTTCCCCAAAAGCCACTAAAGATGGAGATAGGATAGAGCTCGGCGTAAGACTGATTTTTTATCTTCAAAAAGCTCCATGTAATGAAGGAAACAACAGTCGGACGTGCATTAAGGCAAAAAGCATGACTAAACTCGGTTGGCGCGACTGCTGCTCTAAGACAGAGCGCCAATGGTCGCGCCCTCTTTTGAGGATCTCCATGATTGGCGCGGGTAAAATACTGTGGACTTGCGCCAATGGAAAAGGGACACTTTTCAGGGATAATCTGTAGGAGGTGTCTTCAGGGAACATGAAGTACATGCTCAAGGGAACATAATGCAAGTGTTTTTAGACTTTGTCACTTCTTATAACTCCCGGGATGAGTCCTCCAAGGTACGACAAGAGGAGTAACAGGGATGGTGACAAATTACTGTGTAACAGATGCCCCCTAAAGCATGAAGTCCGAGAGGTGGAGAGGGGTGAAATGCTTTACAAGAACATACATAAGAACACATATAGTTACCGCCGCCGAGGATCTGTATTAAGAGACATGACTGATAGTTCAATTAAATGATGCATGTGGTATGGTCGCAACCATCCATAAGAGAGTACATAAATAATCTAGATCCATAGTATGGACGCAGCCATCTAGTTAGGATCAATGAATTGACTCAGGTATGGTCGCAGCCATCCAGTGAATGAGTCAAGTATCAAGAATCACACCTGGATTACAACAGACACAATCCAGGGTCTTGCGCTCCATCTCGACCCGAACAAGAGTACAAGTTCAAGCATGTGAATATATGAGCTGATGTCGAACATGCATGAACATCGTCTGATTACCAGTCAATAATGGAAACTGTTAACAGACGCGAGAGGTACCACCAATAATGACGATGGCCCTCAAGGTACTATAGGTACAATCTACGGCGTGTGAATAAATGATCTGAAGTCGAACACTCGTAGAATCATTCGATCGGAGGCCAATGATGAAAACCTCATGTCGAACACGAAGAACCTGCCATTGAGGCATGCAGGCTCCAAGGCACCGGAAGGGAGTCTCTAGATCAACTTCCTGGATAATGAGTTGAAGTCGATAGGAAGTGACCTTGATCGAAGGTGGGCCATGATGTTTCCCACATCATCGACACGAGACAGAGAGACAATATTGTGAATCAAGATTGTACAAACTATCAGAGGGAGGTTGTTTCTTTGCAGAGGTCAACTTCTCTTGAACATATCGGCGGCACATTAACGAAATTGGCAGTATTTGACATCAACGTATCAAAGGTCATGATGACGAGGCAATGAGTGAATGAGAGGTCAAATCAGGTACCCAAGTCCATGGAAGCAAGTGAAAAATGTGAGATGAGATATCCCCACCCTGGACACGAAAGCAGAAAAGTGCCATGTTCAAGAGCGACATACTGCCGTCACGGTAATAATGATGGGTCAAAAATTTTCTTTTCCCCCCGCCATTTCTGGCGAGTACCCCAGTTATTTTTAACAAGCTTGATGGGGATAACATGTGCTTGTGGTGTGACAAAATCCGATGTCATCAAATTTTAACGAGTCTGACAAAGGAAGAACTCGGCATCTTTTCATGTTTAGAGAGTTTGAAAAGACAGCAGAAAAGAAAACTCCAGGGGTGTCCTTTTTCGTAAAGTTGTGTCTCTCGGGCCCGAAAAAGTATAAAATAATACCCGAAAGAACCGCCCGATCATTACGATCGAGGAGTACTTTTCATAATTAGTGATTTCGACCTGAAAAAGTAAAAAAGCGGTCAAATCCACGTCGTTTCGGAACCATTAACGAGTTTGAAACGACAAAAACCCGGTAATCTTTTTATGTTTTAACAGTCGACAAAAAGAAACTTAAAACGACTGCCCCTTATTAACATTTAACGAGTCAAGAGGGAGAACTCGGCAATCTTTTCCTCTTTAAATGGTCAGAAAAGAGCTGAAAGCAGACCTTCATTTTTATTTTCTTTAACAAGTCAAAAAGGAAAAATACTCGGCAATCTTTTCATATTTTACGAGTCAGAAAAGAGCGTAAAGGCGACTCGTCCTGAAGGAACGAGTGGTATAAAGGATAGCAACTGGTTCCGGTAATGGTGGAACTTACTTGAAACATGTAATGGTCAAGAGGCTGGCTAATAAAACCACTCATCGCTGCGGTTCCTCAGGAAAGGATAAACAACCAAGCGAAAGCATATGATCGGCCAAAGAGATGGTGGCGATGGAATGAAACAACCAAGGCTCATCTAGCAGAAATTAGCAGATAAAAGGCAATCACAGGATGCAAATCAGGTATGGGTTCATTTTTACACAAGCTTGAACCATGGAGAACTTTGCTTGGATTCAATTTCATTTTTACATAAGCTTGAAACGAAAAACTATGCTTATTAAATTTTTGCATGCCCCCAGCATGATAATGCAAATCGAGGTATATGCCCCCCAAGCTTTATGGCATTCACGGAGTGGGTGGAATGAAGGTTCACTTGGAAAGACTCGATGTTGAAGGAGGATGCATGCCCCCCGGGCTTCAGTCACGCGCCCGGGTCAGCTGCCGTCATCAGAATGACGGAGCAGGAATTGAGGCATTTCCTGTGGAAATAAGACCATTTAGAAAGGGTAAATGACTATATGTGAAGTGTGAACCGGGGAACGAAAGTTGGTCTACGATCCTGATCGTCCTTCCTTCGTGCGGAAAACACATCACTCTGAAGAGTGAGGACACAATCGCACGTATGCGATAAATATAGTCTCGTCCAAGGAGTAAATTGTGATCTAGCGGACCTTGGACGACCATGAGACCTATTTGAACATTCTTCCCCTCTAGGGTGATAGGCACATTGGGAAGAACTCCTAAAGGTCGAGTAGTTTCTCGATGGAAACCTGTAAGGTTTCGCATCTCAGGCAGAAGTAGTGGCGAACCAAGTGCTTCCCAAGCTGTTGAAGAAAGGATACTCACAGGAGATCCCTCATCAATAATTGTACCAGCCATAACCATTCGGCAAACTTGGACTATAATTCGAAATGGTATGGCGGCTGGTAACCGAGGATTGACTAGTTGATCCCAATTAAAGGAAACAACTAGGTTGCTTGAAGGTGGGACCGGATAAACAGCCGGATAAGATTCTGGTGGACTTTCTTCCTGTTGCGAAGGAATAAGAGGGATGCTCACTTGATCATTAGAGTCTATGTTGATAAATAGAATTTGGACGGTGGGGTCTTCATCGTTTGTAGTGAGAATATTATCTGAGGAAGTAACTTCTGAAGGCAAAACCGGGTCACTTGTAAGCTGGACCTTTTGACTTGTGTCTGGTTTGGATTCAGGTGTAAGATCATCTAAGGACAGAACTTCTGTAGGCAGCATCGGGTCACTTGTAATCTGGACCTTTTGACTGTTGTCTAGTTCGGATTCAGATGTAGGATCATCTAAGGATGGAACCTCGGTAGGCAAAACCGGGTCACTTGTAAGCTGGACCTTTTGAAAGACCGGGTCACTTGTGAGCTGGACCTTTGGACTTTCGTTTGGTTTAGACTCGGGTGGTTCATCTTTGATGATAAAGTGGCGCAGAGATGATGAAGGTAAATCAACATTCGTTCCGACCAGGGACTGGTCTGGAATCGACGGAGCACAGGTAGGTTCAGGAAGAGAAGGTTGGACCAGAGGGGAATTATGCTTGAGCACTTGGTTAGCAGAGCGACTTGCCAAAAGGCGCTGATATCGAGCGGGTAGTTGGGGTAAGGGAGGTGACAGACTTTCCAAAAGACGGGAGGCTTCATCCATAAGTGGACAAAGGCGAAGGAGATGATTACCTTCACAAAGTCGACAAGGGAAACGAACCTTCCCTTTTCTCCTACCAACTAATGAGGTATCGTCGATTGGCGACGATAAGGGACGAGGCGGATCACGGGACCATACATCTAGGATCCTGGGGATACCAGGACAATCAGAAAGAAAATGGTCCGCCTTGCATAACCGACAAGGAGAGCTGGCCTTCCGCGGAAGAGCAGAAGGTGGTTCGACTTCAGATATTCTTGCGGTAGATGTGACCTTTCCCTTAGGGGACTTCTTCTTTTTGGTCTTCTTCTTCTTCTTCTTAGCCACCTGGTTACTGAAACCCGAGGTTTCACCAGGCGAAGTAGAAGATGAGGACGCAGCAGTGGGCGAAGAATGGGAGGGCTCCACCTTAGAATCATCATGGTGTTGTTCGGGTGGAGGAGGTGGTGGCGGAACAGAAGTTATCACACTCGAAACCACCGAGTTCGAAAACAACCATACGGGTAAACTAATGGTCAACCCAGGCAAAGACAATGTTGCGATATACTGAACACCGACATTTCCAACAGGAGGAAAGGGACGAGGGTTCCCATCAGGAGGAATACCTTGGCCGGTGGGCGCCGGGAAGGCTGCCATCGAACGAGAAATAATCCTACTCAGTCTAACGCAATCACAATCTAATTGGGTAGATGTTATCGTGGCCAATAAATTTTAAGACACTGAACTTAACCTTTTCATTTTTTAAGAGTTGAGAAAAGGATAAAAGATGACTCTAGTCTCCTTCGAATGTTTAATGAGCACGAAGTGACAAGACGCTCACAGGCACCTTTTCTTTTAGGGAGTCCGAAAAGGATCAAAAGTGACTACTCTGGAGACTCTAGGTAAAGGGTGTGCCAAACTTTTCGCAAAACCACAGAATACTTTTTAGGGTACGGGTGGTCGATCTTCGTGAATGCTGTGTTCACTGCATTGCGAATCGTAGGGCGACAGACTCGGCTTCCTATGGATAAAGGATAATAGCCTAGTGGGGTCTCCCGTATATACGCGACGGTACGTGGGAGCTCAGTCCGTATTGGCACCTATCGTTTCACCGTGGAGGAATCACCCAACCACTCGACGATAAACTACCAGGTTTAAAGACGCCGGAACACGTCTTCTAACCTAGACCTCTAGAGTATTTGCGTTATGTTCCAATGCGTTGTTATGTTCATTGAGTTTATTTTAAAGTTTATCTTCAATTATGTTTCAGTTTTTTGGTCCTACCGTATGTGGTCTCTCCAAACTTCCTAAATGCAATCTATATGCCAAAAGTATATCGTTTCATTCGATGAATTCTACCTACAGAAGAGTAGAGATATATTTTTTCACACGAACAAAATGATCATTAAGCAAGTAACAAAGATCCTAGTGCAGCTAATAACAAGAAATAAAAACTTTTTCCTTTTCTTTTTAAAAGCGACAAATAACAATAGATGTTAACGAATATAATGCAAAAAAGCTCGTTTGTTTTTTTTTTGATTTTTAAGATAGCATAATGCATGTAAACAAACCTCAAGATCCACGAATACAAACACAACCACTCAAAGGATATAGAACCAATTCAGAAACATGAAGATGAACTATCAAAGCAAAGGAAAACGCAAAGACGGTCAATGAACCAAATGGAGTCAAGCAAGAACCAAGCAAGCTAGAAGTGAATCACTAGATGAGTGCGGAAAACAATCAAGAAGCTGACTGGCTGATCAAACCACTACGTCCCACAAAAGGCTCGACATGCACAGCCACTAGGTACTCTAGGGCTGGAATACAAAATCGATAGAAATAAGCAAACAACTGAAGGATGAAAGTAACAACCAGTCACACAGAGGTCCAACACACTTCCAGAAGCAGGCAAAAGATATGGAAAACAAAAAATCTGAGATTAAGGAGCTTTGAGCTATCAAACTAGAAAAATTCACAGAGATGGCGCGACTGTGAAACTGCAACTCGCGCTAACAATGAATTGGCGCGGGTGTCTATGGAGCAACATGCGCCAACTGGCGCGACTGTCAGATCAAAAAACGCGCCAGCCGCGTTTACTAACTCAAAAAGAAAATATAACTACCCAGGGTCTGACTGACAGTGCCCAAAAGAACCAAACAGCAGATAGCAATTTCAAAACTAACTCAGAAAGTTCATTAACTCAGGCAAGCGAGAGAAAAACAATCATGCAAGACAAACTCAATAGCTTATCCCCAGCGGAGTCGCCAAATTGTTGGACAGGTAAATCCCCTCTGCGGACAGAGGCGATCCCACTAGTCTAAAGCAGAACTAGCCACAATCAAACCACGCTGCCACGCAAGTTCCTAGTTATGCATCAAAGGTGGATTAAAAAGACCAACCTGGAGTCCAACGCTATGTTTGAGGTAGAGCTGATATTCCCGCTCCCTCGCTCCAGCAGATTATAAATGAACACCTGCACATGCAAAGGGAGAGACAGATACCAACATAAAATCTACCAAAGCATAACTATATTTCAGTCAGAAAGGAAATAAATCAACACCATAATAGACAATGAGATTGGAACTATAATAGCAGTCGCTCATTAATTAATAATAAACAGGAAAAGTTACAACCATGGTTCTGACGTTGAACCTCTCCTGGCTGGGCGAGTAACTATATGTGTCTTGCACTGCATCTCCACTCCGGCAGCATAACCTCCCTAGCTCTCATTAGCATTCCTCCAAGAACTCAAGAACTCAACATCTAACACTCCATAACTCTGACTCTTAGCACTAGCGACTAGCTTGTCAAATGCATAAGGACAAGCTTATATAGATGAAGAAGGGAGGAGGATACGACGAACCGGGACACCTTTTGTGGATTAACATCTTTTCCCCGAAAGCCACTAAAGATGGAGATAGGATAGAGCTCGGCGTAAGACTGATTTTTTATCTTCAAAAAGCTCCATGTAATGAAGGAAACAACAGTCGGACGTGCATTAAGGCAAAAAGCATGACTAAACTCGGTTGGTGCGACTGCTGCTCTAAGACAGAGCGCCAATGGTCGCGCCCTCTTTTGAGGATCTCCATGATTGGCGCGGGTAAAATACTGTGGACTTGCGCCAATGGAAAAGGGACACTTTTCAGGGATAATCTGTAGGAGGTGTCTTCAGGGAACATGAAGTACATGCTCAAGGGAACATAATGCAAGTGTTTTTAGACTTTGTCACTTCTTATAACTCCCGGGATGAGTCCTCCAAGGTACGACAAGAGGAGTAACAGGGATGGTGACAAATTACTGTGTAACAGATGCCCCCTAAAGCATGAAGTCCGAGAGGTGGAGAGGGGTGAAATGCTTTACAAGAACATACATAAGAACACATATAGTTACCGCCGCCGAGGATCTGTATTAAGAGACATGACTGATAGTTCAATTACATGATGCATGTGGTATGGTCGCAGCCATCCATAAGAGAGTACATAAATAATCTAGATCCATAGTATGGACGCAGCCATCTAGTTAGGATCAATGAATTGACTCAGGTATGGTCGCAGCCATCCAGTGAATGAGTCAAGTATCAAGAATCACGCCTGGATTACAACAGACACAATCCAGGGTCTTGCGCTCCATCTCGACCCGAACAAGAGTACAAGTTCAAGCATGTGAATATATGAGTTGATGTCGAACATGCATGAACATCGTCTGATTACCAGTCAATAGTGGAAACTGTTAACAGACGCGAGAGGTACCACCAATAATGACGATGGCCCTCAAGGTACTATAGGTACAATCTACGACGTGTGAATAAATGATCTGAAGTCGAACACCCGTAGAATCATTCGATCGGAGGCCAATGATGAAAACCTCATGTCGAACACGAAGAACCTGCCATTGAGGCATGCAGGCTCCAAGGCACCGGAAGGGAGTCTCTAGATCAACTTCCTGGATAATGAGTTGAAGTCGACAGGAAGTGACCTTGATCGAAGGTGGGCCATGATGTTTCCCACATCATCGACACGAGACAGAGAGACAATATTGTGAATCAAGATTGTACAAACTATCAGAGGGAGGTTGTTTCTTTGCAGAGGTCAACTTCTCTTGAACATATCGGCGGCACATTAACGGAATTGGCAGTATTTGACATCAACGTATCAAAGGTCATGATGACGCGGAAATGAGTGAATGAGAGGTCAAATCAGGTACCCAAGTCCATGGAAGCAAGTGACAAATGTGAGATGAGATATCCCCACCCTGGACACGAAAGCAGAAAAGTGCCATGTTCAAGAGCGACATACTGCCGTCACGGTAATAATGATGGGTCAAAAATTTTCTTTTCCCCCCGCCATTTCTGGTGAGTACCCCAGTTATTTTTAACAAGCTTGATGGGGATAGCATGTGCTTGTGGTGTGACAAAATCCGATGTCATCAAATTTTAACGAGTCAGACAAATGAAGAACTCGACGTCTTTTCATGTTTAGAGAGTTTGAAAAGACAGCAGAAAAGAAAACTCCAGGGGTGTCCTTTTTCGTAAAGTTGTGTCTCTCGGGCCCGAAAAAGTATAAAATAATACCCGAAAGAACCGCCCGATCATTACGATCGAGGAGTACTTTTCATAATTAGTGATTTCGACCTGAAAAAGTAAAAAAGCGGTCAAAGCCATGTCGTTTCGGAACCATTAACGAGTTTGAAACGACAAAAACCCGGTAATCTTTTTATGTTTTAACAGTCGACAAAAAGAAACTTAAAACGACTGCCCCTTATTAACATTTAACGAGTCAAGAGGGAGAACTCGGCAATCTTTTCCTCTTTAAATGGTCAGAAAAGAGCTGAAAGCAGACCTTCATTTTTATTTTCTTTAACGAGTCAAAAAGGAAAAATACTCGGCAATCTTTTCATATTTTACGAGTCAGAAAAGAGCGTAAAGGTGACTCGTCCTGAAGGAACGAGTGGTATAAAGGATAGCAACTGGTTCCGGTAATGGTGGAACTTACTTGAAACATGTAATGGTCAAGAGGCTGGCTAATAAAACCACTCATCGCTGCGGTTCCTCAGGAAAGGATAAACAACCAAGCGAAAGCATATGATCGGCCAAAGAGATGGTGGCGATGGAATGAAACAACCAAGGCTCATCTAGCAGAAATTAGCAGATAAAAGGCAATCACGGGATGCAAATCAGGTATGGGTTCATTTTTACACAAGCTTGAACCATGGAGAACTTTGCTTGGATTCAATTTCATTTTTACATAAGCTTGAAACGAAAAACTATGCTTATTAAATTTTTGCATGCCCCCAGCATGATAATGCAAATCGAGGTATATGCCCCCCAAGCTTTATGGCATTCACGGAGTGGGTGGAATGAAGGTTCACTTGGAAAGACTCGATGTTGAAGGAGGATGCATGCCCCCCGGGCTTCAGTCACGCGCCCGGGTCAGCTGCCGTCATCAGAATGACGGAGCGGGCGTTGAGGCATTTCCTGTGGAAATAAGACCGTTTAGAAAGGGTAAATGACTATATGTGAAGTGTGAACCGGGGAACGAAAGTTGGTCTACGATCCTGATCGTCCTTCCTTCGTGCGGAAAACACATCACTCTGAAGAGTGAGGACACAATCGCACGTATGCGATAAATATAGTCTCGTCCAAGGAGTAAATTGTAATCTAGCGGACCTTGGACGACCATGAGACCCATTTGAACATTCTTCCCCTCTAGGGTGATAGGCACATTGGGAAGAACTCCTAAAGGTCGAGTAGTTTCTCGATGGAAACCTGTAAGGTTTCGCATCTCAGGCAGAAGCAGTGGCGAACCAAGTGCTTCCCAAGCTGTTGAAGAAAGGATACTCACAGGAGATCCCTCATCAATAATTGTACCAGCCATAACCATTCGGCAGACTTGGACTATAATTCGAAATGGTATGGCGGCTGGTAACCGAGGATTGACTAGTTGATCCCAATTAAAGGAAACAACTAGGTTGCTTGGAGGTGGGACCGGATAAACGGCCGGATAAGATTCTGGTGGACTTTCTTCCTGTTGCGAAGGAATAAGAGGGATGCTCACTTGATCATTAGAGTCTATGTTGATAAATAGAATTTGGACGGTGGGGTCTTCATCGTTTGTAGTGAGAATATTATCTGAGGAAGTAACTTCTGAAGGCAAAATCGGGTCACTTGTAAGCTGGACCTTTTGACTTGTGTCTGGTTTGGATTCAGGTGTAAGATCATCTAAGGACAGAACTTCTGTAGGCAGCATCGGGTCACTTGTAATCTGGACCTTTTGACTGTTGTCTAGTTCGGATTCAGATGTAGGATCATCTAAGGATGGAACCTCGGTAGGCAAAACCGAGTCACTTGTAAGCTGGACCTTTTGAAAGACCGGGTCACTTGTGAGCTGGACCTTTGGACTTTCGTTTGGTTTAGACTCGGGTGGTTCATCTTTGATGATAAAGTGGCGCAGAGATGATGAAGGTAAATCAACATTCGTTCCGACCAGGGACTGGTTTGGAATCGACGGAGCACAGGTAGGTTCAGGAAGAGAAGGTTGGACCAGAGGGGAATTATGCTTGAGCACTTGGTTAGCAGAGCGACTTGCCAAAAGGCGCTGATATCGAGCGGGTAGTTGGGGTAAGGGAGGTGACAGACTTTCCAAAAGACGGGAGGCTTCATCCATAAGTGGACAAAGGCGAAGGACATGATTACCTTCACAAAGTCGACAAGGGAAACGAACCTTCCCTTTTCTCCTACCAACTAATGAGGTATCGTCGATTGGCGACGACAAGGGACGAGGCGGATCACGGGACCATACATCTAGGATCCTGGGGATACCAGGACAATCAGAAAGAAAATGGTCCGCCTTGCATAACCGACAAGGAGAGCTGGCCTTCCGCGGAAGAGCAGAAGGTGGTTCGACTTCAGATATTCTTGCGGTAGATGTGACCTTTCCCTTAGGGGACTTCTTCTTTTTGGTCTTCTTCTTCTTCTTCTTAGCCACCTGGTTACTGAAACCCGAGGTTTCACCAGGCGAAGTAGAAAATGAGGACGCAGCAGTGGGTGAAGAAGGGGAGGGCTCCACCTTAGAATCATCATGGTGTTGTTCGGGTGGAGGAGGTGGTGGCGGAACAGAAGTTATCACACTCGAAACCACCGAGTTCGAAAACAACCATACAGGTAAACCAATGGTCAACCCAGGCAAAGACAATGTTGCGATATACTGAACACCGACATTTCCAACAGGAGGAAAGGGACGAGGGTTCCCATCAGGAGGAATACCTTGGCCGGTGGGCGCCGGGAAGGCTGCCATCGAACGAGAAATAATCCTACTCAGTCTAACGCAATCACAATCTAATTGGGTAGATGTTATCGTGGCCAATAAATTTTAAGACACTGAACTTAACCTTTTCATTTTTTAAGAGTTGAGAAAAGGATAAAAGATGACTCTAGTCTCCTTCGAATGTTTAATGAGCATGAAGTGACAAGACGCTCACAGGCACCTTTTCTTTTAGGGAGTCCGAAAAGGATCAAAAGTGACTACTCTGGAGACTCTAGGTAAAGGGTGTGCCAAACTTTTCGCAAAACCACAGAATACTTTTTAGGGTACGGGTGGTCGATCTTCGTGAATGCTGTGTTCACTGCATTGCGAATCGTAGGGCGGCAGACTCGGCTTCCTATGGATAAAGGATAATAGCCTAGTGGGGTCTCCCGTATATACACGACGGTACGTGGGAGCTCAGTCCGTATTGGCACCTATCGTTTCACCGTGGAGGAATCACCCAACCACTCGACGATAAACTACCAGGTTTAAAGACGCCGGAACACATCTTCTAACCTAGACCTCTAGAGTATTTGCGTTATGTTCCAATGCGTTGTTATGTTCATTGAGTTTATTTTAAAGTTTATCTTCAATTATGTGTCAGTTTTTTGGTCCTACCGTATGTGGTCTCTCCAAACTTCCTAAATGCAATCTATATGCCAAAAGTATATCGTTTCATTCGATGAATTCTACCTACAGAAGAGTAGAGATATATTTTTTCACACGAACAAAATGATCATTAAGCAAGTAACAAAGATCCTAGTGCAGCTAATAACAAGAAATAAAAACTTTTTCCTTTTCTTTTTAAAAGCGACAAATAACAATAGATGTTAACGAATATAATGCAAAAAAGCTCGTTTGTTTTTTTTTTTGATTTTTAAGATAGCATAATGCATGTAAACAAACCTCAAGATCCACGAATACAAACACAACCACTCAAAGGATATAGAACCAATTCAGAAACATGAAGATGAACTATCAAAGCAAAGGAAAACGCAAAGACGTTCAATGAACCAAATGGAGTCAAGAAAGAACCAAGCAAGCTAGAAGTGAATCACTAGATGAGTGCGGAAAACAATCAAGAAGCTGACTGGCTGATCAAACCACTACGTCCCACAGAAGGCTCGACATGCACAGCCACTAGGTACTCTAGGGCTGGAATACA
The DNA here is from genome assembly GCA_031772625.1 of Pinus tabuliformis. Classification (NCBI taxonomy): domain Eukaryota; kingdom Viridiplantae; phylum Streptophyta; class Pinopsida; order Pinales; family Pinaceae; genus Pinus; species Pinus tabuliformis. The sequence goes on from CM062818.1 coordinate 66,228,414, forward strand.
AAATCGATAGAAATAAGCAAACAACTGAAGGATGAAAGTAACAACCAGTCACACAGAGGTCCAACACACTTCCAGAAGCAGGCAAAAGATATGGAAAACAAAAAATCTGAGTTTAAGGAGCTTTGAGCTATCAAACTGGAAAAATTCACAGAGATGGCGCAACTGTGAAACTGCAACTTGCGCTAACAATGAATTGGCGCGGGTGTCTATGGAGAAACATGCGCCAACTGGCGCGACTGTCAGATGAAAAAACGCGCCAGCCGCATTTACTAACTCAAAAAGAAAATATAACTACCCAGGGTTTGACTGACAGTGCCCAAAAGAACCAAACAGCAGATAGCAATTTCAAAACTGACTTAGAAAGTTCATTAACTCAGGCAAGCGAGAGAAAAACAATCATGCAAGACAAATTCAATAGCTTATCCCCAGCGGAGTCGCCAAATTGTTGGACAGGTAAATCCCCTCTGCGGACATAGGCGATCCCACTAGTCTAAAGCAAAACTAGCCACAATCAAACCACGCTGCCACGCAAGTTCCTAGTTATGCATCAAAGGTGGATTAAAAAGACCAACCTGGAGTCCAACGCTATGTTTGAGGTAGAGCTGATATTCCCGCTCCCTCGCTCCAGCAGATTATAAACGAACACCTGCACATGCAAAGGGAGAGACAGATACCAACATAAAATCTACCAAAGCATAACTATATTTCAGTCAGAAAGGAAATAAATCAACACCATAATAGACAATGAGATTGGAACTATAATAGCAGTCGCTCATTAATTAATAATAAACAGGAAAAGTTACAACCATGGTTCTGACGTTGAACCTCTCCTGGCTGGGCGAGTAACTATATGTGTCTTGCACTGCATCTCCACTCCGGCAGCATAACCTCCCTAGCTCTCATTAGCATTCCTCCAAGAACTCAAGAACTCAACATCTAACACTCCATAACTCTGACTCTTAGCACTAGCGACTAGCTTGTCAAATGCATAAGGACAAGCTTATATAGATGAAGAAGGGAGGAGGATACGACGAACCGGGACACCTTTTGTGGATTAACATCTTTTCCCCGAAAGCCACTAAAGATGGAGATAGGATAGAGCTCGGCGTAAGACTGATTTTTTATCTTCAAAAAGCTCCATGTAATGAAAGAAACAACAGTCGGACGTGCATTAAGGCAAAAAGCATGACTAAACTCAGTTGGCGCGACTGCTGCTCTAAGACAGAGCGCCAATGGTCGCGCCCTCTTTTGAGGATCTCCATGATTGGCGCGGGTAAAATACTGTGGACTTGCGCCAATGGAAAAGGGACACTTTTCAGGGATAATCTGTAGGAGGTGTCTTCAGGGAACATGAAGTACATGCTCAAGGGAACATAATGCAAGTGTTTTTAGACTTTGTCACTTTTTATAACTCCCGGGATGAGTTCTCCAAGGTACGACAAGAGGAGTAACAGGGATGGTGACCAATTACTGTGTAACAGCCCTAATATAGAGATTATGTATATCCGCCTTGAACTTGGCCGCGCTTTGCAAACGGTTGTATACTGTCGGGGATAACCGTGGTCTGCAGTTGATCCGTGTCCGGATACTCGCCTCCATGAATATCCAAAACACCTTGATCTCACAAATCCTTGTGGCATCTTTTATAGCCCGAAGTGAGTTATACTGCACGGCTTCAGGTAGGTTCTTGTCAATGTCGGGAAACTGGCTGCCCTTCGGCAACTCTCCTGCAACTAGTAGGATTGTTAGGAGCAACCATGCGTAATGGAAAGTCTTACCTTGCTCCTGGGCTTCCTGACAATTCGTCAAAAATTCATCACAAAGAAACTGCGCCCAGTTGAACTGAACCCCTTCTGCGCATTGCTTCGTGAGTGCAATGACAAAGGCGGGCACCTCATCTGCGCGGCATTTCCTCATGAGTTTACCAGCCAGTAACTGGGTGGTGATGCGCACCCCTCAGTCTTTGATGCTTGCTATTACATACCCTCGCTTCCGCTTTTCCAGCTTATACTTAACCTTCATGGCTTCTGCGAGGTCGCTACTCATTCCGGCTATATCTGCAGGATCGTTTCCTTTAGTAGGCAGCTAGGAAATTCGGTGTATTAAATTGGCCGTGATGGGAATCGGTTCCTCTAGCCAGAGATACCCATCATGTACTAGACATAGTAACTGTCAGATAATGAAGATTGTGATGGCCGCGTGGTGATAGTGGGGTATCCACCTTAGATTGAGTAATCCCGCCTTCTCCACACCCCGTAACCAGTTCTGTTGTAGTAATTTTTCCGCGGCCAACTGGGGAAACTTCTCACTGTCCGTGAGATCCCAATCTTCGAACTTGATATTCGGTATCCGACCCAACGGCAGACCGTCAAACCTTATTTCATCCGGAAGAAGCAGGGTCTGGAGCGAAATCTTCGTGGCCTCCAAGTCCTTCAGTATCTTGGCCATCCCTTTCCATGGAGAGATATATGGTGGTAACATTATTGCCAAAGGGACTTGGGAAACATTTTCCTCTTCCTCATCCTGTGCTTCAATCTGGGCGATCAGGGCTTGTAAATCTTCCTCTTCCTCCTCGAGTTCAGTGGTGATTGCCTTGCCTTTTTCTACCATTGACAATTTACTGAATCGTGGTGATGCCCGGACTGGCCCCATAGTCTGTTTGTCTTTCTGGGGTCGTGGCATGTGTGGGGACTTTGGAACCTCTGGGGCAGTGGCCGCCTCTCCCGGCTGCTTCTGGGTCAGATAGGGCTTTTCCACGAACCTTACCCTGGTTCTAGACATGGTTTCTATCCTGGATTCGCTCGGGTACGTACTCATGGGTGGCCAGGTAGTAGGGTGCTTGCTGCTCTGCACTGGCTCGAGTCTCAAATATCCACGGGTTGTTGTGGGGCTACCCCAACAGTTTCTATAGGAACGTGTGAGTTTGAATTCAACCCTTCCCTCCACTTCTGATTCATTAATATCTTCTTGGTGGTAGATCTTTTCGTATCTAGCTCGAAACTCCTGTCTTAATGGCTTGCCGCTCGCTCCTTTCTGTCATAACTCAGACTTCTTGTCATGAACAGTGATGTCAACGATCACCTCCCAGCCTTCCCATGTGGCAGCAGAGCTTTGTCTGCGTGTCTGCGATCTTGCTGACCGACTGGCCCTACACGAAACCTTGTTTCCGCGCAGTTCTCATGTAGACTCGTTTATAGTCCCACGCCTCCTTTCAACTGCTTGGAGCGCTGAGACTGTGCTTTCCATAGATAGTCAGGTGGTTGCACCCCACGTGCAAGACTTCCGCTTCCCTTCTAGCCCAAGCTGCGGGCATCCTTCGAGTACCTTTGTATGTGGTAGCACACTGCATTCTATGCTCCTTTGCTTAGTAAGGTGTGGTCGCAACCATGATAGTAGGGTCACAGCAGTGGCCAGGCCTAGTTTCCTTAGTTCCGCACGGTCCATTTGTGCGTCTAGTTTGCTGATTTCTTCGTCCAATATCATGCTTTTTCTCCTCAGTTGTGCCCATTCTTCATCTAGTTCACGAAGTTTCAAGCTCTCACGCCGAATGGCTTCCTGTAATTTCCGAATTGCTTTACCTTGGTCCTCGCGTCCTGTCCAAACTGTGGGAGATTCTGTTGTACTCCTGATTTCATCTTGTCTTATCGATGATGGGATCACCTTCGCCCTCCTCCTATTGCTTATGGTCCTATATGCCCATCGAACCCTGGGTACATGCAAATTCTTATTGGTTTGTTTTGTTTGGCGAACTCTATGCATATTTATTGCGATCAGCTGGCAGAATGCGTCGCTTTTCCAGTTTTCACCTTCTACATTCGCACTAGGTCCCACTAGCCTTCTGACCTGTATTCCACACCAGCGCAGTTGTCGCGTGCAGCGCCCCTGCTTGCGCACTGTGCCACTTCTGTTTAAATATCATCTTTTCACAGTGGTCTACGGATTCCTCAACATTTGTTGCGCCCTCATCGGTTGGCAGTTCCCTTGCTTCAGTCGTCACGCATCGCAGTGATCTCACCATCATATTACAATTCAGCGTTGTTACTTCATGCAATCGGTTCTTCCATCGCTCTATCTCTTCGTCTGAATCTGACATGCAGGAGCTGTCGCATTCCCATGAGATTCTTTCGTCTGCTGTCGGATTCACTCGATCCTGATCTTGCGCCGTTATTTGGTAGATGCAGTCCAGTTCATCATCACTATCCTCCTCGCGCATAGGTTCGGTGTAGCACTCCTTCGGCTGGATCTAGTGGGACTATTACCCGGAGGGACTTTTTCTCGAATATCATTTTTTGTTTCTTTAGGTTGATGACTCCATTCATGTCCGTGGCCCAGTCTATTCCTAACAAGGCGGGGTAAGGGTTACTGTCATCCACAATTTCTATTACCTCAAAATCTGTTTGTGTGCTCGCGCCGTCGATGTCCACTGTGACTCCTTGCAATCTCCCCATGGGCAAGATCTTCTGTTGGTTCGCCATCCATAATTGAATAGGAGACCATTGTAGTGCGGGCCTACCCATGTGTTCCCAGGTCTATTTAGGTAGCACATTCGCATCCGACCCCAAGTCTAGAACAACCTGATCCATCTCATAATCACCAATCTATGCAGTCAATCACATTTCCCGCCTGGTGCACAACGCATGCTTGCCTAGTTTTCGGACCATCCGCGGTTCACCCAGCCCTGCACACCGAGTTATCAGCTCTTGCAATCCCTTAACTACTTTATTGTCCCATAGTAGCTTCATGCACGTCTCTAAAAAGGTAGTCAACATAGAGGGATCCATTTCTAGCTTAGTTTGATCCTTACTACCTGAAGTAGAGGCCTCCGCGAAGCTCTTCTTAGCTTCCATAAATGTCTCCTTCACGTGTTCCAAATCAAACTTAGGTTGCTTTGTAGGGGCCTTGCAAACCCATGTATCCTCCTCAGGTTTCTTCCCCTTATCCTCTCCTATGGTTGCACCGCTTCTGAGCACCATGTTCACATTAGGGTCCTCTTCACGCGGTTCAACTTTCATCATTTGCACGTTCTGTGTGGGAGTAGACTGAAGCACCCCTTTTTCACGCATTTGTGTGATTAGTGTGGGGAAATCTACTGCTTCATGATCAAACTGGTAACAATACGGGCAACATGTTCTGGTCGGGTTTGTATAGTCACACGCATAGTGCCCAGGTCCTCCACAATTGTAGCAAATTAACTGTCCACGTCCTCGTTCAGGTCCCATTCCTCCTTGTCCCCATTCGCGTCCCAGGAATCCACCATGCGCTATTGCCACGGCTGGATCCTGACCTCATGCCTCAGTCTGCAACTGGTAAGCAGGTGTCTGATCCATCAACAACTCATAACTTTGGCAATTTCGTTCGTCGTGGCCCACCGATCTACAAAAAATGCAAAATAGCTGCTGGGGGGGGTTGTGTAAACTTCTGCAATAGATGAAAGTTGTCTGTTGTGTGCTTTCCTCCTACCTGATAGATCGCGCACTAGAGCGTGGGTGCCGTGCTTGGCCCCGCCTGTGCCTCTGGTCTCAACAGCATTGGTCCCCCCTACCAAATAGTTCGCGAATATCGAACAATGATCCTTATCGTGGCCCTGGCCTTTACATTTTATGCACCATATCTCTTCTCGCGCTTCTAGTCGGGGCACCTTATCTTGTTTCAAACTTTGCATCTCTAAGCATAGGTTTTATATTTGCACCTGGATTTATTGAACTCTCAACCCAAGATCTTGTATTGGAGTTTCATGCAACCTCATCGCTATCTCTAATGCTTCAGCTTGGGTTGAGATCTTCTGTTGTGATAACGCCGTCCTTAGGTGTGGTGTCAGAGATGCCACAAACCAGGCACGGTGCTACGCATCCGTCAGTGTCATGTTAGCTTCACGAATCGTGCTCTTCAGTCTCTGATCTAGATCCCAATGGGTTTCACTTGGAAGCATCACGATCTCCTTGAACCCGAGGATCGACTGCGTCTCTGATTTTGGTTGGCTAAATTCTTTGTTCAAGGCATCCTGGATCTCCACTATTTCCGCATTTAGATGATCGCTAGAGTGCTTTATATACCATGTCAGCACGATCCTGCAACGCGCTTACCAAAGTAGCCTTTTTGATGTTATCATCCGTAACGCCTTGGGCTTCCCATACTGCCTTTACCATGAACTAGAACTGATCTGGTTCCTCACTTCCTATGCCTCTAAATACAGGCAACTTGATCGCACTCGCCATTCCAACCCTCAGTGGTGGCAGAGGTGGGGTAGGTGAAGATGGGGTTGATGTAGGCAAAGTGGGTGATGGCGTGGATGGTGGTGGTAACAGTGGAATGTGCTACTTTATCAACCAGACCGCGCTTCTCGGAGAGAACCCAGCGAGCTCCTCCTCGCTTTCTCGTGAAAGTGAAATCAGGGGATTGTTCTCTAACCCTTCGATCCCTTGGTAGCCTCTTCCGCTCCACGTTACCCCAGACATCAATGGATTCTCATAACCCGTTTTTCACATAACAACATTTTAATCCAGGTATTCAACGATTTGATATACTTACCTCGTGGTCCCTTGAGAAAACGCCTTTCCGCTTCGCTGTAGCTCACGGTTGTATCTATCGTGAACTCAGTGATAAACCCTCCTATTACCCGATCCAACCAGTGATCTACCGCCTGTGTGATTTTATCTTCAGACGCCTCTAGCTTGTGCAACAACTTTGGAGTCCACACGATGGGTTGATCAAGTCTACACCTTCCCTGACTGTCAGCTAGCCTCGCGATCCACTCATACAGTTCTGTTGAGAAGGATGCGAAGAAGATCTCGTGGATTTCCGTAGTGATCCAGCCACCTTTCTTCAGATATCTGCGGAGTTTTTTTTTTCCTGTACTACGAACTCGTGGAGCTTCTGATCCAACCAATCTTCAATCTCTTTCTTTGTAGGGTTTCAGTGTTCCGACATCAGACATCCCTTAGGCAGATCTCGGTCCCGGCAACGGAACCATTTGTTGGCTTAATGGGGCCTGACCTAGGTTCGGAAGTGTTTTAGCCAAACAAATCCTGCACTACCGGCCCTTTCGGCAATAGTCCGCGGAGCGCGGATTGAAGTCTCACTCGAGGTAGTAGGGGAGGGTGCTAGAACCAGGTTTCCGCACCCTAGGGATGTCTTGATGAGGATTGGAAGGGTTGCGAACCAATCTGCGTACTCGCATTACTCTGCTCAGCTCGTCTAACCTTCACAAAGTTTGACGATGAGGCTCTTCTTAGATTCTTATTATTAATGTGGTTATTGTAGATCAGATCTAATTCTTAAGGTCTTTAAGCAAACATTTAATAGATATAACCAGTGTACACACCCATAAATCTTATAGATTTGCATAAATTCAGAGCATAAGCATAAACATATAGATCTGCGATAAAACACACAATGATTCAGCAACACTTATCTTTATTTATCTCCTGTTCGTTACAACCAGATCCGCCCTGTGCACTCAGCTGCAGGGGCCTGCGCACACAGCTGCGGACTCTACCAGGCCTCTGCGCACATAGCTGCAGAGCCTACTCTACTACTATCACCCACGACTCATACTTACAGAATCAGAATGAACTTAGCATTCATAAACCCATAACATTCAAGATCCAAACTAAATCTCCCTTCTTCCCTTAGAGCCCCACTCTATTTATACATTCTCATGGTCCGTGGACCATGGGCAGGCCGACTTGCTTTCTATTTTCTTGCATTATTTTCAGGCGGACAACCCTTTGACTTGACTCATTATAGTTCGCGCTCCATGCACTTTGCGGGGCTTTTACCACACTTCTATCCAAAATTGCAGGCTTTAAGTCCCAAACCCATTATGTGGGCCCTACGCTACCCAACAGATGGTTCACTTGGTATTGGACAAGTATCTTACATTCTATTAGGTCACGGTAAAGCTACATAGAAACATTGATTATTTAATATATTGGTAATATTAAATATTTGGCAAAGAATCTAACATTTTAGACATGATGAATTTCCTAGATGCCTTGATCTGATACTATTGATAATTTTTATGACAAGCATGATAACCTTGATGATATAAGTGTAATAATAATATTTTCACTCAATATCCCCTTGTTGACCTTGGCTTAGTAATTTTGACAGTATAGTAAATCTGAATGCCCTGACTTGATGGACCTAGATATGTTGTGTTCATGAGCTTTGAGGTATGATGATACACCTGTTAGATATCCTAAATATATGACTCTAACCCTTGATGAAAGTTTGATGTCATGTTCATATGTGATGATGAAGTAGTTGGTGCTAACATGTTATGGCCATGATGGATATATGTTTTGGAACTTGATATAATTTGATTTCATGATATAATAGTTCTGTTGATGCATGGCAATACTACGATAGACAGGTTGATAATGATGAAGTCTAAATTGGATTCCCATTCAGAGGGGCAAACTCTCCATAAGATCCCTACACCTACTATCATTTCCATTAAATATATGGAAGATTCCTTACTGTTGAAATAAGTTTTTTGGACATAAATAAACAAATATATGACATTGTTGGTATGTAGCAAGTTCTGGTGTAAGAAGAGAGGGTTTTCCTTAGTCGAAGCCCAAATTGCATGGAAGCAAGATTATCAGTGCAGTTAGAGGCTTCCAACCACATGAAAGAAAGCCTATGGGTGCGGTTTTTCCTGTAGGTCACAAAACTGAATCTTTATGCATAAAATCAGGAATGCACTAGGAGTATGATAACCCTACAGATATGTAACAGACAACAGAAATTTCTATGAGTAGGGAAGTTTAAATGTTTGACTTACTATAGAGAAAAATGATGTGTTGACTAAACTTGTGTTTGTAGGGAACCGTAATATTCATATAAGTATATTATTTTTATTTGATCATTGAAGCTAATATATGACAATATCTAATAACACTTGCAAGGGTTTAACACGATTTGGCTTATTGGCTTGAATTAGTATAAATGAGCATATTGTCTAGGATGATTGATGATGCTTTGGAATATTGACTTGATGATTGATAGTTCATAGACATGTTTTGGGTTATGGATTATTTGAATTCACAATGATAACAAGTTATAATTTTGATCTAATTTAGTACTTGACGACTGATGATTTTCCTTGTTGACAGTCCTATGTGGGAATACTAATTTTTGGTGATTAATGTTGGAATTGATTATGTATTGAATTCATTGGATTCGACACATCATTTGTAGGTATAAAAGGCTATGATCTAGTTTGCAATGATCTCACAATGAATAGATGGAACTTATATTTATCCTTGGTATATGCATTTGCATCTAGTGACATAAATGATTTATATTATGATCATGAGGATGGCTTGATAAATTTTGGTAAATAACAATTGTTGACATAATAATAGTATTTGGATGTGAGCTCTACCTGACACCTAGTCCAAAGAGTGTGTCACAATGATATTGGTAGAAACTTTTATGACTTTGATATTAGCTTTGATTTGGCATCTATAAGATGACTTGGTTGATTTGATTGCACAATGTTGATTTGTATGAGGCTTAATATATTGGTTTGGTCAAGTGTTATGTTTGCATAAAGCATTGTATGTAGCAAGATCCCTGAGCCCGGTATGTCTGCATTGACAGTCACCCTATGAAGCCATGAAGATGTGCAAATCTAAACCTATACTTCAAAAGTGGTCCAAGGTATGACTTTGATTTTGGTTTTATATACTGATGGTCTATTCATGACAAGTAATGAGCCTTTAATGATAAAAGTAAGAGGGTGTTGGCCTTTGAAGTTAGAAATGGCAAAGCATGACATGATGAACTACTTTTTGAAGTCTGGAAAATAAAATCTATTTAAGAGTTTTTTGAAAGTGAAAATGCAAATCGTTGGACACTCCGATTGAATTATGCACAAATATTGTTGGACATACCTTGGCAACTGACAGTGGATTGAAACTCTATGTGAAAACCTGTCTGTATATATGTTTTTCATAAAAAGACCTGAGTGAATTCATGATTGAGCCTCTTCATACACATTGAGTTTCCTCTGAGCACCCTTCGAGATATTTGCATGGGACAATCAATTTTTGGTCTCTTCCTGTGATATGTGACTGCATGGATGCACAAATGCTCTTTAGTATCATTATTAATGAGATGAGCACATCTGGGTGATGCCTTAGTATGACATATTCCATGATATTTTGATGAGAATTCCATAGCTTTAAGCATGATTGAGGTTGAATATGATGTTGCTGGCATAACTAGCTATGAGGTAGGTTGAAGAAGCTCTTTCGAGAGCTGTTTGAGTAGGTTCTGGATATGACATGAATACATTGTGATAATATTGAGTGGGATACAATTGGAAAAGAATATTGTATATAGTTGGGACTGAGATCTGTTCATATATTGAGACAACACTGATGTACGAGACAAACTTAGGCTTGTGGTTATCACCTCCATGAGAGGGAGGATGAGTAAAGTATCATTTTTTTTATATATGTTTTATGATATAATGTTTGATTTGATGTCCTGCATGAATAGGATACTGCTTCTATTTTGACATGATGATCAAGTAGGTACCAAATATGATCATGATGATATAACTCTGATCTACATAGAGTAGGACTGATCGAGAAGCTTGAGCCAACTATTCCCCTGTGGTGAAGTAAAATTGTAAGTGCGGACACGAATGGATTCCTCTAGCCCGATGATGGGTCTAGCCACAACAGATACATTCTATGGAAGATTTCCTTAGGTTATAACCAATTAAGAGGGCCTACCTCTTAGTTCGCTTATCCTGTTTGATGATGTCCTTGCTTGCTCGCTCCAGTTATCTCTCACTTCCTTCTTCAAGCACCTGAAACAAGTAAAAAATAGCAAACAACAAATGTGACAATAGACAAATTGTAATTCAACCTACTTAACAAATCAAGAAACATTAAGCCATGAATATGTAAGATGAAAAAACATGTAGGAAATCAATCGATAGTTGCATATATTAATATCAAAGAGCGATGCCAACCATTTGTCTTGACATTGTAGTCTTCCTCTGATAAGACCAGGTTCCCACACATTTCTGCTAGCATTCCATGATGGCCTCAATCAACAGTAGTTTTAAGGCTCTTCCCTTTAGGCTTCACTCCAAACCAAATCACACTTCTCCCTCACACAACTAGATAGGTACAACTAGTAATAGCTTGATGTCTACTCCAAACCAAAATAGCATAAGCACAACAACATCAACACTAGTTTGTGCTTGGGAAGAAGGGAGGTTTATATAGGAAAAATGGATGGGAGATGGATCCTCTTCTCATAGGAGAAGGGCTTATCCCTTGAGTTAGTTCTATCATTATAGGAAAAAGGAGCCCAAATTGACATCCTCGACCCCATCCAGCCAAACCATATACCAGACTTCTGTTACAAAGCTTCTAGAGCTGGAAGCTTCGGCTCTAATTTTAAAAAACTTTCCAAAATAGGACTGGCGTGTTTGGAACACAGCTCAGTCGCTCCGGTCAGCGTGAGGAGTAGTGCTAATCTATGCACATCGGCGTGGGGGAGACAAAGGTCATTAGCACCGGTATTGTAAGCTAGGAAAAACAGAAGTTTCAGGGAAATGGTGCAAAAGGGAATTGATCTACTCATGAAGAGGGACACAATGGGAGTTTCTTCATGAAGGCAAAGCATGCGAGGTTCACTATAGAGGTCCTCCAGGATCAAGGAACGAGGAGTACAGAGACAATGACAAAATTTTGTGTAACATATGCCCCCTAAAGTGTGAAGGCCGAGATAGAGTGAGGGATGAAATGCTTTATAATTCAGTGTGGGGAACCGGTCTTCCATTGAAAAACCTGCAAGCAAGTACATATACATATACATAAACTGAGATCTCTGTCAAATGATATATGAATCGTGGCATGGATGCAACCATCCAGAGAATGATCATGTAAATGGATCCAGGTATGGGCACAACCATCCGTTAAAGAGGATCATAACAAAACCACGGTATGGTCGTAGCCATCCAATAATGAGAAGGATCACATATGATAAGTCATGGTCTGGTCGCAGCCATACATTTGATAGAGACATGCATATCATCATAACCATGTCACACCACTTCACAACCTGGACTTTTGTGATCCAAGTCCAGGGTCTTGCGCTCCAACACGACTCAATCAAAGTACAAATTCTAACATGTGAATAGATATGTTGATGTCGAACATGCTAGAAAGTCGCTTAATTACCAGTCAATCATGTAAACTGTTAACAAGCGCGAGAGAAACCACCAATAATGTCAATGGTCCTCAAGGTACTATCAGCACAATCCACGGAATGTGAATAGAGGAACTAAATTCGAACACCCATTAAATCACTCGATCGAAAGCCAATGATGTGAACTTGTTGTCGAGTGCAAAGAACTTGCCATTAGGGCATGCAAGCTCTAAGGTATTGGAAGGGAGTCTCTTGGTCAACTTCTCGGATAATGAGTTGAAGTCGATGGAAAGCGACCATGTCGAAGGAGGGCCATAATGAATCCCACATCATCGACGTGAGACGAGAGGATGCAAAATGATTTTGGATGATACATAGAATTAGAGGTAAGTGTAATTGCAGAAGGACAACTCTTGAACATATCGATGACACAAATGGAAGTTTGGCAGCTTTTGGATCCATGGTATCGGTGGTCATGATGACGTGGCAGAGATCAAATGGAAGGCAAAAATGAACGGCCCAACTCAAGAAGGTCAACGATACAAATGAGGATATCCAAACCCGACACGAAGCAAAGAGTGTCATGTTCAAGAGTGAGCTACCGACACAACTGATAGATTTCCAAATTTTCCCCCACCATTTCTGGCAGGTACCCCAATTATTTTTTAATCACAAGCTTGAAGGGGATAGCATATGCTTGCACTGTAAGTTCATCCTTCGGATGAATCTGACCTAGTAATTTTAACGAGCCTTAGGAAGGAGAAGCTCATGTTCGTCATGGTGACGAATCTGATGTCGTTTAATATTTTAACGAGTCCGACAAAGGTGTAACTTGGTATCTTTTTCATGTTTAGAGAGTATGAAAAAGAGACGGAAAAGAAAACTCCACATGGTCCCTTTTCATACGTTTGTGTCTCTCGAACCCAAAAAGATAGAAAATGATATTCGAGAGAACCGCGTGACAATTTCAGTCAAAGAGTACCTTTTTCGTAAATAGTGCCTCCTAGCCCGAAAAAGGGGTAAAATTATACTAGGCGCATGACGTTTCACATCCGTTAACGAGTTCGAAACAATAAGGGCTCGACCATATTTTTGCTTTTAAAGGGTTGGAAAAGAGCTGAAAGCGGACCCCCTCCTCAAACCCCATTGTCGACCAACCTCAACAAAAAGGATAAATGAACACATGAATACTCAGAATTTCACAATTCTGTCGGGATGGGCTAACATCCAGCTAGGAGGAGCTAAACACCTCTGGCCATGCATGGCTCAAATGCTTTGTTTTTATTCTCTTTAACGAGTTAAAAAGGGAAAAAATACTTGGCAATCTTTTCATATGATTTTAATGAATCGAGAAAAGAGCTGAAACGTGACTCATCATCATTGTTGAACATCCATCACCTGTTGTTGCACAAGTAAGGTAAAGTGTATTATCGAGTCCTTGAGGCAAAATAGGTCAAAATATTTACAAAAACCTGATATTTTCATGAAAAAATGAATAAAAAGGGGAAAAGTAAATATATTTTTACCATTTACCATTTTACCTTTGTTGTGAAGACTTTTTACTCACTTTTTCCCTAATTGTTCTAGAGCAGATTATGGGAGATTCGGGAGGTCAATCGACGAGCCACCAGTTCCAAGTAACAGCTGAAGCCCTGAGCTCCATTTTCATGTTCTTTATTTCTACTTTTAACCATTTTTTTAGATTTTTGAGGAGGTTTTTGAAAATATTTTTCACCCTCGGTCGGCGCGATTTCTGGGCATAGAATCATGCTAGCTGAGGGTGATTAACAAAGTCATCTGCGCCGATCGGTGCAATTGTTTTTAAAACAGGTGTGTCGACGCTATGAATAGGGAAAAATCCTACTTTCTCAAAAACTGACCGTTTAAACTTAAATTTTATGTGCCAAGGATGATTATTGACTCAAATTAATGGCTTTAATAGGAGAGAATCGCTGAAAATGGTGGAATGGAAAGAACAGGAACATGAAGATGTCGACACCTAGGCAATGAATGACCTAAATTTCCTGGAGGCTTTGAGGGCTTGTAGGCTCCTCAAATTATTTCTTATGCCAGGGACATGAGCCCAACCCGAGTTGCTTCGGTACTTGATTAGTCTTTGGGACATTAATCGAGAGATTTTTGTCATTGGCGACCAGGAGTTGGATTTGGAAAATTCAGATATATACTTCATCACTTGACTGTCTCGCAAAGGGGTGCCAGTGAACTTGTATGGGTCATGTCCGATTGGGGCAAGCATATCTTCCTTGCTTGTCGAACACTGCCCTGAGGCCCTGAAATCCAAGAGTGGGAAGATAGAGATTTCCAGTGTGCAGGATCTGACAGTGAGGGTGCTTCTGTTGACTATCAACAGAGTGGCAGGGTCTGTTGGGTCCCTATAATACTAGTGATTACCCCATTACTATTGTAGTTATACCCCTTATTTATATTGTTGTGCCCCTATTACCCCCATATTGTTATTTCTCTGCCCCATAGAATCCCTCTATTGTTATTTTTGTGGCTTTATATTATTATTGTTAGGTCGGCTGGATTATATTGTGACTCCTTAGACTCCTATATATAGAAAGGAGGTTTTGTCATTTGTATCATCCAAGAATTGTTCATTTATGTAATGTAAAAGAGGTTTCCCCCTCGAAGAGGCTGAATTCTAAGGCGTTGATCTATCTTTTCTATCTTTTCTTGAGCTGGTTTCATAACATTTGGTATCGGAGCTTTGGATTCTAGGGTTTCGCTGCTCCAAACAGGTCATCGTGGAATTTTAGCTATAACTTTTTTTCTGTGAAGTTTCAGAAGTCGCAAAAAAAACCCATTTGAGAAGAAATCGCGCTGAACCTTGGGTCCAAATTTCAGAGCTTTTTGCGCGATATTTGCGGAGATATGATCTGAGGAAGTTGGTCTTTTTGCAGACTCCTGAATTACATTCAAAACAGGTGACCTGGGGAAAATCGTCATAACTTTCTCTCTGGGGATCGGATTGAAATTTCGTAAGAAGGTACAGAAAGAGGATGGAATTTAGTTTCTTGTGAGTGTGTTTCAGATTCAAAGGTTGAAACAGTGACTCGTGGCATGTCGTACAAGTTCGCTCTACTGAACTAGTCTAAAAGCAAGTCACTGTGGGAGATTTCACATAACTCTTCTTTGGAGAATCCAATTTGGCTCAGACTTGTGGCATTGGAAAGAGGACGTAGAAGGCTACTACAGGTAATAGGTTCAGAACTGGATGATCCGAAATTACAGAGATACATCAGATTCAATATCAGGCTTCTATAAAGTGAAAAAAGGTGTGTAGTTTTTTTTAAATTTTTGTGTAAGCTTGGTTTAACAGAATTCAAAGGGCATAGTAAAGCATTATTATCGGTAACTGATGCCCCGAGGAAAGAAAATGCAAACACCTAGTAAGGAACCTGAAAGCTCTAGCATGACTCATGAAGAAGAGGAAGAAATGCTACATGATATATCAAAATTACAAGAACAAGTGCAACAAATGTCACGCTCACAAAAGCTAACAGAAGCTAAGATAAGTGGCGTGGAATCTAAGATAAATGGTGTGGAATCTAAGATAAAGGGCATGGAAGCTAAGATGGATGATTCGAAGACAGATTTGAAGAGAGACATGGCAGATTTGAAGATAGATTTGAAGACAGACATGGAAGAATTGAAGAAGTTGCTACAAGAAAGGGTCACTAATGGTGAAAAGGTAGTAAAGGAAACTCATGATGAGAACAAAAGAAATGTTAATCATGATTCCATAGATGCTAATGTTGGATCGAAGAATCACCATATTCCAAAAATCGATATGAGGAAGTTTGATGGCAAGGATCCCGCCACATGGATATTACAGATGGAGCAATTCTTCGATCTCAATAATGTGCAAAACACACAAAAGGTACGTATGGCAACTGTATATTTGGAACCAAATCAGTTTGTATGGTATCAATGGCTTTTCTCTCGTAAACAATTTATCACTTGGGCAATTTTTACGGAAGAATTGATAGCACATTATGAAGATACAAAAAGCAACACTTTTTTTAGCCAATTGATAAGTCTCAAACAAAAGGGTTCAGTAATGGAGCACATTGAGGAGTTCCAAAAATTGAACATAAGGGTAAAAGATATTCCAGAGGAGCATAGGATTGATGTGTTCATAGGGTCTTTAAAGGATAATATCCAACATGATGTTCGCCTTTGGGAACCTGATTCATTAGAGAAGGCATTCAGGTTAGCAAGAAAAATGGAAAGCAAAATTATGGCAACCAGGAAGCATACCACTCACAACTATAAAGACGGAAGTGTTGTTGCCCCTAGTCTTCCACAACCTATAAGGTTGACACCACAACAATTGGAAGAAAAAAGAGCAAAAGGGCTTTGTTACAGTTGTGATAGCAAATACACTAAAGGTCATAAGTGTGCTGAGAAGAAATTATTCTACATAGATTGTGAAGAGGAAGAAGAAAAGGAGCAAGAAAGGTCAAAAGAAGAAGATATACTCCAGGAACAAAGCCTAGATGAAGAACAAATAAATCCGACCATATCTTGTAATGCATTGGCGGGAATTACCACTCCTCAAACCATCAAGATAGAAGGACAAATCAAGAAGAAAAAGGTAATAGTGTTGATTGATTCAGGAAGCACCCACAATTTTATTCATTGTAGGGTAGCAAAAGAATTGAATTGCTTCCTATATCCAGCACCAGAGTGTCAAGTGATGATTGCAAATGGAGGAACAATAAATTGCTCTGGAAAGTGCCATAATATCAAGCTATCCATGGGAGAATATGTATTGACTAGCCCAATGCTTTCCATTCCAATGGGAGGTGCTGATGTTGTACTAGGAGTCCAATGGCTACAATCCTTGGGTACAATAGCTTTTAATTTTCAAGAACTTTTCATCAAATTTTCTACGGAAGGAAAGGAAGTTGAATTAAGGGGTATTGCAGGGAAACCAGGAAAGATAATCAGCTCTAATGGCATGACAAAGCTTCTAAAAAAGGAGCAAAGAGGTGTAATTGCACAATTATGTTCGCTAGATGTTTCCACATTGGAATCATCTATTTCTCCAGATCTCCAAAAAGTCCTGGACAATCATTCCAAGGTATTTGAGACTCCCAAAGGTCTCCCACCTATGCGTGATCATGATCATGCTATTCATCTGATTCCAGGAAGTGTTCCTCCAAACATCAGGCCGTACAGATATCCCTATGTCCAAAAAAGTGAAATTGAACGTATGGTTGCAGAAATGCTAGAGGCTGGTATAATTCAACCGAGTCAAAGTTCTTTCTCAGCTCCAGTAGTATTGGTGCACAAGAAGGATGGATCATGGCGCATGTGTCCAGATTATAGGGAGCTCAACAAGCTCACTATTAAAGATAAGTTCCCCATTCCTGTTATTGATGAATTACTGGATGAATTGCATGGATCAATTTACTTCACCAAGTTGGATCTTCGTTCGGGATATCATCAAATCAGAATGAAGATTGAAGACATTCCGAAAACGGCATTTAGAACTCATGAGGGTCATTATGAATTTTTGGTCATGCCTTTTGGCCTTACCAATGCACCTTCAACATTTCAAGGTTTGATGAATTCAATTTTCAAACCATTCCTTAGAAAATTTGTGTTAGTATTTTTTGATGATATACTAATCTACAGCAAGTCTTGGAAGGATCATGTTGAACATGTTGACAGGGTGCTACAACTATTGGAGGAGAAACAATTATATGCAAAAAGATCCAAATGTTTCTTTGGAGTCCAGGAGGTGGAATATTTGGGTCATATTGTATCTCATGAAGGAGTTAAGGTAGACCCTAGCAAAATTAAAGCCATTAAGGAATGGAAAATCCCCACATCCATAAAGCATCTGCGAGGATTTCTTGGGTTGACAGGGTATTATCGCAAGTTTGTTAAGAATTATGGGAGAATAGCAGCACCTCTAACAACATTATTGAAGAAAGATTCATTTTCATGGACTCCGGAAGCAACAAAGGCCTTTGAACATCTTAAAGAGGCAATGTGCCAAGCACCGGTCTTAGCTACACCGGACTTCACAAAAACCTTTATTGTGGAATGTGATGCTTCAGGAAATGGAATTGGTGCTGTTCTAATGCAAGATGAAAGACCCATTGCTTTTGAAAGTCGTCCAATCAAGGGAAAGTTTTTAAGCAAAGCTATTTATGAGAAGGAAATGTTGGCAATACTCCATGCACTTAAGAAATGGCGACCCTACCTAATGGGAAGACACTTCAAGGTAAAAACGGATCATGATAGCCTTAAATACTTTTTAGAACAAAGATTATCCTCTGAAGAGCAACAAAAGTGGGTCACAAAGATGTTGGGTTATGACTTTGAAATCATCTACAAAAAAGGGAAGCAAAATGTGGTGGCAGATGCACTCTCAAGAAAGGATGAGGATGTGGAAGCATTGTTGTGTGCCATTTCTATTATCCAACCAGATTGGATAAACGAAGCAAGGGAGGAATGGAAGAATGACGAAGAAGTGTGGGCACTTATTCGAAAGCTACAACAAGATTCCAGTACTTCTGATACATTTAGCTGGCAAAATGATTCGTTATGGTACAAAGATCGCTTATACCTCTGTAAGAATTCCCAGCTAAAACAAAAGATTCTTATGGAATTGCACACTTCTCCCTTAGGAGGGCACTCAGGATTTTTAAAAACTTACCACAGGGTTAAGAAGGAATTTTTTTGGGATGGCCTTAAATCAGATATTCAAAAGTTTGTGGCGGAATGTTTGGTTTGCCAGCAAAATAAAGTTGAAACAATTAAGACACCGGGTCTATTACAACCTTTATCCATTCCAAGCCAACGTTGGGAGGAGGTTTCAATGGATTTTATCACAGGTTTACCCAAGTCTGAGGGAAAGAGTGTCATCATGGTGGTAGTTGACAGACTTACCAAGTATGCACACTTTTGTGCATTATCACATCCATTTAAAGCCAGTACAGTTTCTACTGCATTTATGGAAACAGTTCAAAAGCTACATGGAAACCCAAAGATTATTGTAAGTGACAGAGATCCCATTTTCACTGGAAATTTTTGGACAGAATTATTTTCTTGTCTTGGTACTCAGTTAGCTCATAGCTCATCTTATCATCCTCAATCTGATGGGCAAACTGAGATAGTAAACAAATGTTTGGAAGGATATCTTCGTTGCTTTGTATCTGATAAACAGACACAATGGGTCAAATGGTTGCCTCTGGCTGAATGGTGGTATAACACTTCCTTCCATACAGCAACAAAAATGACCCCATTTATGGCACTTTATGGGTATCAACCACCATCCATCACATCATATTTAAGAGAAAATTCTAAGGTTCAGGCAGTGGAACATCACATCGAACATCAACAACAAGTCCTCCAACTCTTAAAGGATAACCTCGTGTTGGCACAAAATAGAATGAAACAACAGGCAGATCAACATCGCAGTGAAAGAAGTTTTGATGTAGGTGATTGGGTATTCCTACGGCTACAACCATATAAGCAAATGTCCCTAAAGCAAGCTAAGAAGGATAATAAATTATCACCAAAGTATTATGGTCCGTACAAGGTGTTGCAAAAGATTGGTACTATGGCATACAAATTGGAGCTTCCTGCAGCTTCTCGATTGCACCCAGTTTTCCATGTTTCATGTTTAAAGAAGGTTATAGGTGACAAGCTCCCAATTCAAACAATATTGCCAGAACTTGACGAGGAAGGAAAAATTATATTGGAACCGGAAGCAGTCACAGAAACAAGAACTCGACAGCTACGAAATCGATCAATTTCAGAGTATCTTATCAAGTGGAAGAACTTATCCGCTGAAGATTCCACATGGGAGGATGAGAATTTTATGCAGAAGTATCCAGAACTACTCAAGCGTTGAGGACAACACTTTTTTGAAGGAGAGGGGCATGTTGGGTCCCTATAATACTAGTGATTACCCCATTACTATTGTAGTTATACCCCTTATTTATATTGTTGTGCCCCTATTACCCCCATATTGTTATTTCTGTGCCCCATAGAATCCCTCTATTGTTATTTTTGTGGCTTTATATTATTATTGTTAGGTCGGCTGGATTATATTGTGACTCCTTAGACTCCTATATATAGAAAGGAGGTTTTGTCATTTGTATCATCCAAGAATTGTTCATTTATGTAATGTAAAGGAGGTTGCCCCCTCGAAGAGGCTGAATTCTAAGGCGTTGATCTATCTTTTCTATCTTTTCTTGAGCTGGTTTCATAACAGGGTCCTAGGTAGAACATGACACTAACAAGTCGAAGTTCCTTTATGCTATTGACTACACAAATCCTACTATCTTCAACTAGGTAGAAGCCATGAAGATGAACATTAAGCGCCAACTGTCCAAAGCTAAGGCAGGGAATCTGAAGCAATTTAGCTTTAGATCGGTGCTTGTGACCTTCTTCTTGGAACGAGTACCGCTGTTCTAGTATCAACTGACTGAGGTAGATCCTCCTATGCCACACGATCCGCGGATGGCCCGCTGGAGCCGTTTGATGCCCAGGATCACTGGGGGTCAGCACATGTCATACCGACCTACATTCTTTTCATGGCTACGATGACAGAAGATCGTCGTGGAGGACTGGCCATACAGCAACATTGATTTCCATGGAGATCCAGACATGCCCTTACCAGATGGAGAGGACTTCGATGATGAAGGTAAAAAACCAAATTTTTTTTATTTTGAGGTTTTTTAATTGTTTTTGGTATATATGTGCTTATAACATTTCTATTGTTAATGCAGACGTTGGACCAGAGCGGCCTGCTGGGATGTCCCCAATAGGCAGGCGCATCCTCCGCCCTATTGATGCTGTCGCTCCTTATCAGGAGGGGAGTGACAACGAGGAGGAGATCGTAAGGAACCTTGAGGGGTTGACTCGTGGTATCTCAGAGTATGCTCAGGTAGGAGACATTCCTCATCAGTACTAGAGACACACGGTGGGAGTGTCGGAGTAGATCCATCGATTGTTGACTCATGTTGCACGAGCCGTATCATGCTACCTTTTATCACTCAGGTTGTCCTTAAGCTCCTTAAAGGATACGACCGAGGTAACCACAAACCAATCTTTGGACTGCAGGTGCTAGCCCACATGCAATCAGAGAGGGCTCTCTCTTAATGATTTAGCTTTGTTGATGATGATTTTAGGCTAGTTATTGAGTTCAAGGGTTTTGTTTTGATTTTGGTGGGAAGGATGGTGCTTTCAACTAGAGAGGCAGGTATAGTATGAGAGTTTAAAACCATTGGGCGTGGAGTCGAGGAGTAGGACTGCTGGTGCGTTTTCTTGGTCACAAGAGAAATATGGAGCAAGATAGCTACACATGAAACAACATTCAAGCTAAATGGAGATGGATTGAAGGCTAAGGAATGAGAGGCAATTAAGAATCTCTCATTCAGCTTAACAGAGGGAAGGTGAATGAGCTCTATCTAGGAGCAGTAAAGAATCCCTAGATAACTGTCAAACATGAGTGAATTAGGGGAAATATGAGCCAAAGGGAATTCATATTCATTACCAATTCAGATGAAAACATAAAGAAACAGCAGAAATTGAGCATAGAGTGCAGTTAAACAAAGTCTAAGCTATTCATTTTTCCTGCTATTTTAGATGGTGACATATATATGATATGAGCATATATCAATGGAAAACAGAGGTAGGAAACACTTATTGAGTCATGTTGCAGCACAAGAATTCCGTATTCACCCTTCAACCATTAAACACATAGCAAACAGTCATTCCTCCAAGCTTTTCAGTAGTCTTTGATTAAGGAAAACATCAAATATACAGAGCGAGTCTCTAGTGGAGCGATACAACCAACCAACCCTCTAAACAGTGAATTAGGGTCGTTTATATAGAGAAAAATATCTAAAAATATCTATCACAGCAGACCTAAAACAGGTCTGAGGGAAACTAGTTTTTTAACCTAATCTTGTCCTGAAATTAATGCAAGAAAATATCTTTGAGCTGCGCTGGAGGTAGCTGTATCAAAATGAGTTAATATGGTGTCCTTATGGCTCTGTGCTGTTCATTTAACAATAACTGTGCTTTGGGTTCTGATCCCCTGCTTTTGAGTGGCTTTGATGTGCATTAACTGTGATTTGAGAGCCTTAAATGGCTTCACCGCTTTCTTTGACTTTGCTTGGGGGCCTTTAATGTTCACCTGCTTTGGTATTGCCGATCTAATACTCTTTGCTGCTTCGCTGATACTCTTTGATTTAATCAGGGCTTCATCTTTCCTTTGATACTCTTTGACAATTGAATCGGGCCGTTTTCTTTCCCTTGCTGTGTTTGAAACTGTCAAATCACCTCTCTTCTACCCTTTCAAGGCAAAAACGGCTACTGCAAATGCTTTTCGTGGCCTCTGGAATGATATCGGTGCTGCCTGATTTGACTATGAATATAAATGAAGAAATCCTGTCAAATTGCGAAATTTTGGGTTTTGCAGGTAGCCGAGCCATGAGAGGCCCTCCATTTTGACCAATTTTGCGCGATTTTGACCAATTTTCCTAAGCGCTAATCGCGCATCGAAAACTGCCTCAGTTTTTCATTCCAGGCATCCTTTGCTGCGATTTTCGCCTTTCGCGCCCTTTTCGGTGATGACATCAGCGGTGGGTCCTGGTACGGTATGATGACATGGCGCTGACGTGGTGCTGTTGTCAGGGGAGGAGAGACAGAAGGCGGTTTGTGGTTTCATCGGACCGCCTTCTGTATGAGGGCGGTAATTGTCAGAGGGGCTCCGATGCAATCAAAGGCGGACACGTGTCTTTGGTACGGTGGAGAAACTGCTAGCCTATCGGAGGCTAACCGTCGATCGTCGGGGTGGCTCCGAAATCGCTGAGAGCCGTCGGATCTGGGAAGGCGGATCGGAGGGCTGACGGAGCGTGGAGCTGGCGGCAGGTTTGTGCGCGGGGCCCGCTGGAATATTCGAATATTTATACAATGCTGCGGGGGTTTTAGACTTTGGGTTTGTGGGTTTTATGCATGGTTTGTGCGCCGGGGGTAAAGTTTAACCAAAATATTTAAACCAAATGCGAAAATGCGAGCGCGCAGGCAAAAACATTAAGGTTTATGGGTAAGAGAGGGGAAGGGAATGGTTGTTAGTTTAACTAGAGGTTAAGCTAACTCCTGGTCAAGACGCGGAAAGGCTAATGTTAGGCCCCAAATGGACTCAGCATTTCCCAAAACCATATATACATAGCTATAATGCTATAAGGTGGGATATGTATTATTTTTTGGAATTTTGTATAGTTTTTTGTATAATAGGGGATAAGGAAATGATCTAGGGAGTTAGATAGTAGAGTTAGGAGTTAATATGAATTTGTGAAGTGCAGTGTAGGGGAGAGGCTAAGTTTGTGAGCTGAAACTTAGACATAGGAAGTGAATGGACTATGGAGACATGATTTTTACACAAGAAATGTGGCTTCTTTTCACTGAAGAAAGTCAAAGCTTGACTTGGTATTTTACAAAAATGAAGTGATAACAGGACTGGTTGGGCAGATCCCAAGGTCCTCAAGGGGATGTTAGTGAGTGATTTGGGGAATAAGAAGAAGGGGGAGTTAGACATGCCTCGCTTGAGCTCCTCCAAAGGGAAATTGTTTTCTACCTGTAATGTGAATAGATATAACACTTGAAAAATATGAAATGGATCACATAGCTTGATTCTGCAACCACAAAGCTACCTACTCGGCCTACTCACCTAGCATTTTCTCTTCTTTTTGGTTTGGGTGTACTTGAACTAGCAAACCCAGCTTTCCATCTTTTCTTTTTGCTGTCCTCCTATCTAAATCTACACTTATTGCATCCAGGGGCTCAGATTAAGCTGTTGAGCACCCTTGTTTCTCCACCTATCTACAAATCTGCCAAGATTAAGCTGTTTGGATAGATATTCATTCTCAATATTCTACAACAAGAAATTGAAACCTAGGGAGGCAAAGATTAAGCTGTTTGGCCTTCCCTTAACTGAAAAATTCTTCAAAAATGGAATAACTCATCAAAATTTGGAATACAGCAGTGGCATTTAGACTGGCACACTTTCATGGCCTCTTCTTTGGCCTCTTTCTGGAAATATGGAACCTTGCAGCATGAAAAGAAGACATATTTGGCACTTTCAATTGTCAATCATGAAATATGAACACCTGTTGCAACAGGAGGCTAACACTACCATGATCACCATGCTGATTAGTTCCTAGGTCCAACACTTACATATTTTTGAGGCCTGCGTGCCACGGATATATGAGGCCTGCGAGCCACCAATGTTATTTTGGACACACATATTATTTTTTGGGGTTCTGATGTATCAAACATTATCACCATATATATATATGTTGTATTTTATTGTCTACTATGGTACAAATGGTTTGTTTTATCTTTTACATGTTTCGTAAATGTCTATCCAACACATGATTAGCTAATGCATCTGTTAATGTATTCATGCATCTAGGAATATGATGATATGTAATGTAATCAAAATGCCTTTCCAATAGACGAATACAAAGATACATTCTCAATATTTGAGGGTTTTTGATGGAATATTGCCCGTTGAGTTAAAGGACGACAAGCTGTGAATCTAGGTTGACAACCAGTTCTCTGATTCCTAGAGTGATGGCTTCTGACAACAGTTCGATGACCACACTGTATTTAGCAATGTTGTTGGTTGTGCAACCTAGACAGATACCTTGAAGGTCAATCAACTCACCATTAGGGTCATAAATAGCCCATGCCACGGATGATAGGTTCCAAGTACTACGACAAGCACCATCAGCGAAACCAATGTGGGGAGTCGTAGACATATGCAAAGCAAGAAAAGCATAGTAAACATGAAAGCTGTTTGAAAACTATCACACAAAACCACACTGTACAAAAATGAATCACACACTAATGTACACAAGTAACCATGCAAGATGACCTAAGCATAGTACTTCTTGAGGTAGAGCCTGTTTCGGGGCTTATTGAGAGGATTTCCTTCATAATCAATAAGCTCATAGGCTCCTTTCTACAAAACACATTTCACGATGTAGGGCCCATGCCACATAGGTTCGAACTTGCCTGCCCCTAGCTTATCATTAGCTTGGTCATATAGTAAGACCAAATCACCCTTAGAGAACATGCGAGGGGAGATTGACTGATCGAAATGGGATTTGACCTGTTTCTTTTGTGCTTCGATGACCAAGGCAGCGAGATGGCGAGTCTCATCCAGTTGTTCTAAATATAAGAGGCATTCCTCTTAAGGTGATGTTTTGGGGAGGAGTTCAACAACTAACTTGAGTGAAGGAATCTCGCATTTGATCGAAAATGTTGCTTCTAGACCATAGACCAGCTGGAATGGTGTGAAACTAGTTGCGTCTTTGGTTGAGGTTTGGTAGGCCCATAGAGCTAAAAAAATCATGAGATGCCAATTTGACTTGTGCATCCCAATAGTACGCTGAAGCATTGTGACCAAGACCTTGTTCATGGCTTCAACTTGGCTGTTGGCCTGAGGGTAATATGGGGTCGAGCCATCGTGGCGCAAGCCCAATGCAGATGTCATCTCAGCCATCATGTAATCTCTAAAATGGGAGCCATGGTTTGTGACAATGGCTTGGGGTACGTCGAACCTGGAAATAACATGGTTGAAAAGGAATTGAGTTGCCGTCTTACCATGTATAGAATATGTAGGCATTGCTTCGGCCCATTTGGTGAAATAATCCACAACGACAATAATATAGCCATGCCCCTCGGCCGAATGAGGGTTACATGTCATATAATCGATGCCCCATTTGGCAAAGGGACCAACGGTAATGACGGGGTGTAGGTGAGCGGGTGGGGTGCACATCTTGCATTGGTAAATTTGGCATTCATGGCACTTGCGAATAACAAGAATGCAGTCTTTGAAGATAGACGACTAGAAATAACCAACGCAAAGGATTTTTTGAGCTGTAGCGTAACCAGACATATGACCACCACATGCCCTGGAGTGGCAATCATTGAGAACTCTTTTAACTTCCTCGATCGTAAGGCATCGGCAAAGAACTGAATCGACACCGACACAGTATAAAGTATCGCCAATAATACGGTAGGGTTGGGAGTGATGCCGAATCCTTCGACGATCATCCTTGGTCAACGCGGATTGGAATGTGGACGTTTGGAGATACACGATGATATCACCATACCATGGATCAAGGGTGCTAATCAGGAAAAGTGTCTCATCTGGAAGCTGTTCATTTGCACCAGCAGGGAGAGCCTTGGAGGGAAGGGAACAAATCAATTCGGCAAAAACAAGTGACTTCTTAGATTTGGCTGTAGTGAAGACCAAATCGAATTCTTGTAGGATTACGATCCATTTAGAATAATTGCCCCCCAGCAACTGATGAGTGAGGATATAGGTCATAGGGTTGCATTCAGAAATCACTGTAGTCGTGTGCAAAAGGATATAGTGCCGAAAGCGTTGAACAACCTGAATGACAGCCAAAGCCAACTTCTTGACATGTGCATAACGTGTTTCAGTGTCGAGGAGATTTTGACTAAGGTAGTAGATTACATGTTCATTGCCTTCATTGTCGTCTTGGACCAAAACCATAGCAATGGTGCTAGGGGCCACAATTAGGTAAAGGAAGTAATCTCGATAATAGTCTGGTGGATGCAATAGAGGAGCATTTACGAGGACAACCTTGAGATCGTCAAAGGATTTTTGGGCCACCTCGTCCCATACAAAGGGTGTTCCTTGTTTGAGAAACTGGGTAAATCCTGTGGCTAGCTCGACATAGTTGGGTATAAAACGACGGAGAACGTTGGCCTTTCCTTGCAGGCTCTGGAGTTGGTGTAGTGATGATGGAGGGGGTAAATTTACAATGGCCTCGACTTTTAGCGAATGTAGGCGAATACCATCCTTGGAAATGATGAAGCCGAGGAGTTCTACGCAGAAAACACATTTGTGTGGGTTTAATCGAATGTTATAGTGCTTGCAGCGCAAAAAAAATATGCCGAAGATTGTCTAGGTGCTCTTGGCATTGACGAGAATGAGAGGGAAGGTCATCTAAGTAAGGCTGGACAATGTTGCGAATGTCATGAAACACATAGGACATTTCCCATTGAAATGTGGCTCCATCATTTTTGAGGCTGAAAGGGAGCTTCTTGTATGTGAACGTACCCCATGGATAGATAAAGGCTGTCTTTTCTTGATCGACTGGTGTGATGTTGATCTGGTTATAACCAGAAAAACCATCCATAAAGGAAAAGATCTCGCTCTTGGTACATTCATCAATGAAGGGAGTAGGATAGTTGTATTTAGGACATGCACGATTAAGATCTCGATAATCCACGCAAACGTGGATCGTGCCCCTTTTTTAGTCACTGGGACAATATTGGACACCCAGCATGTAAGGGGGATGGGATAGATGAACCCAGCTTTAAGAAGCTTTTCCACTTCACCCTTAATAGTGGCAGCTTTCCTAGGGTGCACCAGACGAAGTCGTTGATGAAAGGGATTTGCGTGTAGATACGTTGGTATTTCATGCACCACAATGCTAGGATCAATGTTGGGAATTTCTTCGTAGGACCATGGAAAAACATCACGAAATTCCTGAAATAGATGAGTATATGTCTTGTTCTCATCTGGAGAACAGGATACCCCAATATGAACGTGTTCAACGATACCGGGTTTGATAGAGATGTCAATCGGCATCGTTTGGGTAATATTACCCAGATTTCCTTCCGACCATACTTCATGAGTAACAATCGGTGGCGGAAAAGGAGAAGAGGACTTTTCGAAAACGGTAGACATGACCACCGGGTGAGGCAGGAACGAGGAGTGATGATGAGTATCGATCCATGGTGGTTCCTCGAGAGACATGACTTCCATGATACCTTCATCAACAAGGAAGGTCTCGGTTAAGGGATTAGGTGATTCCAAAGTGCCAAGCCACGAGGATTGAGAGTACATATCGAAAGAGGTCTTCGGTATATGAGAATCATAGGATGTAGAGTTCGAAGTCGAAACAATTTCCACGTAATTGACTTCGGTGGGACTAAGCGGCATAACCTCGCCCCAGATATCAATAAGATCCGGTGAAGGTATGACCCAAGGATTAGAATTGATCGAGATCACGTTGAAAGAGGCAACATGAGGAGGTGGAAGTGGAAAAATTCCCATTAAGGTAGAATCTTTGAAGAGACCTACCCGCACACTCTCATAGGGAGCACCAATTTGCTTAATGTACGAAACATTGCCATCTGAGGAGGAAGAGGCAAAGAAAGACAGTTGGTTGATGGTGACAATCTTCCCTTGATGGGGAAAATGAATCACGTAAAATAAAGAGGAGGCCACGACATGCACAACATGAGTTCAACTTCGATCGAGTAGAAGATTATAATTGAGATTGGCGTCAACAATTTCTACTTCGACTTGCATTTTCTTGCCTTCCAGGGTGATGGAAAGGTTAGGTAAGACACCGAAGTGTCACGAATAGTGCCCATCGAAAGCTTCCAAAGTGTTTGGAGATTGGTTTAGTGCAGGAGAAATGATAGCCTTCCAACATGCGGTTGACATGATGCAGGTGGAAGCACCTTCATCGATGACAGTTCGGTGGATGGTCTTCTCATTGATGATTACTTGAATAAGAAAGGCAATCTGATGAGGGAGACGTGAAAGATGGTTTTCTAGATCAAAACATATCAAATTAGAATCGGTGGCATCGATGCCCCTGATAGTTGACAACAATGATTTCCGTTGCGATAGGCAGCTTTGGAGTACCTCGAGAGCCGACATGGCTAACGGTGCCTGAGCCAAATCCTCAACAATATTGTAGTGTTGAGCATATTGGGCGTTGGGATTATACGAGGATTTCCGCAGTACACCTCGAGAGGGTGGATGCATAGCGGAAGCAGGGTTAGGGCATGCAGAGGGACAAAACTCAGGGTAGAAGAAGAAGGTGCAACTTCTTTCTCTTTCATAGCTGCTGGAGCAGGAGTTTGATATTCTTTCGACCTAGTAGCCACATTAATAGGCGTACTCATCATGAACACTTGAGATCCGAAGGAAGCAAATTGGGGTTGGTCTACCATTTGGGTCTACTGAGACGAAAATGACTCTTTGAGGACAGCAGGGGTCCCTTTGAGCAAGCGACTAACTTCGGATCGTCGGGGACAATCCTTAGTGTAGTGATCTTCCTCGCAAATGAGGTAGGGATACTTAGGTTTCCATTGCGAAGATTTGCCAGCAGATGATTTGGGAGGACCTTGTTTCGGGACATCGGCTTTAGCTTTGCCTTTGCCTTTCTTCTTCCCTTTCGAGGATTTGTCCACTGCGGTAGACTGGACAACGTGGACCTTTGAGGTTTTACTAGGGCTAGGTGGATTCTGGGATGAACTATTAGGAACAACATTTGAGACTGACTTCTGTTTAGAAGAAGTTTTAGCAGGGGTCTGGGATACTGAACCAATAACTCCATCAACGGGAGGAACAACTGGTGACTTTGATGCTGCAGGATCAGATCATGGCCGCAGAGCATTTGGCAATAACTCTTACAAAGTTCCAGGTTGAGAGTAAACTAGATCCAAGTACTAGGCATGAGCGATGGCCTGCTCTTCAGTGATGCACCCACCCATAGCTATATCGCGAGCAATTTGGGGCACAAATGATTTGGTAAACCATTCAGTGAGCAACTGATCAACAATCACGAATTTGATCAGGCGATGCCTACATTTCCATTCATGGATGTGATCAGAGATGTGTGTCACAGTATCTTGCTTAAGCGATGTGAGCAAATAGGTGCCAGTTTCATAGCGAACTAGCAACTGAAAATGTGTGAGGAAAGCCATGGCTAAAGAGTTAAAGTCATGGTAAGTACTTCGAGGTAGCTTGATGTACCACTTTGCTGCAGCACCCGTGAGGGTTCGTTGGAAAAGACGGAGACGAATGGAATCATCCACGTACGAGTTCGATGAGCACCAGAGGTGATATGTCATCACATGGGCCTGAGGATCTTCTTTAGCTTTCCCATCGAACTTTGGGCAATCACTTGGTATCTTGGATGGCATCGGAGGCCAATACGGCGAATGAAGGATCAGATCATTCGTAAGGCGAGATACATCTGGCAACTCGAGTGTAGCCAAGAATGGAAATTGGGTGTTAAAAGGCATGGGAGGTCGATAAGCGGGTCCATAGGGAGGAGCCCATCCCTACTGGTAAGGATTTTGGCCCCACAGTGGGGGATTTTGGCCATATGGCATCTAAGGCTGCCCCCATTGTGGATTACCTTGACCATAGGGAGGGTTTTGACCTTGAATACCTTGGAACTGTCCAACCATAGGTTGCTGATAAGCAACGTACGGGTTAAAAGGCTGTTGAGCCTGTTGACCTTGGACATATGGATGTAGGACTTGTTGTCCTTGAACATACGAATGATGAACCTATTGTCCCTAAACAAGAGGGTTTTGGACTTGCAGCCCTTGGGCCATTGGATGTAGGGATTCTGTACCTGATGCCCTTGGCCGACAAGATTCTGAACCTGTTGAATTAGGACATGAGGATTTCGAGCCTGCTGCTGCAGGACTTGACCTTGACCCTGCCCCTGTAAGGGTTGACCTTGTTGATATGTATATAAGGGTTTCTGTTGCCTTGGTTGGTTTTGTTGTTGCAAGGGTTGACCTTGCGGTTGCAAGATTTGTCCCTGGGGCTACAGAGGTTGGCCCTGTGAGGACATGGGTTGAGAGGTGTGTGGAACATATTGGTGCAACGTGCTGCAAGTGTTGTAATGGATGACCTTGCGGTTGTTGCAGTTGAACTTGTTGCGACAAAGGTTGTCCTTGTGGTAACAAAGGCTGCTCTTGATGTTGTAGAGGCTGCCCTTGCTGTTGCAAACGTACTTGAACAGTGCTCGGGAAATTACCGAACTGAATTTGGCCATAGCCAGGCTGGATGTACAACCCAGATTAAAGGGTGTAAGGTTGATTAACCATTCCTTGAGAACCATATGGAACGTAAGGATTTTGGTATTGGACCTGAGCCCCATAGGGTTGCCGATACTGAACATTACTCAATCTAGATGGACCAACATGATTCAAAACCTATTGGTATTGGACATTGGTTGATCTAGTAGGATTGGCAGGGTTATAAATAATACCAGAAGAAGGCTGGTTTATACCAAGCATGTGAGCTTGTGAGCCGCTCACATTAGTGACACCTAACACCATAAAAACATTCAAGTTCTGCCCCCCAAGCAGTGGCACAACTTGGCTACTGACTAGTGGGATGGAGGAACTGACAGAGATAATCTTTGAAACTGCCGTTTGTGCCTGACGGGTAACTGGGATTGACGATACAAGAATATTCGGAATGGTGGGTTGCATCGGGACTAAGGTAACAACCTGTTGGGAAGTCGTGTTTGTAACGAACGGACCTAATGTAGGCTTGGCACCTGATGCCCATATAGGATTATGGTAAAGTGATGAGGCACTAGGTGTACCTGAAACCAATTGCGCCAAAGACACATAGTTGGGTGGAAAACTGGCGGGAATACCTTCTAAAAAAGGGAAACCCTTGGGAGGAAACTACAATTGCAATTCTTCCCCCTCAATAGTGTGTGGAGTAGAAACTTTGGACTCATCTGGAGATGTGACTGGAGCATTGCCTTCGGGTTCCATGTCTGAAAACAAACGACGACGAATGGTCGAACGAGTATGAGGGGATAGTTCCAAAGGAACACCCGGTTGGTCGTACAAACTGTAAGGATGCTGTGGTGATATCACAATAGGGTCAAACAGAGGGTTCAGAGGGTAGATAACTAGTCCAAGCTGACTGTTAGTGGTCGGCGAGTTCTCTGGAGTTTGAATGGGATTGTCTGGAGATTCCAGGCCAAGATCAGCAGATGACCTAGTATCGAAAGTAGGCGGAGGACAAGATGACAAGGGTTGAACGCTTAGAACAATTGCAAGTTCAACATCTTGGTCCTAGAGTGACTCTAATAACTCAGGAAACAACTCCTCAAACAATCTTTCAAATGGAGCAGAGGAAGAGGAATTGGGTGAACCAGATGGTTCAGCCACAATGACCTTGTCTTAGTCGATAGAACAATTAACTTCAAGGCTTTAAAATGTTATTTTAAGGGGAACTCATGATTTGGTCTCAGAAAATACTATTAGGGTGTTTTTGGATCATGGGAAATCAATTATTAAGACGCATAAAATACTGGTGCTCTTTCATTTTTTAAGAGTTGAGAAAGAAACAAAGATGACTCTATTGCTTTTGATTGGAAACGAGCTCGAAAGGACAAGTGATCGAATGATATTTTAAGTTTAATGAGTCAAAAAAATCAAATGACTGCTTTGGATGATCTAGGTAAACAGGATTACTAGGCAACCGTGAACTACAGAATACCTCCTGGCGAACCAAGAAGTACGAGCATGCAATCTTCCTGAATGTTGTGTTTGGTGTATCACGCTTGCAAGGCGGCCGACTCAACTTCCTAAGGGTAAAAGGACTGCAGCCTAGTGGGGTCTCCCGTTATATACTCGATGATACGAGGAGCACAAATCCTTACTAGCACTGTCTAATGCCGAAGCTAACGACAACTGCTAGCTTTAAAGACGCCAGAACACGTCTCTAGCCTAGACCTTCTAAATATGATCGTTAATGCCAAATGCGCCTTAGGTTAATTGAATTCATTTTAAATTTGATCGTGAGTTATGTTTCAGTTTTCAGGTCTTAGCGATGTGAATCGAAAAGCCTTAAATCCAACTAAATGAGACAAGACCCTTTCAATTCGATGAGATTCCTACACTAGATAGGGTAGAAACTACTCAATCAAATGCAAACAATCAAGCAACTGAAAATGAAATGATCTTTCACTACCTTACTATTTCAAAAATAAACTAATGAAAAATGCATTCCAATTCCTAATTTCCTAATGAGCACTTATCTATTAGTCCTTTCAAAAGCAAACAAGTTCTCTTCCTTTTTCAAATGCCAATGCAATCCTAGTCTTTTAATGATGCAAGTTATCATAATGTAATGATGCAACAAGCTAGAATTTCATACTCTTTCATGAAACCATGAAACAAACTTTTCGCATATTAATCTTTCAGTGAAAAAGTTCTCAAGACAATAAGCTCTTCAAGCAAATGAACGTGTCAAAAGAGAAACTCATTCAAACTAATGGAACATCGACTTTATCAATCATAAGACAAACAATGTAATCCATGCCAAAAAAGAAACATTTAGGCAAGAAAACGAAAACTTTTCAAACTTGTGTAAAAGAGGTCAAAGTCGTAAAAGGACCAAAAAACAAAATGCAAAGAGTAAGTACACCTACAACCCAACTTACTAAGTTCACAAACTGCTGAATGGACGACTAACTAGATGCCCTAGTGTCGCTGACCACTCAATGACTCAATCAATCAAGCAGAAATATGATAAGCCAACAAGCAAACAAAACCAAATGAAAAGTAGCTTTCTAATCAGGGAGAAAATGGTCCAAAAGGCTTACAGGGTCAAAACCACAAGAGCATAACACATTGGCCAAGATTGGGGTCAAGCCCTAATCTTCACTTACAGGCATCGACGCGATTGCCTAACTGACAACAAGCGCCAGAGGCTGGTCGATGCGACTGTTTCTCAGCAACTCGTGTTGATTGGTGCAACTGTTAGTGAATTAAGCACGCTAATCAAGGGAGCTAAGGAAAAAATAAAAAATTTTGAAACAGGGACCAGATCTACTACTATGAATTTTAGACTCAGACCAGTAAGCAGGAGAAAAGAAACAGAACCAAAGGGAAAAAGTGGAACTAGAAAAGTTCTCATGAAATCATGAAATCCAAGACAAACAAAAGGATTGGGATCCCTAATGGAGTCGCCAATTTGTGGTGAAGTAAAATTATAAGTGCGGACACGAATGAATTCCTCTAGCCCGATGATGGGTCTAGCCACAATAGATACATTCTATGGAAGATTTCCTTAGGTTAGAACCAATTAAGAGGGCCTACCTCTTAGTCCACTTATCTTGTTTGATGATGTCCTTGCTTGCTCGCTCCAACTATCTCTCACTTCCTTCTTCAAGCACCTAAAACAAGTAAACAACAACAAACAACAAACGTGACAATAGACAAATTGTAATTCAACCTACTTAACAAGTCAAGAAACATTAAGCCATGAATATGTAAGATGACAAAACATGTAGGAAATCAATCAATAGTTGCATATATTAATATCAAAGAGAGATTACAACCATTTGTCTTGACGTTGCAGTCTTCCTCTGACAAGACTAGGTTCCCACACACTTTTGCTAGCATTCCATGATGGCCTCAATCAACAATAGTTTTAAGGCTCTTCCCTTTAGGCTTCACTCCAAACCAAATCACACTTCTCCCTCACACAACTAGATAGCTACAACTAGTAATAGCTTGCTGTCTACTCCAAACCAAAATAACATAAGCACACCAACATCAACACTAGCTTGTGCTTGGGAAGAAGGGAGGTTTATATAGGAAAAATGGATGGGAGATGGATCCTCTTCTCATGGGAGAAGGGCTTATCCCTTGAGGTAGTTCCATCATTATAGGGGAAAGGAGCCCAAACTGACATCCTCGACCCCATCCGGCCAAACCATTTACCAGACTTCCGTTACGAAGCTTCTAGAGCTAGAAGCTTCGACTCCAAATTTAAAAAACTTTCCAAAATAGGACCGACGTGACTGGAACACAACTCAGTCGCTCTGGTCAGCACGAGGAGTAGTGCTAATCTCTACACATCGACGCGGGGGAGACAAAGGTCATTAGCGTCGGTCTTGTAAACTAGGCAAAACAAAAGTTTCAGGGGAAATGGTGCAAAAGGGAATTGATCTGCTCATGAAGAGGGACACAATGGGAGTTTCTTCATGAAGGCAAAGCATGCGGGGTTCACTATAGAGGTCCTCTAGGATCAAGAAACGGGGAGAACAGGGACAATGACAAAATGCTGTGTAACATCCCCCCTGTCTGAGCTCCCAGGGAGAGTAATTGAGATGGAGGGCTCTTGCGGTTGAGGGATATCTGAACAATAGGGTCATAGATGTTGTTCCCTTATATTTCACCCATAGGGTCGGAGATGTTAGCTCCCCTATCTTGGTCTATGTAGAGTATAACCCAATTAGCATCATACCCACAAGTTGGGCTTATTGGGAATACTGCTCCCCATCTGACCAACTAGTTGAGAGTATACTTGGGGGTGTATAACCCAACCTGATTATGATGCAAGTGTTCTACCACATGACACTTGAGGTTCATTGTTGGGAAGATCAATGGGAAATAAGATGGGTTGAGATGTGCTCCCCTATATCACCTATTGCTCAATATGGGGTTGAAGATGTTTAGCTCCCCCATGAGATTCCAGGTTGAGATGTGCTCCCCGATGTGGTTCCAAGTTGAGATGTGCTCCCCGATGATAAGCTCTCTGATATTTCCTAGGTGGTATAATTGGGAACCTTGCTGGTAGTGACTCTGGGTTGATATGTGCTTCTCGATGTAGTTTCGGATTGAAATGTGCTCCTTGATATTGTTTTAGATTGAGATGTGTTATTCTATGTGATAGAGGGTGGTAGCTTAGCCTCCCCTCTGATGTCAAATTATTCTTCTTTTATATTTGAGAATGTTCAACATATGAGAAGGAACAATAAAAAGATCAACAAGAATAAGAAGAGATGAATTGAGATGAGAAGTGATGGAATTTAATGATGAGATACTTGAGACAAGATATGATTTTATACTAGCAATGATTACATGTTGCATATGGAATTTCTCCCTAGCTAAGAGGGAGTGTTAATTTGGCAACTGAGTGACAAATTCCAACCATGGGACGAGATTCCTCTTTCCGAGAGGATGGATTTTTACTATTGAAACGTTCAATTTAGATAAGGGAAAGTGTAACTTTAAATTAAAGCCCACATGTGCACATTTGATCAGGTCAACCCTAAAACAACTTGGACCCCCATGAAAGGTTATAAATACAAGTGACCTCAACCTAATTTGGGCATCATCATTATGATCATTCTTCTTCTTTCTTTGTTTTGGCTCACACATGTGTGAGATAGTTCATGGAAAGTTTGCTCATACAAGTCCAAGATTGCAAGGTCTGAAGCTTGCACATGTCTAGGGTTTTTTGTTTCCAACCACAGGCATGACATGTAGATTTCGTTCATAACCACAAGCTCACAAGCTCATGTGTGTAGTTGGAGGGTTTGAGCTGCACGCACGTCACTCTTTGAGTGTAGTTGGGACCTAGGGTTTGGTTTTTCAGTTGACCACAGATTTCACGCGTTGACCACATACAATGATAATTGATAGCAGGCTTCTGAATCAAGGTTTTTAATTTTGGCATTGTTGGGTTCATTTCATCTCATGATATTGTTTAGTTTATTTTGCTAGATATTTGTGTGGATGAAGATATGGATCATTGCTCTCTCTTTTGCTGAATCATTCAATGATAGTTTAATAAGAAGAAGAATTTGAAAGGGTTCTCCCAAAAGTGGGTCTTGTCCTTGTCTTTGACCAATCCTAGTGTCTCTATGTGTGAATGCTTTTCTTCTATTGTTCCTTTATGTTCCGCTGCATTGATGATGATGTTTTTATTTCTATATAATTGCGTCTGTTGTTGAGTAATGTTGTAAATCTAAATAATGTTAAGTTGTTGTGGGGTGAATTTAACATGAAAATGTTGAAATGCAATTATCAAAGCAAAGAACAATATAGCCCTAAGAAAAATTAACACCTTCAATTAGGGAACAAACGTGAAAATGTCATTTCTTGGTTTTTATGAAACTATAAAAGGATAATCTAGCTCACAAGCTTGTGCAAGCAATTATGAGGCTAACAATGCAAATTCTGAAAAACATGGTAAATAATTAAGAAGTCAACCAAACTAGCAACCAAAGAAAGAAAAATTTCAAAAGAAATCATTTTCTCCTAACTATAAAAGTATCAATTGATTCTCTCCTATGGATAATGATGTTGAATGTTTTATTTGTCATAACTTTGTGTAGAATTTTGTAGAACTTTTCTAAAATTCAGCTAGCTCTGATACCATGTAGAACTTTTTCTACAAATCAGCTAGCTCTGATACCATGTAGAAATTTCCCACCTGTAGATCACCTGGTAATGCAATGTACTAAAGCAAAACACTTGATTTACTTCTACAAACAATTTAGCGGAAGCTTAATCGAACATGAGCAACATCAATAAGAACACATATAACTGATATGGAGAAATCAAACACTCATAACACAGAAGATATAACTAGGGGAAAGCACCAGCCTAAGACCCAATCTATGTATTATCATACAAGTGGAAATATGTCGAGATTACACAAAGCCTTAGCTCGGAAGCTATCCAACTCTTAGTATAATCCATTTGCTGCTCAAAGATAATCAAAGGCTTCTCACAAACCTTCTCCTCTGCCCTCCAAGCCTCCTATTTCTATGCATAGTTTTTCCTGGGTCCTCCAGCTACAACCTGTGTGATTCTCACCTCACACACAACACTGACCTCTGAAATAACTGCACAAACCTGAAGGAGATAAATCCTCATCATGGATGAGCTTCCTTTATAGGAAAAATATTCATCCAACTGATAGTACACTATCCCTTCTCTGATCTCAACTGGGTCTCTGTCTGAATTGACATGCATCAGTTATCCATGAGGGAATACTCAGTTATCTAAAAATAATAGTTGTCACATGCATGCAAGCATCAACAAACTATATCTCATTAATTTAACAACTTGCTTAATTAATCTAACTGAACTTGACTAGGTTAAACTAAGTCAACTGATCCTCTCAATATAGAACTCATCCTTAATTCCTCAATCAGTGGAGCAAATCAAGGACACATTCCCTAATCAGTGGAGAAATTATTGCATGTTCTCACAAAGACTTCAACTTTGATTTTCCTTAACTAATTAGCTCATGGACAATTAATTAATTAATATTAAAACTTTTGGTAATACCAAATACCAATTTTACTTCCTATTTTAGACCAGGGACTGTGTTAAAATAGGAATCCAACTTGAACTGCTAAAAATAGGACTTCTATTTTTAGCACTTCCATTTTTCATTCCCTATTGCCCAATCCAGCACTGATGCACAAACTGCTATTTTTAGCAATTTCTTGTTGCCAATTTTCAACACTCCCTCTCAACAAGAAAGGCTTCGTCTCGAACTTGATCCTATACCTCCGGAATGTTCTGCATGCGACACATCTACTAAGTGTGGTTGCTCCAGTAACTCTCGGAACAAAAAAAACTCCCCACTGACCTCTCTATTGGGTTAGAAACATACTCTGATGCTGAAGCTATAACTAGGGGAAAGCACCAGCCTAAGACCCAATCTATGTATTATCATACAAGTGGAAATATG
The DNA here is from genome assembly GCA_031772625.1 of Pinus tabuliformis. Lineage (NCBI taxonomy): Eukaryota > Viridiplantae > Streptophyta > Pinopsida > Pinales > Pinaceae > Pinus > Pinus tabuliformis. Next base: position 66,266,977 of record CM062818.1, read on the forward strand.
TCTGGATTACACAAAGCCTTAGCTCGGAAGCTATCCAACTCTTAGTATAATCCATTTGCTGCTCATAGATAGTCAAAGGCTTCTCACAAACCTTCTCCTCTGCCCTCCAAGCCTCCTATTTCTATGCATAGTTTTTCCTGGGTCCTCCAGCTACAACCTGTGTGATTCTCACCTCACACACAACACTGACCTCTGAAATAACTGCAAAAACCTGAAGGAGATAAATCCTCATCAAGGATGAGCTTCCTTTATAGGAAAAATATTCATCCACCTGATAGTACACTGTCCCTTCTCTGATCTCAACTGGGTCTGTGTCTGAACTGACATGCATCAGTTATCCATGAGGGAATACTTAGTTATCTAAAAATAATAGTTGTCACATGCATGCAAGCATCAACAAACTATATCTCATTAATTTAACAACTTGCTCAATTAATCTAACTGAACTTGACTAGGTTAAACTAAGTCAACTGATCCTCTCAATATAGAACTCATCCTTAATTCCTCAATCAGTGGAGCAAATCAAGGACATATTCCCCAATCAGTGGAGAAATTATTGCATGTTCTCACAAAGACTTCAAATTTGATTTTCCTTAACTAATTAGCTCATGGACAATTAATTAATTAATATTAAAACTTTTGGTAAGACCGAATACCAATTTTACTTCCTATTTTAGACCAGGGACTGTGTTAAAATAGGAATCCAACTTGAACTGCTAAAATTAGGACTTCTATTTTTAGCACTTCCATTTTTCATTCCCTGTTGCCCAATCCAGCACTGATGCCCAAACTGCTATTTTTAGCAATTTCTTGTTGCCAATTTTCAACACTCCCTCTCAACAAGAAAGGCTTCGTCTCAAACTTGATCCTATACCTCTGGAATGTTCTGCATGCAACACATCTACCAAGTGTGGTTGCTCCAGTAACTCTCGGAACAAAAAAAACTCCCCACTAACCTCTCTATTGGGCTAGAAACATACTCTGATGCTGAAGCTATACCTGCTGCTGACAAGTGCTACCTCTCTGACCTCTGCGCTACTGCAACATCTCCATGCATCTTGCATTGTTGTACCCTTCTCTGTGCTACCCTGCACTGTGCAACACACTTGTGCCTCTCGCATTGCTATAGCTTGTATGCTTTGCGCTATCCTAGGATTCCCTGCATTGTAGCTCTCTTTGCCGCTCCATCTGCATTTGTCTCTACCCAATCAGTCAATTCCTGGTACTCCACATCGGGGCTCCTGTAACAAGGTCTCATCCAAGAGGTTGGGTACCTCAAAGATCCTGCCCCTCCTCCTTGGGACGATCACTCTACATCGCCCCACCTCCTATCTGGAGGTATGGCTGCATGTGATCCCTCTGCCCACCTGGCTCGAAGTTTCCCCCTACTGGAGGTCTCTGCATGAGTAGATGTCTCTACTTGATCTCCTCTTAGCTTCTCTAGTTGTGGTTGCTCCACAACCTCCTGAAGCTGCTGCACCAATCGTGGCTCCTCCACAATCGTCTGAGACTTCTTCTGGCACTGCATGTTGAGAGGTAATTTACTCTCCCTCTCAACCACCAAGTATCTAACCTTTGCCTTGCTCCTCAAGGCTTTGCATGCATCTTGTACCTCAAGTGCATATAGGTTCTTGGCTAGCACACCAATCTGTTTCATATTTCCCGCCGTCACGAATTTTTTTGGAAAAAGAGCTGATTTTAAATCAGCGATATCTCCCTCCTCTGAACTCCGATTCAGTTGATTTTTTTTTTTTGATTTTGGGTATTTTTCCGCAAGGAATCCAAATCTGCTATTTGTTTTTGAAAATTTTGTACAGAAATTTTTAGATATTCTCTGCAAACTCTCGGCCCAAAACTCAAAACTTTGAAATCTCCTCTTCTTGTATATTGTTCTTCCTTGATCGCCTGCGCTTTGATACCATGTAAAATTTTGTTTTCAACAAATCAGCTAGCTCTGATACCATGTAGAACTTTTTCTACAAATCAGCTAGCTCTGATACTATGTAGAAATTTTCCACCTGTAGATCACCTGGTAATGCAATGTATTAAAGCAAAACACTTGATCTACTTCTACAAACAATTTAGCGGAAGCTTAATCGAACATGAGCAACATCAATAAGAACACATATAACTGATATGGAGAAATCAAACACTCATAACACAGAAGATATAACTAGGGGAAAGCACCAACCTAAAACCCAATCTCTGTATTATCATACAAGTGGAAATATGTCCGGATTACACAAAGCCTTAGCTCGGAAGCTATCCAGCTCTCAGTACAATCCCCCTACTGCTCATAGACAATAAAAGGCTTCTCACAAACCTTATCCTCTGCCGTCCAAGCCTCTTCTTTCTATGTTCAGTTTTTCCTGGGTCCTCCAGCTGCAACCAGTGTGATTCTCACCTCACACACAACACTGACCTCTGAAATAACTGCACAAACGTGAAGGAGATAAATCCTCATCATGGATGAGCTTGCTTTATAGGAAAAATATTCATCCAACTGATAACACACTGTCCCTTCTCTGATCTCAACTGGGTCTGTGTCTGAACTGACATGCATCAGTTATCCATGAGGGAATACTCCGTTATCTAAAAATAATAGTTGTCACATGCATGCAAGCATCAACAAACTATATCTCATTAATTTAACAACTTGTTAAATTAATCTAATTGAACTTGACTAAGTTAAACTAAGTCAACTGATCCTCTCAATATAGAACTCATCCTTAATTCCTCAATCAGTGGAGCAAATCAAAGACACATTCCCTAATCAGTGGAGAAATTATTGCATGTTCTAACAAAGACTTCAAGTTTGATTTTCCTTAACTAATTAACACATGGACAATTAATTAATTAATATTCCAACTGCTGGTAAGACCAAATTCAAATTTTACTTCCTATTTTAGACCAGGGACTGTCTAAAAATAGGAATCCAACTTGAACTGCTAAAAATAGAACTTCTATTTTTAGCACTTCCATTTTTCATTCCCTGTTGCCCAATCTAGCACTGATGCCCAAACTGCTATTTTTAGCAGTGCTATTTTTAACATTTCTATTTTTAGCAATTTCTTGTTGCCAATATTCAACACTCCCTCTCAACAAGAAAGGCTTCCTCTCGAACCCGATCCCGTACCTCTAGAATGTTCTACATGCAACACATCTACCAAGTGTGGTTGCTCTAGCAACTCTTGGAACAAAAAAATCTCCCCACTGACCTCTTTGTTGGGCTAGAAACATACTCTGATGCTGAACCTCTACTTGCTACTGACAAGTGCTCCCTCTCTGACCTCTGTGCTACTGCAACATCTCCATGCATCACGCACTGTTGCACCCTTCTCTGTGCTACCCTGCACTGTGCAACACACTTGTGCCTCTCGCATTGCTGTAGCCTGCATGCTCTGTGCTGTTTTGGGATTCCCTGCACTGTAGCTCTCTCTGCTGCTCCATCTGCATCTGTCTCTACCCAATCAGTCAGTTCCTGCTACTCCACATCGGGGCTCTTGTAGCAAGTTCTTATCCAAGAGGTTGGGTACTTCAAAGATCCTACCCCTCCTCCTTGGGACGATCAGTCTACATCGCCCCACCTCCTACCTGGAGGTATGGCTACTGGTGATCCCTCTGCCCACCTAACTCGAAGTTTCCCCCTACTGGAGGTCTCTGCATGATTAGATGTCTCTACATGATCTCCTCCCAGCTTCTCTAGTTGTGGCTGCTCCACAACCTCCTGAAGCTGCTGCATTAATCGTGGCTCCTCCACAATCATCTGAGACTTCTTTTGGCACTGTATGTTGAGAGGTAATTTACTCTCTCTCTCTCAACCACCAAGTATCTAACCTTTGCCTTGCTCCTCAAGGCTTTGCATGCGTATTGTACCTCAAGTGCATGCAGGTTCTTGGCTAGCACACCAATCTGTTTTATATTTCCCACCGTCACGAAATTTTTTGGAAAAAGAGATGATTTTAAATCAGTGATATCTCCCTCCTCTGAACTCCGATGTAGCCGATTTTTTTTTTGATTTTGGGTATTTTTCCACAAGGAATCCAAATCTGCTATTTTGTTTTGAAAATTTTGTACAAAAATTTTCAGATCTGCTCTACAAACTCTCGGCCCAAAACTCAAAACTTTGAAATCTCCTCTTCTTGTATATTGTTCTTCCTTGATCACCTGTGCTCTGATACCATGTAGAATTTTGTAGAATTTTTCTACAAATCAGCTAGCTTTGATACCATGTAGAAATTTTTCTACAAATCAGCTAGCTTTGATACCATGTAGAAATTTCCACCTATAGATCACCTGGTAATGCAATGTACTAAAGCAAAACACTTGATCTACTTCTACAAACAATTTAACGGAAGCTTAATCGGACATGAGCAACATCAATAAGAACACATATAACTGATATGGAGAAATCAAACACTCATAACATAGAAGATATAACTAGGGGAAATCACCAACCTAAAACCCAATCTCTGTATTATCATGCAAGTGGAAATATGTTAGGATTACACAAAACCTTAGCTCGGAAGCTATCCAGCTCTCAGTGCAATCCCTCTGCTGCTCATAGACAGTCAAAGGCTTCTCACAAACCTTCTCCTTTGCCCTCCAAGCCTCCTATTTCTATGCACAGTTTTTCCTCGGTCCTCCAGTTGCAACCTGTGTGATTCTCACCTCACACACAACACTGACCACTAAAATAAACCTGAAGGAGATAAATCCTCATCATGGATAAGCTTCCTTTATAGGAAAAATATTCATCCAACTGATAGTACACTGTCCCTTCTCTGATCCCAACTGGGTCTATGTCTAAACTGACATGCATCAGTTATCCATGAGGGAATACTTAGTTATCTGAAAATAATAGTTATCACATGCATGCAAGCATCAACAAACTATATCTCATTAATTTAACAACTTGTTAAATTAATCGAACTGAACTTGACTAAGTTAAACTAAGTCAATTGATCCTCTCAATATAGAACTCATCCTTAATTCCTCAATCAGTGGAGCAAATCAAGGACATATTCCCCAATCAATGGAGAAATTATTGCATGTTCTCACAAAGACATCAAATTTGATTTTCCTTAACTAATTAACTCATGGACAATTAATTAATTAATGTTCAAACTGCTTGTAAGACCAAATTCGAATTTTACTTCCTATTTTAGACTAGGGACTGTCTAAAAATAGAAATCCAACTTGAACTGTTCTATTTTTAGCACTTCCATTTTTCATTCCCTGTTGCCCAATCCAGCATTGATGCCCAAACTGCTATTTTTAGCACTTCTATTTTTAGCAATTTCTTGTTGCCAATTTTCAACACTCCCTCTCAACAAGAAAGGCTTCCTCTCGAACCCGATCCTGTACCTCTAGAATGTTCTGCATGCAACGCATCTACCAAGTGTGGTTGCTCCAGCAACTCTCGGAACAAAGAAAACTCCCCACTAACCTCTCTGTTGGGCTAGAAACATACTCTGATGCTGAAGCTCTACCTGCTACTGACAAGTGTTCCCTCTCTGACCTCTACGCTAATGCAACATCTCCATACATCTTGCACCATTGCACCCTTCTTTGTGCTACCCTGCATTGTGCAAAACACTTGTGCCTCTCGCATTGCTGTAGCCTGCATACTTTTCGCTGTCCTAGGATTCCCTGCATTGTAGCTCTCTCTGCTGCTCCATTCGCATCTGTCTCTACCCAATCAGTCAGTTCCTGCTACTCCACATCGGGGCTCCCGTAGCAAGGTCTCATCCAAGAGGTTGGGTACCTCAAAGATCCTGCCCCTCCTCCTTGGGACAATCACTCTACATTGCCCCACCTCCTACCTGGAGGTATGGTTGCATGTGATCCCTCTGCCCACCTGGCTTGAAGTTTCCCCCTACTGGAGGTCTCTGCATGAGTAGATGTCTCTACTTGATCTCCACTCAACTTCTCTAGTTGTGGCTGCTCCACAACCTCCTGAAGCTGCTGCACCAATCGCGGCTCCTCCACAATCGTCTGAGACTTCTTTTGGCGCTGCATGTTGAGAGGTAATTTACTCTCCCTCTCAACCACCAAGTATCTAACCTTTGCCTTGCTCCTCAAGGCTTTCCATGCATATTGTACCTCAAGTGCATACAGGTTCTTGGCTAGCACACCAATCTGTTTCATATTTCTTGTCGTCACGAAATTTTTTGGGAAAAGAGCTTATTTTAAATCAGCGATATCTCCCTCCTCCGAACTTCGATCCAGCCGATTTTTTTATTATTTATTTTGGGTATTTTTCCATAAGGAATCCAAATCTGCTATTTGTTTTTGAAAATTTTGTACAGAAATTTTTAGATCTGCTCTGTGAACTCTCAGCCCAATACTCAAAACTTTGAAATCTCCTCTTCTTGTATATTGTTCTTCCTTGATCACCTGTGCTTTGATACCATGTAGAATTTTTCTACAAATCAGCTAGCTCTGATGCCATGTAGAAATTTTTCTACAAATCAGCTAGCTCTGATGCCATGTAGAAATTTTTCTACAAATCAGCTAGCTCTGATACCATGTAGAAATTTCCCACGTGTAGATCACCTGGTAATGCAATGTATGAAAGCAAAACACTTGATCTACTTCTACAAAAAATTTAACGGAAGCTTTATCGAACATGAGAAACATCAATAAGAACACATATAACTGATATGGAGAAATCAAACACTCATAACACAGAAGATATAACTAGTGGAAAGCACCAGCCTAAAACCTAATCTCTGTATTATCATACAAGTGGAAATATGTCCGGATTACACAAAGCCTTAGCTCGGAAGCTATCCAACTCTCAGTACAATCCCTCTGCTACTCATAGATAGTCAAAGGCTTCTCACAAACCTTCTCCTCTGCCCTCCAAGCCTCCTATTTCTATGCATAGTTTTTCCTGGGTCCTCTCGCTGCAACCTGTGTGATTCTCACCTCACACACAACACTGACCTCTAAAGAAACTGCACAAACCTGAAGGAGATAAATCCTCATCATGGATGAGCTTCCTTTATATGAAAAATATTCATCCAACTAATAGCACATTATGCCTTCTCTGATCTCAATTGGGTCTCTGTCTGAAATGACATGCATCAGTTATCAATGAGGGAATACTCAGTTATCTGAAAATAATAGTTGTCACATGCATGCAAGCATTAACAAACTATATCTCATTAATTTAACAACTTGTTAAATTAATCTAACTGAACTTGACTAAGTTAAAATAAGTCAACTGATCCTCTCAATATAGAACTCATCCTTAATTCCTCATTTGGTGGAGCAAATCAAGGATACAATCCCCAATCAGTGGAGAAGTTATTGCATGTTCTCACAAAGACTTCAAGTTTGATTTTCCTTAACTAATTAACTCAAGGACAATTAATTAATTAATATTCAAAATGCTGGTAAGACCAAATTCGAATTTTACTTCCTATTTTAGACCAGGGACTGTCTAAAAATAGGATTCCAACTTGAACTGCTAAAAATAAAACTTCTATTTTTAGCACTTCCATTTTTCATTCCCTGTTGCCCAATCCAACAATGATGCCCAAACTGCTATTTTTAGCACTTCTATTTTTAGCAATTTCTTGTTCCCAATTTTCAACACTCCATCTCAACAAGAAAGGCTTCCTCTCAAACCCGATCCTATACCTCTGGAATGTTCTGCATGCAACACATCTACCAAGTGTGGTAGCTTCAGCAACTCTCGGAACAAAAAAAACTCCCCATTGACCTCTCTGTTGGGATAGAAACATACTCTGATGCTAAAGCTCTACCTGCTGCTGACAAGTGCTCTCTCTCTGACCTCTGCACTACTGCAACATCTCCATGCATCTCGCACCGTTGCACCCTTCTCTGTGCTACCCTATGCTATGCAACACACTTGTGCCTCTCGCATTGTTGCAGTCTGCATGCTCTGCATCGTCCTGGGATTCCCTGCACTGTAGCTCTCTCTGCTGCTCCATCCGCATCTGTCTCTACCCAATCAGTCAGTTCTTGCTACTCCACATCGGGGCTCCCGTAGCAAGGTCTCATCCAAGAAGTTGGGTACTTCAAAGATCGTGCCCCTCCTCCTTTGGACGATCACTCTACATCGCCCCACCTCTTACCTGGAGGTATGGCTGCATGTGATCCCTCTGCCCACCTGGCTTGAAGTTTCCCCTTACTGGAGGTCTGTGCATGAGTTGATGTCTCTACTCGATCTCTTCCCAGCTTCTCTAGTTGTGGCTGCTCCACAACCTCCTGAAGCTGCTGCACTAATCGTGGCTCCTCCACAATCGTCTGAGACTTCTTCTAGCGCTGTATGTTGAGAGGTAATTTACTCTCCCTCTCAACCACCAAGTATCTAACCTTTTCCTTGCTCCTCAAGGCTTTGCATGCGTATTGTACCTCAAGTGCATGGAGGTTCTTGGCTAGCACACCAATCTGTTTTATATTTCCCACCGTCACAATTTTTTTTGGAAAAAGAGATGATTTTAAATCAGTGATATCTCCCTCCTCTGAACTCCGATTCAGCCGATTTTTTTTTTTTGATTTTGGGTATTTTTCCCCAAGGAATCCAAATCTGCTATTTTTTTTTGAAAATTTTGTACAAAAATTTTCAGATCTGCTCTGCAAACTCTCGGCCCAAAACTCAAAACTTTGAAATCTCCTCTTCTTGTATATTGTTCTTCCTTGATCACCTGTGCTCTGATACCATGTAGAATTTTTCTACAAATCAGCTAGCTCTGATACCATGTAGAACTTTTTCTACAAATCAGCTAGCTCTGATACCATGTAGAAATTTCCCACCTGTAGATCACCTGGTAATGCAATGTACGAAAGAAAAACACTTGATCTACTTCTACAAACAATTTAACGGAAGCTTTAGCGAGCATGAGCAACATTGATAAGAACACATATAATTGATATGGAGAAATCAAACACTCATAACACAAAAGATATAACTAGGCGAAAGCACCAGCGTAAAACCCAATCTCTGTATTATCATACAAGTGGAAATATGTCCGGATTACACAAAGTCTTAGCTCAGAAGCTATCCAGATCTCAGTACAATCCCTTTGCTGCTCATAGACATTCAAAGGCTTCTCACAAACATTCTCCTCTGCCCTCCAAACCTCCTATTTCTATGTACAGTTTTTCCTGGGTCCTCCAGCTGCAACCTGTGTGATTCTCACCTCACACACAACACTGACCTCTGAAGAAACTGCACAAACCTAAAGGAGATAAATCCTCATCATGGATGAGCTTCCTTTATATGAAAAATATTCATCCAACTGATAGCACACTGTGCCTTCTTTGATCTCAACTAAGTCTCTGTCTGAACTAACATGCATCAGTTATCCATGAGGGAATAATCAGTTATCTGAAAATAATAGTTGTCACATGCATGCAAGCATCAACAAACTATATCTCATTAATTTAACAACTTGTTAAATTAATCTAACTGAACTTGACTAAGTTAAACTAAGTCAACTAATCCTCTCAAAATAGAACTCATCCTTAATTCCTCAATCAGTGGAGCAAATCAAGGACACATTCCCCAATCAGTGGAGAAATTATTGCATGTTCTCACAAAGACATCAAGTTTGATTTTCCTTAACTAATTAACTCATGGACAATTAATTAATTAATATTCAAACTGCTTGTAAGACCAAATTCGAATTTTACTTCCTATTTTAGACCAGGGACTGTCTAAAAATATGAATCCAAATTGAACTACTAAAAATAGAACTTCTATTTTTAACACTTCCATTTTTCATTCCCTGTTGCCAAATCCAGCATTGATGCCCAAACTGCTATTTTTAGCAATTTCTTGTTGCCAATTTTCAACACTCCCTCTCAACAAGAAAGGCTTCTTCTTGAACCCGATCCTGTACCTCTGGAATGTTTTGTATGCAACACATCTACCAAGTGTGGTTGCTCCAGCAACTCTCGGAACAAAAAAACTCCTCACTGACCTCTCTGTTGGGCTAGAAACATACTCTGATGCTGAAGCTCTACCTATTGTTGACAAGTGATCCCTCTCTAACCTATGCACTACTGCAACATCTCCATGCATCTTGCACCGTTGCACCTTTCTCTGTGCTACCCTGCACTATGCAACACACTTGTGCCTCTCGCATTGCTATAGCCTGCATGCTCTGCGCTGTCCTGGGATTCCCTGTACTATAGCTCTCTTTGCCGCTCCATCCGCATCTGTCTCTACCTAATCAGTCAGTTCCTGCTACTCCACATTGGGGCTCTCGTAGCAAGGTCTCATCCAAGAGGTTGGGTACCTCAAAGATCTTGCCCCTCCTCCTTGGGACGATCACTCTACATCGCCCCACCTCCTACCTAGAGGTATGGCTACATGTGATCCCTCTGCCCACCTGGCTCGAAGTTCCCCCTACTGGAGGTCTCTACATGAGTAGATGTCTCTACTTGATCTCCTCGCAGCTTCTCTAGTTGTGGCTGCTCCACAACCTCCTGAAGCTACTGCACCAATCGTGGCTCCTCCACAATCGTCTGAGACTTCTTCTTGCGCTACATGTTGAGAGGAAATTTACTCTCCCCCTCAACCACCAAGTATTTAACCTTTGCCTTGCTCCTCAAGGCTTTGCATGCATATTGTACCTCAAGTGCATACAAATTCTTGGCTAGAACACCAATTTGTTTCATATTTCCCGCCGTCACGATTTTTTTTGGAAAATGAGCTAATTTTAAATCAACGATATCTCCCTCCTCTGAACTCCGATTCAACTGATCATTTTTTATTTTATTTATTTATTTAATTTAATTTATTTATTTTTTATTTTTATTTTTATTATTATTATTTTTTTTTTCGATTTTGGGTATTTTTCCACAAGGAATCCAAATCTGCTATTTGTTTTTGAAAATTTTGTACAGAAATTTTCAGATCTACTCTGCAAACTCTCAGCCCAAAACTCAATACTTTGAAATCTCCTCTTCTTGTATATTGTTCTTCCTTGATCACTTGTGCTCTGATACCATGTAGAATTATGTAGAATATTTCTACAAATCAGCTAGCTCTGATACCATGTAGAACTTTTTCTACAAATCAGCTAGCTCTGATACTATGTAGAAATTTCCCACGTGTATATCACCTGGTAATGCAATGTACTAAAGCAAAACACTTGATCTACTTCTACAAACAATTTCACAGAAGCTTAATCGAACATGAGAAACATCAATAAAAACACATATAACTGATATGGAGAAATCAAACACTCATAACACAAAAGATATAACTAGGGGAAAGCACCAGACTAAAACCCAATCTCTGTATTATCATACAAGTGGAAATATGTCTGGATTACACAAATCCTTAGCTCGGAAGCTATCTAGCTCTCAGTACAATCCCTCTGCTGTTCATAGACAGTCAAAGGCTTCTCACAAACCTTCTCCTCTGCCCTCTAATCCTCCTCTTTCTATGCACAGTTTTTCCTGGGTCCTCCAGCTGTAACCTGTGTGATTCTCACCTCACACACAAAATTGACCTCTGAAATAACTGCACAAACCTGAAGGAGATAAATCTCCATCATGGATGAGCTTGCTTTATAGGAAAAATATTCATCCAACTGACAGTACACTATCCCTTCTTTGATCTCAATTGGGTCTGTGTCTGAACTGACATGCATCAGTTATCCATGAGGGAATACTCAGTTATTCGAAAATAATAGTTGTCACATGCATGCAAGCATCAAAAAACTATATCTCATTAATTTAACAACTTGTTAAATTAATCTAACTGAACTTGACTAAGTTAAACTAAGTCAACTGATCCTCTCAATATAGAACTCATCCTTAATTCCTCAATCAGTGGAGCAAATCAAGGACACATTCCCCAATCAGTGGAGAAATTATTGCATGTTCTCACAAAGACTTCAAGTTTGATTTTCCTTAACTAATTAACTCATGGACAATTAATTAATTAATATTCAAACTGCTGGTAAGACCAAATTTGAATTTTACTTCTTATTTTAGACCAGGGACTGTGTTAAAATAGGAATCCAACTTGAACTGCTAAAATAGAACTTCTATTTTTAGCACTTCCATTTTTCATTCCCTATTGCCCAATCCAGCACTGATGCCCAAACTGCTATTTTTAGCACTTCTATTTTTAGCAATTTCTTGTTGCCAATTTTCAACACTCCCTCTCAACAAGAAAGGCTTCCTCTCAAACCCGATCTTGTACATCTGGAATGTTTTCCATGCAACAAATCTACCAAGTGTGGTTGCTCCAGCAACTCTCAGAACAAAAATAACTCCCCACTGACCTCTCTGTTGGGCTAGAAACATACTCTAATGCTGAAGCTCTACCTGCTACTGACAAGTGCTCCCTCTCTGACCTCTACGCTGCTGCAACATCTCCATGCATCTCGCATCGTTTCACCCTTCTTTGTGCTACCCTGCACTGTGCAACACACTTGTGCCTCTCGCATTGCTGCAGCCTGCATGCTCTGCGCTATCCTGGGATTCCCTGCATTGTAGCTCTCTCTGCTGCTCCATCTGCATCTATCTCTACCCAATTAGTCAGTTCCTGCTACTCCACATCTGGGCTCCTGTAGCAAGGTCTCATCCAAGAGGTTGGGTACCTCAAAGATCTTGTCCATCCTCCTTGGGACGATCACTCTACATCGCCCCACCTCCTACCTGGAGGTATGGCTGCATGTGATCCCTCTGCCCACCTGGCTCGAAGTTTCCCCTTACTAGAGGTCTCTGCATGAGTAGATGTCTCTACTTGATCTCCTCCCAACTTCTCTGGTTGTGGCTTCCCCACAACCTCCTGAAGCTGCTGCACCAATCGTGGCTCCTCCACAATCATCTGAGACTTCTTCTGGCACTGTATGTTGAGAGGTAATTTACTCTCCCTCTCAACCACCAAGTATCTAACCTTTGCCTTGCTCCTCAAGGCTTTGCATGCATATTGTACCTCAAGTGCATATAGGTTCTTGGCTAGTACACCAATCTGTTTCATATTTCCCACCGTCACGATTTTTTTTGGAAGGAGAGCTGATTTTAAATCAGCGATATCTACCTCCTCCGAACTCCGATTCAGTCGATTTTTTTTTTTGATTTTTGGTATTTTTCCACAAGGAATCCAAATCTGCTATTTGTTTTTGAAAATTTTGTACAAAGATTTTCAGATCTGCTCTGCAAACTCTAGGCCCAAAACTCAAAACTTTGAAATCTCCTATTCTTGTATATTGTTCTTCCTTGATCACCTGTGCTCTAATATCAAGTAGAATTTTGTAGAATTTTTCTACAAATCAGCTAGCTCTGATACCATGTAGAAATCTCCCACCTGTAGATCACCTGGTAATGCAATGTATTAAAGCAAAACACTTGATCTACTTCTACAAACAATTTAACAAAAGCCTAATCGAACATGAGCAACATCAATAAGAACACATATAACTGATATGGAGAAATCAAACACTCATAACACATAAGATATAACTAGGGGAAAGTACCAACCTAAAACCCAATCTCTGTATTATCATACAAGTGGAAATATGTCCGGATTACACAAAGCCTTAGCTCGGAAGCTATCCAGCTCTCAGTACAATCCCTATGCTGCTCATAAACAGTCAAAGGCTTCTCACAAACCTTCTCCTCTGCCCTCCAAGACTCCTATTTCTATGCAGAGTTTTTCCTAGGTCCTCCAGCTGCAACCTGTGTGATTCTCACCTCACACACAACACTGACCTCTGAAATAACTGCACAAACCTGAAGGAGATAAATCCTCATCATGGATGAGCTTCCTTTATAGGAAAAATATTCATCCAACTGATAGTACACTGTCTCTTCTCTGATCTCAACTGGTTCCATGTCTGAATTGACATGCATCAGTTATCCATGAGGCAATACTCAGTTATCCGAAAATAATAGTTGTCACATGCATGCAAGCATCAACAAACTATATCTCATTAATTTAACAACTTGTTAAATTAATCTAACTGAACTTGACTAAGTTGAACTAAGTCAACTGATCCTCTCAATATAGAACTCATCCTTAATTGCTCAACCAGTGGAGCAAATCAAGGACACATTCCCCAATCAGTGGAGAAATTATTGCATGTTCTCACAAAGACTTCAACTTTGATTTTCCTTAACTAATTAACTCATGGACAATTAATTAATTAATATTCAAACTGCTAGTAAGACCAAATTCGAATTTTACTTCCTATTTTTATGCCAGGGACTGTCTAAAAATAGGAATCCAACTTGAACTGCTAAAAATAGAACTTCTATTTTTAGCACTTCCATTTTTCATTCCCTATTGCCTAATCCAGCACTGATGCCCAAACTGCTATTTTTAGCAATTTCTTGTTGCCAATTTTCAACACTTTGGACACTTTGCAACCAATTACAGAAGTATTTTCATAGTAAGATCATCTGCTTCTAGGTACTCGGGTTTCTTTGAGGGATATTATTTTTCTTGCAACATGTTTGTTCACAAAGCTATTGATTGCAATAGGATGAATATGAAACATAAATTGTATGATTCCTCTCCTCCCTTTTTTGGTCATGTAAGATGTTATACTTGTAACAAGTTTGGGCATGTAGCAAAAGAATGCAGGAACAAGTCAATGAATTCACATAGAAAACAAGTTGATTTCCTCCAAGGCAAACAACCAAAAAAAAATATTGTTACCAAAGTGCCTGAGAAAGATGGATCCACCAATACTTCTCATATTAAGCAAAAGGAAGAAGAACAAGTTATGTGTGGCTTTTCTCTATGCTCATTTGAAGAAGATGATGAATGGTACATAAACAACAAATACTCTCATCACATATTTGGAGATAAGAACAAGTTTGCATCTCTCAAGAAAAACAAAGATGGTAAAGTTATTCTTGGAAATAGTGCACCAATAAAAGTGCTAGGAAAAGGTAGAGCCAAATTTGATAAGCATACAAAAGTAGTTAATGCATTAGTTTAAGGGCTAAAGCAGAATATTCTAAGTGTAGGCCAAATAGCTGATAAAATACACAAAAGTTTGATTATGTCAACTAAATGCAATGTTATAGAAGGAGACACTGGAAAGGTTATAGCTAAAGGATTCAGAAATATAGACAAATTATATTTGCTAATGAAGAATCCAGGTAGAAATAAGAGGTATAGTTCCTCTTCCTCAGATTCAAAGTAAAAGAAGATGGTAACCACTACAGTCTATTTTTCTTAATGCATACTTATAACGAAGACTGTAGAATTAAATGAGAGGTACATAGCCTCATGGAAAACAAGTGATGATTATCAGGTCCATAGGATGAATGGTGTATGATCTCAAGGAGAGCTATGCATGTGTATCTTGATTCCTTATGTTGTTTTGATATGCTTTTGGTGATATTTATATTACTGATATTACATTTGATGAAGTAACAATGATCAGGAACATACATGACATGTTTAGGGGGAGCTGTGGTTATAAAATTAACAATTTATATTATGTATGCAGTTCTTATTAATGACAATCACATATGCACATGGTTTTTGATTAGACAGTCACATTTGGATTGTTGTGATGATAAACAAGTATAAATGTTTCTGGGAGCGCTCCTTATGTGTTTCCATCAGATGATTATTGGCATTCTGGCTCTGATATTGATTTTTTACAGTTTGTTAATCATGGCCATATGCTGCTTAGGAATGATGTTAGTTCATGATGAGTTTATGATTTGTTGCAAAATATTATAATATTGCTGCTATTGATATGGTTCTTTGATGCATTTCTTGCTCGTGAAAAGGATATGATGCGATCAAATTTGATTATGATAAGTTGGCATAGGTTCAAGGGTAGCATCTTCTATGCTTCTAATAGTTCATTGTTGGCATTATGTACTTTTGAGAACTCCCTATTGCATAATGTTTTCGATGATGAGTTCATAGTTACTATTTTTGTCGTTAGTCTTATGTGTTGCTATCTCTATGTCATAGGTTATCAATGATGATTAGACTACATGTGATGAAGTTATGGATAATGCCTTATTCTTGTTATTGTTAAATATTGAGAAGGAAGATATAAATTTTATGTTAATTGAATATGTTGGTTATACTGCTGATCATTTCGATTCTGCTTGATGACTTATGATGCTGGAAGTTCTCATTTTTTTCACACATGTTGTTGATGCATGTATATGCTACCTATGGTGTTGTGGTACAAGATATTTATATGTATTTGCTACTTGAAGATTGTGGCTCCTCTTGTATGTGGAGAGAGCATGTTGACCTTGATTACATGATGTCAAGGGGATGAGTTTCTGACAGAGCTCTATTGCACAATCTTATGCTTTGGCTTCAGTTGCTTAGTGATGCTGGGAAGTATTGCATATTTGGTCACGTATTGATGATATTGCAGAGATTGATGCCACACTATCTTATCTTCCTGATGGTATATTTATTCTTGATGATGAGGATGTTCATGTTGAGATTATTATGTCACTTTATGTTGCTGTTGTCATATGATCATATTGCAGATGCCCATTTGGAGCATGATGGTTGTTGATGATTATCATAGTTTTTCTACAAAGGATACTTCATTGTTGAGATTCTTATTTATGGTTATAGATGTCATGTATGTCTCTTGATGTAAAGTTCATGAAAAGATCCATGTTGTAATCATTGTAAAATTTAGTCATATATGGGCTTTTGGGATCAAGTCATTCTATGTATGTAATACCATTATTTTCCGTGATTGATGTAAAATATGGGTCAAATATGTAACCCCATTATGTTGGATGGTGGATCATAGAGTCATTGGTGATAGGAAATGTCATATTTGTTTATGGATAGCTATATATTTCAAGCCTTGTACTTTATTGCATATATTTAGAAGGTCTAGCATATGCTCAGGGGGAGCATGGTTAGTATCCAAATTTCATTATTCATATTAGCAGTTAGACTTAAAGTATTGAGCTCTACTAGGGAAGTCCTTCATTCAATGTAGTTCAGCCCTTTTCCTTGATGTCAAATGTGGAGAGAAGACTTGGTGTTTGGAGGTGTTTGAAAGTGGTTTCCAAACACCCAAGTGGTTTCCATCAAGTCCAAAGGGGGAGATTGTTGGCATTATGGTTAATGTGTTGTACTTAATGGAAAAATGCTTGACAAATATGTCCTTGATGTCAACTTACTTATAATATGATGGTTATGGAACTAATATAGATATAAGGAATATTATGGTATAGGAATGGTAGAGGATATGGAAAAGAAATGGCAATTCAGTTACATAATGCATGGTAATTGCGAATATTGAAAAGTATACACGACCCCTGTGAAGAAGAGTCATGCACATACACAGTTCCTGTGAACAAAAGTCACGTATATAATCTGAACCATGGAAATATGGATACTAGGGGTCATTACCATGGTAATTTCCCATAGTATTGTGTCGACAATGTCTATTTGATCCCGTCAACAAATACTAACAACATTACCAAGGGATTTTCCTATGGTATTGGAAAAGGAAAAAAATCGATAAGGATATGGAGATCAAGGAGTTAAATGTGTAATGAAATAGTTTATTCATGTGTGATCTGATCTGGAATAGGTGTGCATGAGGGAGCAAGGAGATGACTGAGATCTAATAGATATGAAAGTATATAGAAGACTAATGGATATACTTGCTTGATTTGTATAGCTAAAAATGTTAGATCTGTTGCTATGGTGATGGTATGATTTGAATTTGTTTGCAGTGATATGTGACTTTGACAGTATTTGCATAGAGATCTGGGTTTTTCATGTGTTATGATTTGCAACGAAGAGTTAATTCAGTAATTTAATATCTGTACGCAGGTTTTCTTATGGATAGTCATGTACGTTTGTGGATATGCTTCATAGTATTCGTGTATATATTCTAATATAATTTTCCTTTAGATTGTTTCTTGATCTGGGCTGTTTTCAGATGTTTGGGTTCCAATTGAATTGATGAAGTTTGTATTATTTGTTGTTGTCTATCAATGAAGTCTTGATATGTTTAGTTGTGGATTAGTTAGTTATAATGCTGTAGAAGTATGAGTGGGTATGGTTCAATATTGAGATTCAGTGATGTGTGATTGGTTTAGTACTTGATTCAGTGGTTGGTTCAATGTTACAATTATTCAATTAGTTAAATGGTTCAAAGCTTAGTAATCTGAGATATGTACGCATGTTGTATGCGGCTGAAGTGCATATATACATGGGTTTAATTCTGAATAGTTGCATATACATTCTAAAGTAAATTTGATCAGTTTTTGCACTGACTGTGCTGTTGACAATGTGGTTATCATCTTTATTCATGACTGGTTACTTAGTGGATTAATTTATGGCTTGGTATATTAATGGGTGGTTGTGTATTGGTGATTTGTTTATGGTGATTCAATATTGATTCAATATTCTATGATTCAGTATGGTATCTTGATTTTTTCAGTGATTGGATGAATTGATTCAGTATTTGGTTTTAGAATGGTTAATTTGTATAGAGCATAATGTTGGGTGTGGGTCCAATTTGAAAATATGATGAAAGGTGGGCTATAGGTTTTGATGTTTTCTTGAGACAAGTGGATCGAAATATTATGAAACATGGTCCACGAATGGTGTTGAGGGTTGGAGACTTCAGTGAGGGAGTCAGATATTCCTTCCAATTGTAGCTGGTAAACTTGTTTAGGGGGTAGGTGCTCCCTTCGAGTAGGAACCGTTAAATGAGATCAGGGGGTTGTAGCTCCCTTCCAATAGGTGTTGGAGAACAAGCTGAGGTTGTATCCTCTTGTAGGTGGGTGCCTAAGTGCTGGTAAGAGTCTGTGCTAGTACAATATGTAATGAATATTTTATTTATATAATAAGAAAGAAGACAAAGATGAAAACAATGGTGGTTTTTTCCCACATTGGGTTTCCACCTAAAATCTCGGTGTTTTCATGTGTTGTTGTGTTTCTCATGTGTTGTGATTTGTTTCTCTTTACTACTTAATAAATGGATAATGAAATAATGATGCATTGGTTAAAGATAAACATATGAAAAATTAATTATTTGGATATACATGGTTTGAATTCACTAGAGTCGCGTACACACACAGTTTGCATGAAGAAAATTAGTGTACAAATTCTGAATGTGAAATTGAAAGTTAAAGTGGATTAAAAATACCGATTCAACCCCCCCCCCCCCCCCCCCCCCCCCAAGTGTTTTTTCCAATAAGTGGTATTAGAGCCAAAGGTTTCGAGTTTGAATCACACCTGACTCACACTGGGGTGGAGATCATTGGGAATTGGATAATCTAGTGCTCCTTGTGTGTTTCGTGACATGTGCTTAACCACCTCTCGAGGATCTGTTAACCTTGACAATGCATTTTCTTACTAACACCTGCGGGTTTTGGTGTAATGGACATCGATATTCCAACAAGAAAAATAAACCCAAACTAGAATACTAAATCAAAAATCTGAATCATTGAAGTAGTGCAAACCAACTGAATCACTTAAACATCAATCCACTGAATACTGAAGAAAACCAATCATTCACTGATTAATCACACTATTAGGTACTAGACAATCATCACAAAAATTATGTGTAGTCAATATTAATAGAGTATAAGACTGTAGGACTCAAATACATAACTTCTCCTATACCAGTGACTTTATGATCAATCTCTCAGCCTAATGGGGTTACACATTTGACCCAAATTTTACATCAATCTGTTAGGTCCCTATAATAATAATGTAGTCCCCTTATTGTTATTGTTAATGTAGCCCCGATTTTGTTATTTTGGTGCCCCATAGAATCCCACTATTTTTATTGTTGTGCCCTTACATTATTATTGTTATGTAGGCTTTGATTCCAAATGTTATGCAACCAACTCACAAAATAGAAGAGGTCAGTCAACTACACAGTTGAGGGTAGGGCTTGTCAATTGCACAGTTGAGGGAATCAAGAGGTTAGATTGAGGGCTTGAGGCTTGAGGTTTCCCACTGCATATTTTTGGAGAGACTGAGGCCAAGGGATTTCACATTTCAAGAGCTCAAGGTTGAGACTTGACGCTTGAGACTGCGCACTACATAGAGGAGAACGACTGAAGGCAACGATTGTGTAATTTTGGAGCTCAAGGGTTGGGATTGAGCACTATGATTACATAGTGTGAATTTATGGGAGGTAGAGACTAGACATTGCATAGTGTCATGAGGAAAGGCTAATGCTTGAGGACTTAGACTGCACAGTGTGTAGTTCAGGAGGGATGAGTGGTGTCAGGTTGCTTGGTCGAGAAGTTTTCCAAATTTGGCTAAGTTTGGGATAGTGAGGCCAAAGTGAATAGTGGTAAGACTTCAATATGATCACAAACTTAGAACACTTAATGACACAACATAGATCACCCAGAACACATGAACACCATACTTTCCTTAATGTAACGATTTATCCCAAGTACGACACCAAAGATACACTTTCTGACGACAATGCTTGAAACTTTGGAAATGAGTGTGATACATGTCTACATGATAAGAATAACTCATTAACACAAATATTATCCCTTGAAACACACCAAAACCACATATGTTCGATGTGTAACGCTTGCCTATGCTAAAATATGACACTTTGATTTTCTTCAAAATGGGACAAGAATACTTAGAGAAAGCATATGCAATAAATATTAATACTTGTGATGACAATATGAAAAGTCAAAGTAGGATCTGAAATTTGGATGTAAGCCAAAATTTTTGAGGTTTTTGTAGCAACAACAACACTTGACAACACACTAGTTGAATTCCAGCTTCTCTACCTTAGTTAATTCTTTTGTGCAAGGTCTAGTTCCTTAGATAGTATTGATTCCTCATTCAGATCACTTTGGCTTCACCACATACCTTGCTCATAAACATAGTCCCCTTTGTCCTTCCTCAGTTGAACAGAATCATAGAGCCAACCATATCACAATTTTTCAAATAAGGAGAAGGGTAATGTTATTCGCGAGCTTTAGATTTTCAAAGTACAATTTTTCATCTTTGGTGTTGCTCCACTGCCAGCAGGCTTGGACACTACCCCAATCGAGTCACTTCAAAAACACAAGCATTTCTCCATTGCCTGTAGGTTTTAACCCCATATAGAAATTACCCACACACGAATTCTAAAAACAGAAAATAAACAATGGCGAGAGTATAACACATAAAACAAATATACACAGAGATTTCCCCTAGATCCCAAAACCAAGACTACTAGATTGATTTTTCATTATGTTCCTTTCAATGTTATAATATATATATATATATATATACATGATGAAGCATACAATACCGTGGACCAAAAACCATCGCGCCCCAAACCATGTGCGAAAACCATGCACAAAACCATGGGTCCAAAAAAAAAATTTCCCTGGGGCATTGCCCCGAACCTTGTAGAGGGGGGCTAACCACCCCCCTCAAACACCCCATACAGGGGGGGATCCACCCCCCCTCTAACCCCCCGGTTTGGCTAGGGGGTCTAGTCGTGGAAAGAATATAACACAACCCAACATTCTCCCACTTGTTGTTTTCTTTCCACAGGGGACCATAGGAGAGCTTAGTCATTTATCCAACCCTTCAACGCCCATTGTTTCTCTACACCAAGAGAACTTCTCAGAGCTCACAGATTTTGTCAATGCATCTACAATATTCTTCAAAGTGTCCACCTTTACTAGCAACACCTTTTTGTCTTCTATCATATCCCTCACAAAGTGATACTGAACATCAATGTGCTTTGTCTTTGAATGGTAAGCAGGGTTCTTTGCCAAGAAAATTGGACTTTGGCTATCACAGTATATCCTTATAGCTCCCTGTACTAACCCCATACTTGAACACAATCTCTGCAACCAAACTTCTTCCTTACTTGCATGAGTGGCTGCCATGTATTCTGCCTCTGTAGTTGATAGTGCCACTATAGATTGTTTCTTACTCATCCAACTGACTGCACCTCCAAATAGGTTAACCACATACCCACTTGTAGATCTTCTCTAATCCAGATCTTCAACCTAGTCTGCATAAAAAAAGCCACGAATATCCAAAAATCTATCCAATCCTGGTCTTCCTTGGTAGCACAAACCATAATCACTAGTGCCATGAAAATACCTAAAAACTAGCTTTACTGCTGTCCAATGCTCCTTCCTTGGTTTTAACATAAACTTGCTCAATACTCCCACTGCATGTGCAATGTCTGGTCTAGTACAAACCATCACATACATCAGGCTACCGAATGCACTTTCATATGGAACACAGGACATGTCCTCTTCCTCTTCTTGTGTCTTAGGACACTGTTCAATAGATAACTTTACACCTACAAGAATAGGAATCTTCACCGGTTTACTATCCTGCATATTAAACCTCTGCAATATTGTCTCAACATACTTCCTCTGGATTAACTAGAGCTTCCTCTTTTCCCGATCTCTTTTAATTTCCATGCCCAAAATATAGTTTGTAGCACCAAGATCTTTCATGTCAAATTTGGAGGACAATTGGGTCTTCAAATCCTGGATAATTTCTTTGTCATTTCCAACCAGAAACATATAATCCACATACACGACCAGATAAATAACACGGTCACCAATTAATTTAAAATACACACAATGATCTGATTTGCTTCTAGTGAAGCCAAGTCCTCGTATAAATGTATCAAATTTATGATACCACATTCTTGGTGACTATTTTAACCCATACAGAGACTTTTTTTAACTTGCATACCAGTTCATTCTTACCCTTCATTGCAAAGCCTTCAGGTTGATTCATGTAGATCTCTTCTTCTAGATCCTCATGAAGAAATGCTGTCTTCACATCCATCTGTTCTGCCTCAAAATCAAAAGCAACAACAACAAATAAAATTAATCTAATAGAAGCTACCTTGGCAACAAGAGAAAAAATATCACCAAAATCAATTTCCAGCACCTAGGAATAACCTTTTGCTACCAACCGAGATTTGTATTTCTCCACCTTTCCTTCTACATTTGTATTCATCTTGAACACCCATTTGCTGCAAATGGGTTTCCTTCCAGTCGACAACTCCACCACATCCCAAGCCTCATTTTTGTGCAAAGATGTCATTTCATCAACCATGGCCTCTTTCCAGAGTTTGCCATCCTCTGAATCTACTACTTCCTTCACAGTTCTGGGATCATCATCAGTAATAGATAAATAAAAATTTGAACAGAAAGTAGATGGAATATACCTTTTTGGTTTCCTTCTTTCTCGAACTGATCTTCTCACACCCGGAGTTTGTGGCTCTTCATCTTCTAATTCCTCTTCTACTGTAGAGTCTGATTCTTCCTCCTTTAGCTCAAATTCTATCTTTTTAGGTTCCTTTGATGGGACTTCATGTTTAATAACATCTTTCACCTCTCTGAACACCACATCTCGGCTGTACACAACCTTCCTTGTTACTGGGTTCCAAAGCTTATAACCCTTTAAACCATCCTTATACCCAATAAAGATGCACTTTTCAGATTTACTATCCAACTTTTTTCTTTTCTCCTTTGGAACATGTACATATGCATCACATTCAAATACCCTCAGATGTGAAAGAAAGGGTTACCAGTCCATACCTCTTGTGGAGTCTTATCCTCCAACGCTGATGAAGGTGATTTGTTGACCATGTAACATGCTGTCTCCACTGACTCTGCCCATAATTCCTGTCCTAACCCGACACCATTGATCATGCTTCTTGCCCTTTCCATCAATGTCTTGTTCATTCTTTTTGCAACTCCATTTTTCTCAGGTGTGTATGGAGTAGTCTTCTACCATGCTATACTGTACTTCTTATAGAATTCTTCAAATTCCTTCTTGCAAAACTCTCCACCGTTATCTGTCCTCAACACCTTTACCTTATTCTCTGTCTGGTTTTCCACCAGAGCCTTAAATTCTTTAAACTTGTCAAAGACTTCATATTTCTTCTTGAAAAAATATATCCATGTATTCCTTGAGAAGTAATCTATAAATGATACATAGTACATAGACTTACCCAGTGATGGAACCTTCATAGGTCCAAACACATCATAGTGCGCAAGCTCTAATATCTGTTTCGCCCTCTTATCACTAGAGGGGAAACTCACCCGATTCTGCTTCCCATATACACAATTTTCATAGAAATCAAAATCCAGAGAGCTATTAGTCATACCTTCTACCATACCTTTACCATGAAGTATTCGAAGGCCCTTCTCTCCAATATGTCCAAGACTTTGATGCCATAGCATGGTCTTTTCTCTAAAGACCACTAGAAGGAACCACAAAATTGTTGCACCCATCAATAACAGTGCAACTTTGCAGATTGTATAGAGTTCCAATCTGAACTCCCCACATCAATACCAGTGCTCCCCAAACCATCTTATAGGTATCTTTCTTGAACACTGTTTTTACACCTGCGTCATCCAACTTGCTTACAGAAATCAAATTTCTAGCTAATGCAGGAATATGCAAAACACCTGAAAGTGTTCTAATCCTTCCACCTTCCAAATTCAACTTGAATTTTTCACGACCAATGATTCTAGCCTTCTTGTCATCCCCTAAGAAGATGTCACCACCATCATATTTCTCATACTCGCAGAACCACTCTCTATGGGGAGTGAAGTGAAAGGATGCACCTGAGTCAATCAACCATGCTTCATGATCTACATGTGTACTTGAAGAAGCCAAGTACACATCCCCACCTTCATCTGAGGTGGTTTTCACCTCTGGAGAAGGAGCATCATCAGATCCCTTTCCTTTGTTAGGAGCTTTAGATTTACAGTCCCTTTGTAGTGCCCTTCCTTTCAGCATTTCCAACACACCTTTACAGGTTTTCCTGGATATTTAGATATCCCTCTAGATTTATGTCTCCCACTCGATGACTTATTTTTGTTTATGTTCTGGGACCATCCTTGTACAAACAAGGCATCACCATTCTAGCTCTCCATATTTTTCTGTCTCATCTCCTTCATCAGTAAGGATGAGACTATTTCATCAAACTGCAAGGCAGTTGCATTGCTACCTATTGCAATAACTAGACTATCCCATGAATCTAGTAGAGAAAACAAAAAACTAATGCACTTATCTTCATCTGAAATTTTAATATCAACAGATAATAACTGATTTACCATAGTATTAAATGCGTTCAGATGCTCTGTCACCGAGTCTCCATCTTTCATCCTCAGGTTATACAACTTTTTCCGTAGGAACAATTTATTCACCAGAGACTTAGATTGGTACAAAGTCCCTCACTTATCCCAAAAAGCCTTCATTGTAGCTTCCCCTAATACATTTAGCAATACTGAATCTGAGATACACAATCGTATTGTGCTCTTTTCCTTCTAATCCAACTTCTTCCATTCTTCATCGGACACTCCTGTTGGTTTAGTACCCGGATCTACCGCGATCCACTGATCTTTATCCACCAATAGATCCTCCTTCTTGAGTTTCCACAACTCAAAACTCTGACCATTAAATTTCTCGATCTCTATCTTTCCACTGCTCACCATCTTCTTTCACCACCAGAATCGATCCCACAGATCTCCCACTGAACAAGGTCTACCATAGGCCGAGCAAAACCCCTCAGCAACAAAGGCATCCCGTTGAAGCCAAAACAACTCGTATACCAAATGTAGGTTTTAACCCCGTATAGAAATTACCTGCATACGAATTCTAAAAACAATAAATAAACAATGGCGAGAGCATAACACTTAAAACAAATATACATAGAGATTTTCCCCTGGATCCCAAAACTGGGACTACCAGATTGATTTTTCATTATGTTCCTTTCAATGTTACAATACATATATATACATGCCAAAGCATCCAATAACATGGACCAAAAACCGTTGCACCCAAAACCATGTGCAAAAACCTTGCACAAAACCATGGGTAAAAAAAAAAAAGTTTCCTCGAGGCATTACCCCGGGCCTCGTAGAGGAGGGCTAACCGCCCCTCTCAAACCCCCCGTACAGGGGCTACCTCCCCCCTGTGACACCCCTGCTGCGCATCGACGCAACAAAGTGGGGGCTCTGTCCCCCCCAACCCCTAGCTAGTCATGGAAAGAATATAACACAACCCAAACACTGCCAGTGAGCCTGGTCAGTACCCTGACAAATTTTCTTGCTTCACCTCCTTATGTAGGAAGCCTTTCTCTTCTTTCACCCTTTATTTATTTATTTTATATAAGACTGTGCATTGACAATTATTCATTTCATGGGCGGAAGAGGGATCCTGACTTATTGAGATCATAAGATGTTTTTCCTTCAGAGAAGCATATATAAAAACTTTGATATTGGTTTTCTCATTTAAATTTTCTATTTTCCTTCTCTACTTAATCATATTGGCGTGGGAAACACCAAAACATAAAGAACCTAGTGTAGGTGTAAGGTTTCTAGAATAGACACAGATATCATGGTTCAATGCAAAGCATTCCTTACGTAGGATCGTATTTTTGTTAGAACATCATCGACCAAAAGGTGCAACCGAGACAAAGAAGAAGGACTAAAGGTTAGCCAAATGTCACAGTGTCACAAGACTCTTTTTAATTCAGCAACATACATTTGAACCAAAATACACACTCACACACGATGCTTATTCACATGAACATAAAGAAACATAAAAAAAGATTGAACGTGACAAATAACAAGAACAACAGACTATGTACACAGGGCAGGGAACAACCCTAGACTCTCATTGAAAATATTGTTTCAAACCTTGGCCATTCATAGGAAGAGTCAGTCTTCCCGTCAAGAGATTGGAGATGATAAATACGATGGCCAAGCTTCTCATGCACAACATATAGTTTGATCGAAAGGGATTGGAACTTAGTGTGTTTCCCTTTATCTTCGTGGGATTTATCCCAATTCAATACCAAGTCACCCACACTGAATTCACTTTTCCCTGTAGACTTCTTGTCCAACCATCTCATGATATGACTCTGGTGGAGAGAAACTTTTTCTTTTTCTTTCCTTCTTTCCTCTTTAAATTTAAGGAGAGTGTCTATCCTACTATGAACTAAGAGGAAAGGCTTACCCTGGGATTCTTGCAAAAGCTTAAGGGCAAGAAGGTAAATGTTTGGAGGTAGGACTACTTCTTTTCCATACACCAAGAAGTAAGGAGAGGTATTTAGAGAAGGTTTAGGTGTGACACGGTTAACCCATATGGTGTTCACCAAAGAAGAGTGTCAGTTCCTTTGTTCACAGAAGACAGTCATTTTGATTATGTGGATAATGTTTTTATTGGTTGACTCAACAAGATCGTTTCCCTACAGATAGTAATTAGCTAAATGTTTCAATATGATACCATTTTCCAATGCAAAATCATATAGATTTAATGATGAAAAATGTGTTGCATTGTCAAAAATAAGTGAAGTCAGAACACCGAACCTAGTAATGATATTTTGTTTGAAATGGTTCCTTTATAGCGATGGGATGCAATGCGGTGGTTGATTTCTTTCCTTGGCTGGCACTTTTTTGACAGACCAAAAACTTGTGGGCATACATATGAGCATCTTTGAAGAGTGTGGGCCAATAGAAACCAACCCACATAACTTTGTGCACAATAGTGTCACCTGCAAAGTGTCCCCAAGATAGTCCATCATGGAGGTCACACAATACCTTTTTCTAAATATGGTTCTTCTAAGCATTTGAGCAGGACTCCATTATGTTTCTTCCTGAAAATCACTCTGTGCACCAACTCATAAGATAAATTTTTCAATCCGATTTCCCTCTTCTATATTTAAGATAAATGAGAGGGAAGAATACCATGATCAAGATACCATTGCACATTTTCATACCAAGAGGTTAATGTGTTAGTGGGAGTAGCTCATTCAATATTGTACATTTCAATCTCCTACTCCCATCCAGAAGAACCACACTCTGGTGCATTTACAACTTATGTTTTTAGTTTGTATAAACCATGGCCTTTGATGTTGTGAACTAGTTTGAACTCAATATCATATTCCTATAAACTAGTCATCTAGTTCGCTCTTCTTTCACCCAGTTATTGTTGAAAAAACAATGATATGACCGGTGGGTGTAGGACAATGATAATATAATGATTTTTTAGAAGATAAGGCTGAAAACGTTTCACCAACTCTAGTGAAAATGTCGATGGCGAGATAACTAAGTTCAAGTCCTTGCAAGATGGCGCGCATGAATGATACATGCCGCTCGTTATTTTGATCATCTTTATACATAAGAATGATGGTTAGAGCACTATCGAAAGCGAAGGTGTAGAGCAAGAAATATTTGCTGAAGTTTGAACTATACAATGCTGGTGCTTCTGCGGTAGCTTGCTTTATACGAGAGAATGTGTCCTTTTCCCTTTTATCCCACTTGTTTATTGAATGCTTCTTCGCCATCTCCTACATTGGTTTCACTATGTGGGTGTAGTCAGAGATGAATTTGCGGAAAAAGTTAATTTTCCCCAAGAAGGACTGCATGGCTTTCTTACTCATTGGGAAGGGAATCTACGTGATAACTATGACCCTTTTAGGTTCCACCTTAATCCCATTTTTTGCGATAATGTGGCCCAAGATATTTCTCTTAGACATTGCGAAAATGCTCTTCCTGGGATTAAGTAATATCCTGTAATTGCGACATTGATTGAAAATCTGCTTCAAATGGCGCAAGTGGTCAGATAATTTCTTCAAAAACATTGTAACATCATCAAGATAAACCACTACACTCTGATCGATCAAACTGCAAAATGCGACTTCCATCGCACATTGAAAATTCGCACCGACATTAACGAGTCGAAACGACATTATTTTAAAAGAAAATGTGCCCCACTTTGTTCAAAACATTGTTTTGTTCCTGTTAGGTTCGGACACCAGAACTTGGTTGTAACCCCAAAACCCATCCAGCAAGGAGAACATTTATGACCTTGATACTTCTTGTAGGATCTGTTCCATCGACGACACTGGATAGTTATCTTTGTTTGAGGTGCGATTAAGGTTGTAAAAATCCATCCACAAGCGTATTTCCATAGACTTCTTTCTTACGGGGATGAAATTTGAGACCCATGTTGAATGTCACACTTTAAATATGAACCAAGTATCCAATAACATCTTCAACTCTTTTTGAATCAAAGGCTCAAGTGTCGGATGAACATTCCGCAACTTTTGTTGAAAAGGCTTGGTCTCTTCGTTGATTGGAATCACATGATGGATTATTCATGTGTCGTAGATTTTAAGATCATCATATGTCCATGTGAAAACACCCTATTACTGCTTGAAAAGGCAGATAAAGGCTTGTCTCTCTTGAGGTGTGCAACAAGTACTGAGATTGACAAACTTCAGATATTTTTCTATACCAAGATTAATTTGTTCGTGTGATAGAGTTGAACTGTGATTCTTTGCATTCACTAGCTCGTTAAAGCTATTCTGCAAGTCAAACAAATTTTCAAGCGACACCAACCACTTAGGCATGGGGATTTATTTGTTTGCTCAGGTTGCATCTTGCAGTGCTTTATCATTCTTGTCATCGTTGATGGCTGCATCCTTGAATACATAAACGTTCACAATAAAGTCAAGTATCTGTTGGTCATCATTGAAAATGCGAAAGTTAGTGATATTATCAGGGATAGATGGCTTATAAATAATTTCAATAGAAAAACCATCCCTAAGCAGTGACAAACTAGCAATAACATTTTCTAATGTATTTGTAGTAGTGTTACGTATCCTAGGAACAAAAACAATATTGAAGGCATGTAATTGTGAAACTAAATTCCATACCTCTTGTTAATAACCTTTAAGATTAGGTGACACACAATGTATAGTATTTCATACCTATCGTACGATGATTTTAGAGTCACCTATTGCTTTGAAAACCTCAAATTTGACGTCGATGGATTTCTTTAGACCCCATAAGGGTGCTTCGTATCCTCTGATATTGTCAGTGCACTCAAATTATAAGCGGCAAGATATCAGATGTTTTCTCTGTTGCAGGTCTACTAAAACACAACCAACTCCAGAGCTCTCATGCATTTTCAAACCATCAAAATATAAAATCCAAGAATTAGAAATATTAGAGCTATGTCCTACACTAGTAATACCTATGTCTATTGTACAGAGGTCATTATCACCAGTTGGATTTCTAGGAAGGAGTTCCAACTGTTCATCTGGTGGGATTGGTGAAGGCTGAGCTAGATAGAATTTGTGATCTACTTCTAGAAAACAATTTTCGAAAATCACTTATGTGAAGTCCAATGGTTCATTTTTTTCTTCAAGTTGTGTCACGATGCTCTTCATGTAGGGTTCACTATAAAATTGAATTTGATTATTTATGCCCTTATACGGAATCTATTAGTGAGACCAGTCTGTTGCAAATTATCCTTGGAGATTGATGGACCAATATCTACTTAGCAATAATCCATAGGCTTCTGGGATGTCCATAACTACAATGTTTATACACTGATGAAATCTACGATCATATGAAAAACAAATAATAACATTCTTTAGTTCACTAATAGCCTGGGAAAATGATCTATCCAACTATATAATCCATGCATAAATTTTATTCCATTGTGCATTGATTTTCTTAGCAACTGACAATGGCATAACATTCACGAATGCACCAAGATCAATTAAAGAATTGTGAATATTATAATTGAAAATCTCAAAGGTTAATAGAAATGGTGGGAAGATAGTGTTAGAATTTAAATTTACATTTACAACAGATTCAAGGATATCTCTAGAGTTTTCAAACATTACTTGCGATGCAAAAACTTCTTTACCTGTTGAATTGTTCAATGAGAGTGCTTGGAGAATCAACTGACATTCGCTTGTTATCCTTGTGAGCTTGAAGAGTGAAATGTTTGCGTGAGCTCTCTTCATGTCCTAAAAAATGTATGAATTATGTTTACCATGACAATGGGATGTGCTAATGATTCATGCTGTGTAAATTTATTTGCTACACTAGGAGTGGTGGACTTGTTTTTGTCACTGCTGGAAGTGTTCTTTGAATAAGGAGCACCTACAAACTTGTTCTGTGAATTCTTAGTGGGATTTGAAGGTGGTCGAATTTTGAACAATCACTATTTTTTAATTTCCTTCACAGAAACATGTCCTTTGCTCCTAAGATTGTAACAATCATCTAACTCCTTGGGAGGATCTTCACTCGCTATTGGTTGATCAACACTTTGTTTGTCAATGTTGTATATGATACTGAACATGTTTACTGAATTTCCAACACCTAAACTGTCTTCGATCATGGTAGGTTCACTTGTTTCTTCATTCTACTCATAATATTCTTCTGCCAATAAAGTTTCAACTAGATTCGCCATCATAGTGTTCATATTGTGATTCCACTGTGGGCATGTCTTCTCATAATGTTTCTCTTGATAGAAAGTGCATAAGTTTTCCATGCCCAAACTTTAATGTTGAACAATGTGTTGGAACTCTGAGCATATTTGTCCTATTGTGAGCTGTTGTTTCTTTTGAAGAATGGTGGCCTGGGAGACTTGCTTTATGCCTCGCTAGACCATCTCTTCAATTCTGAAACTTCATTCATAAGCAACTTCAGAGACTTGGTCAAGCTTTCCATGTTGAAAGAGTCTTTGTCCTTTGTTCTATTGGAAGAGGCTCGTATTTTATTATCAAATTCCTTGGAGTCTTTGGAATCCTCATCATCTATGATGAATCCAATGGATCACAAATATTTTTCCACAACAAGATATTCTACAAAATGTAAAACCAATGTTTTTTTTCACATCTCTCTTGAAGAAAATGAAAAATTATGCAACTACAGTAAAATTCCACTTTTAACAGATCATTCTATGGATATTATGATTTCATTGAATTCCTCTTTTAGAGAGGACCAAAATCGACCTAAATATCACTCAAATTGGATAAGGGAAAGTGTACTTATGAAGGAAAGCCCACAGATGCACATTTGGACAAGGTAGTCCCCAAAGCAAATTGGACACCCATGGGAGCCTATAAATACAAGTGACCTCAAGCTCATTTGGACATGACCAAGAATATTCTTCTTCTCTTCTTCATTTATTGGTTTGCACAGGTCTAAGGCTAGGACAAAAAACAAAGTTCGCAAAGGTTTGAAATTACAGGGTCTAAGGCTCGCTTTTATTTTGGGCTTTTGGGTTACAACCACTAGCTTGCAGCAGGGTAGATTCATCCATAATCGCAAGCATCATAGGCTCAAGGGGGCAATTGGAAACCTTCATCCTCATCCACAAATCCTCATCCATGTGACTGGGAAGTATGACTGAGCTATGACCATTGACCGCAACTAATCGCAATTGACCGCAACTAACCTCAATTGACCGTAGACATGAAAAATTGTCTCAGATATATCTTACTGCTGGAATCATATTTATGAATGTGATTGGGTTATTGGATGATATTATATTAATCTCATTGTAATCTCTACTGAAAATTTTATGACAATCTAATATAAGAAGATTTTTCAAAGGGTTTTCCCCCTAGTGGGGTTTTTCCCCGGTCCTTGACCAAATATGGTGTCTCTTATTGATATGTTGATTGTCTCCTTTGTCATTAAATTTATTGTTCTATCTTCAATATTGTTGATGAATGGAAAGACTAATTGTATTTGGAAAGATTTCTAATTGAAGTATTGAATTGGGCTAAAGTAATTGATACAACATATAACAATTTGAAAAATTAATATGGTATTAGAGCTAAGGTAAAGGACAAACCCAAAAGGAGATAAGCATTAAAGCAATCATATTTGGAAAGTTTAAGGATCTAATCTAGTCAAGTCAAGATGTCTTCCTTCTTCAAGGAAAATGAAAAGTTGGGTGACTCATCTAATTTTGTTGCATGGAAATTCAGGTTGGAGATCATAGCTGATAACAATGATGTTTTATACTACATTCAAGGAAAAGTACTTGAGCCTCCAGAACAAGCACAAGAAAGGTGAGTTAAAAGAAAAACAAATTATAGTTGATGCTTTACAAGATAATATACATGCATCTGTTGGAAATTTGAGAAGGTCTAAAGATATTTATGATAAGATAGTTGGCATGTATGAAGTCAACAATTTGAATGAAATCATCTCCTTGAAATATCAACTCAAAGACACGAAAATGAACAAGGGAGAGTCTGTGCAATCCTACATTATGAGGATATCTCGCCTTAGAGATCAATTGCAAAGAGTTGGGGAAACTATGTCTAATAGGGAATTGGTGATCTTAACTCTAAGAGGTCTCCCTCCTATTTGGGAAACCTTCATCACTACCATAAGCAACAACAATGTCCTCCCGTCATTTGATGAAATTGTTGGAAATCTTACTCAAGAAGAATCAAGGATGATATCAAGAGGAAGGATTCGAAAGCATGAAGAAGGAGAACCCATTGCATTCGTCACACAAAATAATAAGAATAAAGTAAAATAAGGTCCATCAAGAAATCCTCCACCTCAATATACAAAAATAAATAACGATAGAACATATTCTCACATTGATTGCTATAATTGTCACAAAAAGGGTCATTATGCTTGATACTTCCCCAAGAAGAAAAATGGTCCACGCTACAACACTAGAAGCAACAACAGGTTTGATGATCAAAGAAGAAGAGATGACCGAAGGAATGATCACAATGGAAGAGATGAAAGAAGAAGAAGAGATGCTCCAAGTGACCATGAAGAAGATCGTCATCCTCAAAATAATTCAAGATACTCTAGGTATGAAAGTAATGTTGGAAAACAATTTGAATATATTCTTATTTCTGCTCTTACTAGTTCCTCTCCTCTGGATTCATGGGATAGTTGGTTGGTTGATAGTGGGGCCACTCATCACTTCTCTGGTTATAAAGAAGTTCTCTCTAATTTCGTGGAGAGGGTGTCAAATTTGAAAATCATTCTTGTAGACAAATCCACTCATCATGTTAAAGGTTTTGGGTCTGTCAAATTTCATTTGAATTTGAGAGAATCTATTTTTTTCTCCATGATGTGATGTATTTTCCAGGGTTAAAGAAGAATTTGGTATTAATATCCGCTTTGGAAGACAAAGAGAGGAGGGTTTCTTTCAGTAGGGGAATGGTTCTTACTTGGCATGTTGAATAACCTATAAGAGATGCATTCACATTAGGATCAAGATGTGAAGGACTCTATAGGATTACTGGAATACTACTTCTAGCATTGGTCCATGATACTAATAAAATAAGCAAGCTATGGCACTGAAGATTGGACCATCTACATTGTGATGCTCTTCCAAAATTGGAGAAATTGGTCTCAGCGATTCCAAAATTTCAATCCCAACATGATGGAGTACGTTCAGGATGTGCTAGTGGGAAGAAGATAAGGGGACCATTCCCCTCTAGTGAGAACAAGACAAATGACATCCTCCATCTCATTCATTCTGACTTGGGTGGTCCAATTCCTGTACACTCTCTTGGTGGCCATCTCTATTATATCATCTTCATTGATGAATTTTCAAGAAATATGTGGATATATTATTTGAAGCATAAGGATGAATCCTTCGAAATGTTCAAGGAGTTCAAAGCTTTGATCGAAAATCAAACAGGGAAGAAAATCAAGATATTCAGGTTTGACAATGGTGGAGAGTACACTTCGAATGAATTCATTGATTTTTGCAAGAAGGAAGGTATCAAGAAGGAAATGAATGTGCCCTATACTCCCGAAAAAAATGGAGTAGCTAAAAGGAAGAACAGGTCTATTGTAGAAGTCACTCATGCCATGCTCCATGATCAAAAGTTGTCAAAGTTCCTTTGGGGAGAAGCAACAAATGTTGTCGTATATGTTCAAAACAGGGTGCCTCATCAAGCATTAGACAACAATAACCCCAAATAAGTGTTCATAGGTGTCAAGCCTGATGTTAACAATCTCCGTATCTTTGGCTTCCCCATATACTTTCATGTGCTGAAGGACAAAAGAAACAAGTTGGAAGCCACAGGAAGGGAAGGTATCGTTTGTTGGATATTGTGAAAATTCTAAGGCATTTATAATATATATTCTTGGTAAAAGGAAGGTTGAGATTAGTAGGGATGTAACATTCGATGAAGATGATTCCCTTGGAAAAGCAAGGGACCTTCCTCTACCTCCTCCTCCTGAGAAGAATGATGATATGGATATTTTGGAAGCTCCTTCTGTGCCCAAATCTGAGACAGCTATTGTTGATCATCCCATGGAGCCCATGGATCCCTTAGATCCTCTTCCATGTTATC
This sequence comes from Pinus tabuliformis, assembly GCA_031772625.1. Taxonomy (NCBI): domain Eukaryota; kingdom Viridiplantae; phylum Streptophyta; class Pinopsida; order Pinales; family Pinaceae; genus Pinus; species Pinus tabuliformis. The sequence continues at coordinate 66,302,064 of CM062818.1, forward strand.
CTCCTGCCAGGAAGAGGCCACTTTGGTTTCGAGACACATTACAGGATGAAGAGAGATGACCTCCCGTTCGAAGATCATTTAGAGAAATGAAGAAGCCATGCAAGTATCATGGATATGTTGCAGCCATGAACATTATGATTCAAGTAAAACATCCCACATTCGAAGAAGTCGTAAAAGAACAAGTTTGGAAAGATGTTATGGCTGGAGAATATGAATCGATTTTCAAGAATGAAGTATGGTATGTTGTGTTGAGACCAAAGGGGAAATCTGTGGTGTCTTCAAAGTGGCTATTCAAGAAGAAGCATAGAGTTTATGGTAGCATTGAGAAATATAAGGCAAGGTTCATGGCTCGAGGATTCTCCCAGAAAGAGGGAGAATATTATGGTGATATATTTGCACCGCTGGCTCGATATACAACCATTCATTCGACAGTTTCCCTTTTCACAAGTCAAGGATGGACTCTTCATCAGATGAACATAAAGACATCATTCCTCCATGGTATGTTACAGGAATAAGTGGACGTTGAGCAACCACAAGGATTTGAAGTAGAGAACCGAAGGGAACTTGTCTGTAGATTGAAGAAGGCATTGTATGGTTTGAAGCAAGCCCCAAGAACATGGTATGCACACATAAACAATTATTTGGTAAAGCTTGGATTCACAAGAAGTAATGTCGATCCCAAGATCTAATTCAAGGTAGTCCAAGGTATGTCATTGATATTTGTTTTATATATTGACAATCTATTCTTGACAAGTAGTGTGATTATTGAGTGTAAGGGGGAGATAGCCTCTGAAGGACCAGTGAGAATTTCCTTTCATAAGGAAAATATATTGTGAAGCTTTTGGAAATATTTTGAATGACAGAATGCAAGTCACTACCCACACCAATGGAATTGAACTTCAAGAAGTTATGTATAGAAGCTACAGGACCCGATTTGGTGAATCCATCTGAGTATAGATAGTTGATTGGGGCTCTAATGTTCCTAGGGAATACCCATCTAGACATATGCTATGTAGTGAATATATTGAGTCAATTCATGACTGAGCCTCTCCATGCACACTTGATCGTTGCCAAACACATTTTGAGATATTTGCATGGGACTATTTTTGGGCAAAGTGATTGCCTGTCATTTAATTTGTCAACTCGGGGGTTTTGTAAACTTGCGAAGCATGCGTGCACTATATGTGCTAGAAATTGTCTTTCAGTTTAGATCAATCTAACTACAAAATAACGAAAACCAATTCATCTAATCTATGAAATCAAATAATGAAAATGAAATTCAACTATCCTGTGAAATAAAAAAATAAATAATGTATACTTAGTTACTCCAGCATTCAATTATGAAGTGTTACCTTCTTGAGATGATGTGTAAGCAACTATTTATACTTTAACTTCTAATGTCCTAGAAAAGCAAGTAAAGTGTGTAGAAAATAACTCAGTAATTGCATGTATTAAATATTCAACCATTCAATCTTGAAATATGATTAAATCAATTTCTTAAAATGATCTTTAGGAATATTAGTTAATGCAATTAAATGAGGATCTTAAAAGCAAATATAAAAGCATGAAAAAGTAAAGCTCAATGATTGCATAGTTTGAACATTCAATCACTCAATTTGAAGTCACCTTCTTGGCCTGATCTTTTATCCAATTATACAATGAATTGATAGTTTAATCTAAGAAAGTAAATAACAGAACATGAAAGGAAACTAAATAACTATGAACCCTTGCCTCAAACTTAATCCAATTAGAAAATACATAAATCTTCCCTATTGAAATATTTTTAGAAAAGCAAAGATTACACAGTCATTCTAAAACTAATACTAAGAAAGCAAATGAACTTTAATCTATAAAAGCAATTAAATCTCACAATCATTAGATGGCCATTCCAATGGTGTATGAGGATGGCAAGTGAAGAAGCTCCATATGCAAGCAAAACTAAATCTTCAAATCTCCAAGCATAAGCTCCAAATTCTCTATTAAAAAAATGAGCATTTCTCCAACTTTACACATGCCTTTCAAAGGAGAAGGCTCTCCTATTTATACAAAAACATAAGAAGCTACCCTATTTAATGAAGTTCCACTAAAATCTCATATAGTTACAACCAAATAGCTCATAATGAGACACATATCCCCTAGGTGTCTCATAGAGTTCTAATCTAAATAAGAAATGATGAGACACCTCATAGAGTTACAATCCAAATAGGACACATCCTTCTTTGACCTTTATCCAAATCTCCTTTGAAGGGAATTCGAATTTGAGCATTGGAGGCCACAAAAGGGTGCCTTGGAAGCTTCCAAATGACCTACACATGTCATGAAACTCAAGCCACATATATAGATACATGAAACCATGTTAATTTCCTAGTTTTTAATCATAAATTCACTTTAAACACATAAAATAAATAACTTTGGTAAATAAGGATCCTAACCCATATATTTATGAAAATGGTGGCTAATGAAAGATTATATGGTTATGGAGTTGCGACATGTGAGTGAAATGGTGGCGATAAAGGTGAAAGTGGATGTCATTTTAAAGACATTTTGGAGGCCCAACATACCCCCCAACTAGAGTAATTGCATGTCCTCATGAAAATATTGCATTAATTCCTTTGATTTGCTCACAACATCTTTGCTTTTGAATGAGCTTGGCTTATATCATATGTCCTTAAACTTTGCATTTGACAATTTTATTTATTTTTGCAAAGTATTCCTTGTCATACATTGAATTGCAACATGTTTGGTTGGTTCTTGTGTTTCAACCAAATTCTAATTGGTATTGGTTCTTGTGTTTCAATACCTTGTTCTTTTTTGTTGCAGCAAGATTCATTGAACATATTTAAGAACGCATCTTTAAAATCAGCCATATAGTGTGCTCTTAATTTAGACATTATTTGCAAATCATATAACTTTTTGAACCATAATTAAATCATAATTGATTAGGACAAGTATGTTAGGATGAAATGAAAATGTGTGATGGTGTATGATATATGAATGTGAAATGATGTCCCTTCCCCCCAACTAAAGATATGACATTGTGAAAGAGGAAGTGAGGAATTTCCCAAAGTTACAATTTTAGTATTTTAAGGAATTGCATGACTAAAAATTAGAAAACCACATACCTTCACTTACCTTCAATGTGCATAAGTTATGGAAATTGAAGAGTGTGGCTGTTCTGGATCATGGAATGAAATGTAGAATTCATATACTTCTTGGTTGCATAAATGGTGGATGAGCTTGTGAAGTGGATTCTTTATTTCTGCTGCTAAATCTGTTGTATCTGCTATGAAATGCTACAATGATATAGTCTTCAAGCGCTATAAAACTAATGGTACAACTCTAGTCATGCGAATAAATGTGTCGGTGTCGAGCATGAAGAGAGGTCATTGGATTACTGACCATTGATGAATTTCGTTAACCAATGCGAGGTAAACTCGCCATTAATGTCAACGAGTGCCAAGGCACCTAAGTACATCTTGCGAAGGGCAAATAATGTTGGCATTATGTTATCTGGTATGACTGTATGTTACAGATGTTGTACTTGATGGCAACTCCAGTGGTAAGGCTCTCAGTTTGTTGAAAAATTAAGAAGGACGCAGGCAATCGGTTCAGAATGTGCGTCCCCGCAGGTATACCATGCAGAACCCACGTCCAGAGATGCCGGCCAGCCATTCAGGGGGTGCGTCTACCCAGTGCACACATTTCAAGGCAGAGAAAAGCACGTGGCGGTTTCTTGTGTGGTATCTAGCCGACGGTTTTATGTTTCTATGGTGTCGGCTCGTGGTATTGTTCCATGTTTTGGGGAGGAGATTGCCTATATAAAGCAAAGGAGTTCATTTGGATTGTGTAATGGTCTTGGGTTGAATATCTTATTTGGTGAGATCTAGTCCAGATCTAAGAGGGCGAATCTTCTAATGGACTGTGATCTCTATGGCGCATGATCAGATCTGTAGATCTGACTGTTTGGGTTTGTCCTGAAGCCTTCATATCATTTATATCTAAAGGGTCGCAGGTTCAGTGAAGGGAAAGTGCGCCGGGACACAGGTACTGTAAAGGGCAAGTGCGCCGAGACGCAGCACAGTGGAGAGAGACCTGCGTGGGGACGCAGGGCGATCAAGGTTCAGGTGCGTCTCTGAAGCAGAAGGACGTGGCGAGATAGTGTTTTCAGGTGCGTCTCTGTAGCGAAAGACGCGGCGCGATAGTATCTTTGGGTGCGTCCCTGAAGCAACAGAACGCAGAGCAGTCAAAGGAACAGTGCGTGGGCACGCAGCGGAGCAGAAGGATATCTGCGTGTGGACGCAGAGTAGCAGAAGGTTAACGGCGTCTGGTCGCAGGCCACAGAAAGAAAAACTGCGTCTCTGTTTTAAGATGTTCTGTTGATTGAATTTCTCTATTGATAAGGTGTTCTGGGTTAGTTCTGTTGTTGCTGATCTGATATCTGTAGTGATCTATATCTGTTATGTACTTGTTGATCATCTGATGCTTTATGAAAAGAAGTAGGGGGTTGTAGCTCCCTTCGAGGAGTAGACTGGAAAACGAGAGAGAGAGAGAGTTGTAGCTCTCTGCAGGTTGCAGCCTGCGTACTGGTAAAGGACTGCACCAGTACAAAATCATTGTAAAAGAAGTTTCTAAGTTGAAAGAAGATAGAGACATATTGCAGCAGGTGGTTTTCACCCACATTGGGTTTCCACCTTACATCTTGTGTTCTTTGGTGTGACTATCTGTTTTTCATGCTCATTATTTTATGGTACTGACATGCTAAAATAATTCAAAAATCAAATAAGGAAGATTTATTAAATTGCTAGATAATACTGATTCACCCCCCCTCTCAGTATTATTTCCAACAATTGGTATCAGAGCAGGTCCTTCAGAGAAGCTTGATCGCTTGAAGGTAGATCGTTCATCATGAGCAACTACGAGAGAGAAGCATCAATCAGGCCACCGATTTTTGATGGGACAAACTTCAATTATTGGAAGGTAAGAGTTACTGCATATCTTCAATCTCTTGGTACAGAAGTTTGGGACATTGTAGAAACAGGCTATGATTTTCCTTCAGCTACTCCTACAGATCCAGCTGAGAAAAAGAAGTATGAAACAAATGCAAAAGCAGTCAGTACTCTATTAGGAAGTATATCCCAAACAGAATTCATGAAGGTAATGCACTTCAAATCAGCAAAAGAGATATGGGACAAAATGGTCACGAGCTATGAAGGAGATGAACAGGTAAAACAAGCTAAACTTCAAACTCTCAGGATTCAATATGAGACTCTCAAGATGTATAATGATGAAAGTGTGGCTAATTATTTTCTTCGGGTAGATGAGATTGTTAATTGTATGAAAAATTTGGGTGAAGAAATAAAAGAGGCTATAGTAGTTCAAAAGATTCTAAGATCATTATCCCCTAAGTTTGAATCTAAAGTATCTGCAATAGAAGAAAAGGAAAATCTCCGTGTTCTCACTATGTCTCAGCTACATGGAATTCTAACTGCTTATGAAATGAGAAAGGGAGGTCCATCAGACAGAAGGGAAGCTGCTTTTAAGGCATCAGGCAAAGAAGATTACTATGAAGCAAGCCATGTTCCAGAAGAAGAGGAAGAAGAATCAAATTTTGTCAGAAATCTTCAAAGGGGTTCTGGAAGGTTCAGAGGTAAGCTACCTTTCAAATGCTTTGCTTGTGGAAGAGTAGGTCATTATGCTGCAAAATGTCCTTATAAGGATAAAGGAAAGGAACTTGCTAGATGGAACAAGAAACAAAGTGCAAATAAGAAAAGCTACTACACCCATGAAGATAGTGATGGTTTATCAAACAGTGATGAAGATGAACAAGGTAATAAATATAAGTTGTTAATGGCATTTGAAGATGATGATTATGAGGATGCTGTAGATGTGAATAACCTCTATGATGAAATTACTAGACTCAAGAGATGTATAGAAGAAAAGAATGTGATCATTGATACTCTACAATTTCAAATTGATGAAAAAGAAAAACATCTTGAAAAACTAGAAGGTGAAATTGTTGGTCTCAGAAAAGAAATTGAGAAAGCAAAAGCTATTAATCTTAAGTTTGTCAAAGGATCTGAAACTTTGGATGAGATTATCAATGTGCAGCGGTCTCCTCTAAACAAGACAGGTTTGGGTTACAATGGAGAAACCTCTCAAGCATCCACCTCAAAAAGTTATCTTGATGCGGCAAGAAGAAATGAGCAGAAGAACAATGAAGATAATCAGGTAAAGCAGGGACAAAATACAAACAGAAACTATCAGGGGCAATCCATCTTAAGGGTGAACAAAAGCTACAACCAGCCACAGGTAAAATCTTCTCAGTTTGGTTCAAGAATAGATGAAAATAGAAATTACAATCAGTTGGCTGGTAGATTCAATAACCGCAGAAGCTTCTTCAATGGACAATGCTTTTCTTGCCATAATTTTGGTCACAAAGCAGCTCAATGTGTTGCATATAAAACAATCATGACTAGGGAAGCTCAAAAACAAAGAAGTATGACAGGGATGACAAAAAGGACCTATAACAACTTTTCGGTTCTTGAAAATGAAGTCGAATGTTCTATTTGCAATAAATTTGGTCATGAAGAATCTGAATGCAGGAGCAGGTTTCAGCAGAAAAAGGAGCAAGCCTCAAGCACCAAAACATGGAGAATAAAGGAACCTCAAACAGAAAGATGTGGAATAGCATTTTATGCAGAGGGACAGGAAAATCTATGGTACATTGACAGTGGATGTTCGAAGCATATGACAGGTGATAAAGAAAAACTTGAATCTTATTCTGTTCTAGAAAAAGGAAAGAAAGTCTCTTTTGGAAACGATACTCCTGCAACTATAAAAGGAAAAGGCATTGCTCAGTTAAAAGGAAAGGTCAAAGCTGGAAATGTTTTGTATGTTGATGGATTGAAGCATAATCTTCTAAGTGTCAGCCAGATGTGTGATCAAAGAACCGAGGTTATTTTCAGATCGAATGGATGTCTTGTTCGTGATCTTGATACAGGTAAAACAGTACTCAAAGGCAAAAGAACTCCAAATAATCTGTACATATTTGAAGAAGGACAACAACAATGCTATCTAAGCAAGGATGAAGAGCACTGGTTATGGCATCGAAGGTTGGGACATCTAAGCTTCTCACAAATAAGGAAAGCATGCAAATATCAGGCAGTTCGCGATCTTCCAGATATCAAAATTCCTGACAACACCATATGCAGATCATGTCAGTTTGGAAAACAAACCAGGACTAACTTTCCAGAGAAAGAAGGATCAGCTAGCATGCCTCTTGAGCTAGTACATACAGATACATGTGGTCCATTCAGGAAAAGAACACCTAGAGGAGAGGAATACTTGATATTATTTATTGACGATTTCTCCAGGTTTGTCTGGTTAGGACTTATGAAGCACAAAGATGAAGCATTCGAAAAATTCAAATCCTTCAAAGCCTTGGTTGAAAATGAATCAGGTCACAAAATTAAGTGCCTCAGATCTGACAGAGGTGGGGAATTTACTTCAAATGAATTTTTCGATTTCTGTGATGAACATGGGATAAGGAGAGAATTCTCTACAGCTAGAACTCCTCAGCAAAATGGAGTTGTTGAAAGAATGAACAGAACAATCCAACAAATGGCTCGTGCTATGCTTGATGAATCAGGAACTCCCGCAACTTTCTGGGGTGAAGCTGCACATGCTGCGGTTGTTATTCTCAACAAAACAAATGTCCAGGTGAACAGCACTCAAACTCCTCATGAGCTTTGGAGTGGCAGGACTCCTTCGGTAAAGCACTTCAAAATCTTTGGGAGCAAATGCTATATCAAGAATACTGATGAGCAGCTTGGCAAACTTGAACCTAGAGCAGATGAAGGCATTCTTCTTGGCTATTCTCCACATAGCAAAGCATACAAATGCTACAATAAAAGACTTGGCAGAATTGTTGACAGCATTGATGTAGTGGTTGATGAGAAGGGATATATTCCTAGGCAAGTACATCATGAAGATATAGAAGAAGATGAAGGCTACCCTCAAAGACAGAATAATGAAGAAGAAGAACCCCAAGGAGAACCTCAAGAAGAACCAGAGGAGCAGACAAGAATAGAAGAGAAAACTCCATCCAGATATGTTCAGAAGAATCATCCAGAATCTCAGATTGTGGGGCAGAAAGAAGCAGGTGTACAAACAAGAAGAACAGTTGCAGAAGCCTCAAGCTATTTGGCATTACTCTCCTCTACTGAACCACAAAATGTGAAAGAAGCATGCAAAGATGAATGTTGGGTGAAAGCAATGGATGAAGAACTTGAGCAAATCGAAAAGAACAACACTTGGGAGCTGGTTCCTAGACCAAAGGATAAGAATGTTATCGGAACAAAATGGGTCTTCAAAAATAAATTGAATGAAAATGGAGAAGTAATTAGAAACAAAGCCAGACTTGTTTGTAAAGGGTATGCGCAGCAAGAAGGAATAGACTTTGAAGAAACTTTTGCTCCTGTTGCAAGACTTGAGGCCATCCGAATGTTCCTTGCTCTCTCAAGTTTTCAAAACTTCAAAGTATTTCAAATGGACGTGAAATCAGCCTTTCTGAATGGAGACTTGGAAGAAGAAGTGTACATTGAACAGCCAGATGGGTTCATTCTTGGAAATGATCCAAATCTTGTATGCCGATTGAAAAAGGCTCTCTATGGTCTCAAACAAGCTCCAAGGGCTTGGTACTACCGGTTGGACAAATATCTTCATCAACAAGGTTTCTCAAAAGGTTCAGCAGATAGCAATCTGTATATAAAAGTTGAAAATGAAAAATTGCTAATACTTGTTGTGTATGTAGATGACATTATTTTTGGCAGCAATGAAGAAGCTATGAGTCAAAGCTTTGCCTCGGTCATGCAGAAAGAATTTGAAATGTCCTTGCTAGGAGAACTGACATATTTCCTTGGTTTGCAAATCCAACAAAAGGAAGGAGGAATCTTTTTATCTCAAACCAAGTATCTCAAGCAGATTTTGAAGAAATATGGCATGGAAGATGCAAAACCAGTATGTACACCCATGGTCACAGGATGTAGTCTCAGTGCAAATGATGAATCTGCAGCAGTACATCAACCAACCTACAGATCTATGATTGGAAGTTTACTATATTTGACAGGTACCCGACCGGACATCATGCATGCAGTTGGAATAGTTGGAAGATTTCAGGCAAATCCGAAGGAGACTCATCTTCAGGCAGTAAAGAGAATTTTCAAATATCTTCAAGGGACTCAAAATTATGGCTTATGGTATCCTAGAGATACAGATCTTACTCTTCATGCTTATACAGATGCAGATTGGGCCGGAAGCGTGGATGACAGGAAAAGCACAAGTGGTGGTGCGTTCTTTATGGGTTCCAGACTGGTATCTTGGTTCAGCAAGAAACAGAGTTCCATTGCCTTATCTACAGCTGAAGCAGAATATGTTGCTGCTGCATCTTGTTGCACCCAACTCCTTTGGATGATGCAGAATTTGCAGGATTTTCAAATCACTTGTACTCCACCAATCCCCATCTTATGTGATAATACAAGTGCAATCAGCATCTCAAAGAACCCTGTTATGCATTCAAAAACCAAGCACATACCAATCAAGTACCATTTTCTCCGGGAACAAGTGCTTGAACAGAAAGTCAAGTTGGAGTATGTTCCTTCCAAGGAACAAGTTGCTGATATTCTCACCAAACCATTGCCCAGGGACACATTTGAATACCTCAGGCAAAAGCTGGGGGTTGTTGATGCATCATCTTATTGTTGAACATCTTCTTATTGGTGGTACAAGGCTCAGGGGGAGCACATAATGCATTGTTGGCATTATGGAGAAGGAGATCTTGGAAATAGCTGCAATATGTCTCTATCTCTTTCATGGTGGATTTTTGGTTATTTGTTGCAGATCTGGAGGAGCATGAGCTAAGGGGGAGCATACCCTTTGCCCTTGATGTCAAAGGGGGAGAATGAAGCTGAAGCTTGTAAGGTTGAGGTTGCCATCAAGTCCAAAGGGGGAGATTGTTGGCATTATGTTATTTGGTATGACTGTATGTTACAGATGTTGTACTTGATGGCAACTCCAGTGGTAAGGCTCTCAGTTTGTTGAAAAATTAAGAAGGACGCAGGCAATCGGTTCAGAATGTGCGTCCCCACAGGTATACCATGCAGAACCCGCGTCCAGAGACTCTGGCCAGCCGTTCAGGGGGTGCGTCTACCCAGTGCACACATTTCAAGGCAGAGAAAAGCACGTGGGGGTTTCTTGTGTGGTATCTAGCCGACGGTTTTATGTTTCTATGGTGTCGGCTCGTGGTATTGTTCCATGTTTTGGGGAGGAGCTTGCCTATATAAAGCAAAGGAGTTCATTTGGATTGTGTAATGGTCTTGGGTTGAATATCTTATTTGGAGAGATCTAGTCCAGATCTACGAGGGCGAATCTTCTAATGGACTGTGATCTCTATGGCGCATGATCAGATCTGTAGATCTGACTGTTTGGGTTTGTCCTGAAGCCTTCATATCATTTATATCTAAAGGGTCGCAGGTTCAGTGAAGGGAAAGTGCGCCGGGACGCAGGTACTGTAAAGGGCAAGTGCGCCGAGACGCAGCACAGTGGAGAGAGACCTGCGTGGGGACGCACGGCGATCAAGGTTCAGGTGCGTCTCTGAAGCAGAAGGACGCGGCGAGATAGTGTTTTCAGGTGCGTCTCTGTAGCGAAAGACGCGGCGCGATAGTATCTTTGGGTGCGTCCCTGAAGCAACAGAACGCAGAGCAGTCAAAGGAACAGTGCGTGGGCACGCAGCGGAGCAAAAGGATATCTGCGTGTGGACGCAGAGTAGCAGAAGGTTAACGGCGTCTGGTCGCAGGCCACAGAAAGAAAAACTGCGTCTCTGTTTTAAGATGTTCTGTTGATTGAATTTCTCTATTGATAAGGTGTTCTGGGTTAGTTCTGTTGTTGCTGATCTGATATCTGTAGTGATCTATATCTGTTATGTACTTGTTGATCATCTGATGCTTTATGAAAAGAAGTAGGGGGTTGTAGCTCCCTTCCAGGAGTAGACTGGAAAACGAGAGAGAGAGAGAGTTGTAGCTCTCTGCAGGTTGCAGCCTGCGTACTGGTAAAGGACTGCACCAGTACAAAATCATTGTAAAAGAAGTTTCTAAGTTGAAAGAAGATAGAGACATATTGCAGCAGGTGGTTTTCACCCACATTGGGTTTCCACCTTACATCTTGTGTTCTTTGGTGTGACTATCTGTTTTTCATGCTCATTATTTTATGGTACTGACATGCTAAAATAATTCAAAAATCAAATAAGGAAGATTTATTAAATTGCTAGATAATACTGATTCACCCCCCCTCTCAGTATTATTTCCAACAAATAAATGAGCCGATGTCGAGCCACTTGCAAGATCCAACGATCAAGGGACATTGATGTATTCCCATGATTGTTGGTGAGAGAGCCTGTCATTAAGGCATACAAGCCTCAAGGTACTAATGAGGACTCTAGCCTTGGACCTAGATAATGTGTCGATGTTGATAGGCCAAGGCTTGTTAGAAGGAAGGCCTTAAGGAATCCTCCATCATCTAACGCGAGCATGAAACAATGATTTTGAAGGACTATGAATGGAAAATTTTGCAGTGGATCAAGGTTTATTTAACGGAAAGGAAAATGACAAGTGAATGGAAAGTAAAAGGACAAATCAACATGTAAGTGAGCTGAATGTCTTTATGAAAATGGGTTGTGAGTTAGCGAAATCAAGGCAGAAAATATAGTTTCTATGAATAAAAATGAGCAGTGAAGGAAAATGAGATGAGAATTTTATTGATTGACTAAGTGAAATGAAATGCATTGATGTTTCATCTCTATTGCTGCTTTTATCATTTTCTTGTGAAATAAATGTGGTCTTTGAGAGACACTATTTGCTTATGGTCATCTGTTCTTCCTCCTAGAACCTGTAAAAAACTAGTACTTCTTCTCCAATGGATTGTAAAGTTATCAAAATAGAGAGGTGATCAATTTCTCTGTTAATGAAATTTACATAAAAAATAAGAATCGGTACTATTAAACAAGTTCATGACAGAAAAGCAAGAGAGTTTATACTTGTGTTGAAAGTAGTGCCTCAAGTTACATGTTGTTTCTTTTCAGCATTTTTTTCATTATTTACTGTTTCAAAATATGATAATAGCTTCCTCATTTTGTAGATCTCGTTGAGATCTTTCCATCGATGCTTGAATCATCGAATTCCGATATTGTATGAGAAAGTTAGACTATTTTGAAATTTTTATGAAACAGTGAAAATTGTCATGTAAAATGAGGCATGGGAACATGATGCTACAATGAAAGATGATGTAATCAGATGAAATGGCATGTTGATCATGAATTTCTGGTTAGAATGCATTGTTTGACAAATAAATCATTGAGTTAAATGCATAGCTGCAGAATTGTTTTCCAGCTACAGAATTGTCTATTAGCTGCAGAATCACTATTCAACTGGAGAATGTGCACAGTTTCTGTAGCTAAAATCTTGCCGATATTCTTTGGCTGTGCCATGGCATGAGATTTTTCATTTGTAATGACTTCGTCTTTTGTACCTACAAGACTAAAAGAAACGTGATCATTCTTGTATAAAAACATGTTTAGAAAAAAGCTATTAACCCAGTCAAACCCAATCAACATAAGCAAGGGTTACAAAACTGCTAGCAAAGGCAAAGGCTATGTGCATCTGCTGGCTGGAAATTTGGTTAGATAATTTATCCCGTAAGAACCTTCCAAGGGATACATCAAAGCTTCCATAGTACTTGATATGAGATATCTAGTTCCTCTCACATACTGTCCCCTTCAAAATACAACGTCAAGATAATGAAACCAAGATACTTGGATGATCAAAACATGAAGGCGTTATTGCTGCTTTAGAGAATCCCTATTCTTTCTTATGTTCAAATGTGTATTGAGGCTGTAATGAAACAGAATCATCCTTTTTATCAATTAATTCCTTCATTCTTAAATTGCATGAGGTATCAAATAGTGAATATCACTGAACCGTTATTCGATCTCTTGAAATCCCTTCTCATTCTATCTCACGGTGGCTCCTTCAATGGAGGAAATTAACAATGCCAATGCACAATGGATGACTTGGCACAAGCGATTGGGGCACCCAAACTCAAATCGTTTTCTCCAACTGTCTCAAGATGGAATTTAGCTAGGGAAATTGGAACTGGGCGGATATTTCTTAGAGAAATCGGAATATGGCCACAACTGTGCACTAATTAAAACTGTTTTTCCTCACGTAGTCAGCGAAACAAGGTCTCGAAGAACCTCAGATTTCTCTCAAAAGGTTGTGAAATGGAGGAAATCGTTTTCTAGGTTACCTAACTCACCCTGTTCCAAAAAAAACCCATGTATCGGTTTTCCTAAATTCGTTTTCATTTGGCCGGAAATCGCGTTTAAAAATCGATGTTTTTCAGTTACGCATTTCCTCTGCAAGTATTGGACTCTGGCTTTCTGGGTTCAATTTGATCTGTAACTTGACTGCTATTCTTTATTTTTAATGGCCACTGGTAACCTTCAAAATTCGAGATATACATATTAGAACTTTGCAACCTTGATATGCTTCTCATTTGGGTGGACTCTCAGAGATATGAAATGACTGCAGGGGGAGGCGATTCAAGGGAAGCCTGTTGCAGTACTGAGATTATTCATCAAGGACAGAATAAGAAGTTGCAGTGTGAAAGAGTGGATGACACAAGGATGGATACTAGGCTGGTCAGTTGTTTTTCCCTTGTGCATTGACATTGGTTTACATTGGGATTGAATTCCTCAGAGACATCGCAGTCTGGTTTTTACAAGACAAAGGTGCGTTTCTTTAAGGCTCATCTTTCAGCCCTGTTATGGATTCTGGAGACATATGGGAACGTTCATCCCGCCATTCAAATTTGCGATTCGAGGGAGCATCCTTGAGCTTTGCAACCTTCAGATGTATATCAGGCATGATTTTATTTTTTATTTTTTATTATGATGGACTTTTGAATTTTGGATTCCAAGCTAACAATTTTTTTTTGGCAGGTCACTTTAGAGCCAATTATCAATTTGTCAATTCTCTTAAAAAAAAAGAATTGATCATTTTTATTTAAAATTATACATTTCCCTTATTCAAAAACATGAAGAATTTTTATTTTTGTTTTTTTTTTTTTGAAAATCTAACATGATTTTTTTAATTTTTATTTATTTTTTTTAATTTTTATTTTTAATTTAATTTAATTAATTAATTAATTATTATTATTATTATTATTTTAAATTTATTTTATTTTATTTATTTATTTATTTAATTTTTTTTATTGAAAATATTTTTGTGAGGTTAATGAAGAAATGCAAGAAAATAAATAAAATTCTAGAAGATTTTAAAGTCTAAAAACTTAAAAAAAAATGCAATCAAGAACTCTAAAAAAAATGAAATCAAGCTTGATTTTATTTCCTAGTTTATCCTACTTGAAATTTTTTTTTTTTTTTTTTAGTATATGAATGTTTCCAATGGAGCCATTTACGGATTAAACTTTCTAAAATGTTCATATCCAAATTTGCGAAATGTACCTGATTGTGCATGAGGACATGAGAAATCGTTTTAACCTTTAGATTTGCCGCAAGGATCTCTTGAAGAATTGATGAATATTGTGGCGTAACCGCTTCTTGATACCATTCCTCAATGTAGTCTTTGGGCTGCATTCTAGATCCTTTGTCCATAAATGGTTAGTAAAAACAAAAACAAATAAAATACACTCTAAACTGGAAGTTAGTTCCTATGCACACTTCCCCGGCAACGATGCCAAAATGTTGGGGCAAAGTGATTGCCTGTCATTTAATTTGTCAACCCAGGGGTTTTGTAAACTTGTGAAGCATGCGTGCACTGTATGTGCTAGAAATTGTCTTTCAGTTTAGATCAATCTAACTACAAAATAACAAAAACCAATTCATCTAATCTATGAAATCAAATAATGAAAATGAAATTCAACTAACTTGTGAAATAAAAAAAAAACAACTAATGTATACTTAGTTACTCTAGCATTCAATTATGAAGTGTTACCTTCTTGAGATGATGTGTAAGCAACTATTTATAATTTAACTTCTAATTGTAGAAATTCCCACTATACATCACCTGGTAATACAATGTACTAAAGCAAAACACTTGATCTACTTCTACAAACAATTTAGCAGAAGCTTAATCGAATATGAGAAACATCAATAAGAACACATATAAATGATATGGAGAAATCAATCACACATAACACAGAAGAATTACTCGAGGAAAGCCTCAGCTTGAAACCCCAACTCTGTATTATCATACAAGTGGAAATATAGCTAGTATTACAAAAAGAATCAGCTCAAAAGCTATCCTGCTCTCTCTGCAATACCTCTGTTGCTCATAGACAGTCAAAGGCCTCTATCTAACCTCTGGTTTGCCCTCCAAGCCTCCTATTTCTTTGCGCAATTTTGATTGGGGTTCAGTGCAATCACTTGTGTGAATTGGCCTCTTCACACACTCACTAACCTCTGATCCAACTACGCAATCCTGAAGGAGATAAATCCTCATCATGGATGAGCTTCCTTTATAGGAAAAATATTCATCCAATTGATAGTACACTGTCCCTTCTTTGATCTCAACTGGGTCTCTATCTGAACTGACATGCATGAGTTATTCATGAGAGAATATTTAGTTATCTAAAGTGCAACAGTTATATGCAAGCATGCATTAACTAACTGAACTTACTTAATTTAAACAAATTGTTTAAATCAATTATAACTGGACTTGACTTAGTTAACTGAGCCAACTAATTACTACTCAAATTAGAACTCATCCTTATCTCTTTAACTGATGGATAAATTCCTCAATTAATAGAGAAACTGTTGCATGTCCTCACATAGACTTCATGTTTGATTTTTCACAACTAATTAACTCATGGTGAATTAATTAATTTATTTTCAAACAGCTGTTAAGTTCAAATTCGAATTTTACTTCCTATTTTAGTCCAGGGACTGACTAAAAATAGGAATCCATCCTGAACTGCTAAAAATACAATGCTATTTTTAGCACTTCCATTTTTCATTCCCTGTTGCTCAATCCAACAATGGTACCCAAATTGCTATTTATAGCAGTGCTATTTTTAGCATTTCTTGTTGCCATTTTCACCACTCCCTCTCAACAAGAAAGGCTTCAACTCGAACCCGACCCTGTACCTTTGGAATGTTTTGCATGCAACAATTCTACCAAGTGTGGTTGCTCCAACAACTCTCGGAACAAAAAAAACTTCCCACTGACCTCTCTGTTGGGCTAGAAACATACTCTGATGCTGAATCTTTACCTGCTGCTAACAAGTGTTTCCTCTCTGACCTCTGAGCTGATACAACACTCCATGCATCTCGCACTGTTGCACACCTCTTTGTGGCATCCTGCACTGGTGCAACACCCCTGTGCCTCTCGCATTGTTGCAGCCTGCTAGCTCTACACAGTCTTGGGACTCCTGCACTGTAGCTCTCTATGCCACTCCATCCGCATCTGTCTCTACCCAATCATCCAGTCCTACTACTCCTCGTTAGGGCTCCTGTAGCAAAGTCGAATCAAAGATGTTGGGTACCTCAAGGATCCTGCCCCTTCTCCTTGGGACGATCACTCCACATCGCCCCACCTCCTACCTGGAGGTATGGCTGCATGTGATCCCTCAGCCCACCTGGCTCAAAGTTTCCCCCTACTGGAGGTCTTTGCATGAGTAGATGTCTTTAATTGATATCCTCTCAGCTTCCCCTATTGTGGCTGCTCCAAAAACTCCTGAAGCTGCTGCACCAATCGTGGCTCCTCCACAATCATCTGAGACTTCTTCTGGCACTGCATGTTGAGAGGTAATATACTCTCCCTCTCAACCACCAAGTCTCCATGAGTTTCCTTGCTGCTCAAGGCTTTGCATGCATCTTGAACCTCAAGAGCATACCGGTTCTTGACTCGTGAACCGATCTGCTTCACCTGTCTAGTGATGATGTGTCTAAGGAAAACCTTGCCCTTACTACATCATAGCCTCTGTCTTCTAGCATCGCGATTGACACCAAGTTTCTCTTCAGTCCCGGTACATACTTGACATTGGTCAAGGTAAGGCGAGCTCCATGCTCCCGCTGAAAAATAATCGTGCCTACACCTGAGACACTGTACTTTTCATCATTACCCATTGCTATGAGTATCTGGAGATCTTTCTCCTCTAAAGTACTGAACAAACTCTTGTCGCCAGTCATGTGGAAAGAAGCTCCACTGTCAAGAAACCAACCACTTCCCACCATGGATGAAACCATGCATGCGAATAGTGTGAAATCCAACTTGAACTGTGAGGCCAAAGCTTCACCTTAAGATCCTTCTCCGGATCCCTTCTTGGATTTCCTCAATGGACAATTTGTAGCAAAATGGCCCACCTCGTGACAACGAAAGCATTGCACTTTCAATTTGTCAAAATTAGTCCCACCATGGGAAGAACTGGATTTGGAAAGAGAAACCTTCTCCTTCCCCTTCTTCACCTTACTCTCTGGTGCTTCTTCTTATCTCCTCCTACATCAAATTTGACCAAAGTCGTTCCCAATCTGGCAGTTTCTCTCTTCCATTAACCGAGTCTTGGTAGCTATGCCAGCTCTTAGGAAGACCGAGGAGTGCAAGACTCACCATGTCATCATCAGCTGTCACGATCCTTACACTTCCAAGATCATCCCTGCATGAGATGAGCTTGTTCAGATACATAGAGATCGTGTCACCCTTTTCACACTTGATCTTTCGAAGTTTGTCCTTCAGTGCCAGCTTCCTCTGATCACTACTATTCTAATAAAGATCTTTCAATGTTTTCCACATCGAAAACAGAGTCTCCTTCCCATGGAGGCTCAAGACAATGTGATCTCGAACTCCCTCCAGGAGGATTCTCCTTGCTCTAGACACACACTTTTTCCATTCTGCCAGTTGAGTAGCATCAGTCAGCTTTTGGACTTCTTGATCAATGAAGTCCTTTAGACTGATATCTTCTAATACTACCTCCATGTGATCCTTCCAGGCTATATAATTTAAACTGCCATCAAGGGCATATTCGAGTCTCAAACCACTAAACGCTAAACGCCATTGGTGAAATAGATGTGATAAGAACTCAATTCAATATTCAGAAACCACAAACTTCAACTTCTCCCTTATTGTATACTGTTCTTCCTTGATCACCTGTGTGTTTTAGTATATTGCATAATCTATTGATCTACAGTGGGAATTTCTACATGGTATCAGAGCTAGGTGATTTGTAGAAAATTTCTACATGGTATCAGAGCTAGCTGATTTGTAGAGAATTTCTACATGGTATCAGTTATTTGAAGTGTAGCAGTTATATGCAAGCATGCATTAACTAACTAAACTTACTTAATTTAAACAAACTGTTTAAATCAATTATAACCGGACTTGACTCAGTTAACTGAGCCAACTAATTACTACTCAAATTAGAACTCATCCTTATCTCTTTAACTGATGGATAAATTCCTTAATTAATAGAGAAACTGTTGCATGTCCTCGCATAGACTTCATGTTTAATTTTTCACAACTAATTAACTCATGGTGAATTAATTAATTTATTTTCAAACAGCTGTTAAGTTCAAATTCGAATTTTACTTCCTATTTTAGTCTAGGGACTAACTAAAAATATGAATCCATCATGAACTACTAAAAATAGAATGCTATTTTTAGCACTTCCATTTTTCATTCCCTGTTGCTCAATCCAGCACTGGTACCCAAACTACTATTTATAGCAATTCTATTTTTAGCATTTCTTGTTGCCATTTTCAACACTAATGTCCTAGAAAAGCAAGTAAAGTGTGCAGAAAATAACTTAGTAATTGCATGTATTAAATATTCAACCATTCAATCTTGAAATATGATTAAATCAATTTCTTAAAATGATCTTTAGGAATATTAGTTAATGCAATTAAATGAGGATCTTAAAAGCAAATATAAAAGCATGAAAAAGTAAAGCTCAATGATTGCATAGTTTGAACATTCAATCACTCAATTTGAAGTCACCTTCTTGGCTTGATCTTTTATCCAATTATACAATGAATTGATAGTTTAATCTAAGAAAGTAAATAATAGAACATGAAAGGAAACTAAATAACTATGAGCCCTTGCCTCAAACTTAATCCAATTAGAAAATACATAAATCTTCCCTATTGAATTGTTTTTAGAAAAGAAAAGATTACATAGTCATTCTAAAACTAATACTAAGAAAGAAAATGATTTTTAATCTATAAAAGCAATTAAATCTCACAATCATTAGATGGCCATTCCAATGGTGTATGAGGATGGCAAGTGAAGAAGCTCCATATGCAAGCAAAACTAAATCTTCAAATCTCCAAGTATAAACTCCAAATTCTCTATTAAAAACATGAGCATTTCTCCAACTTTACACATGCCTTTCAAAGGAGAAGGCTCTCCTATTTATACAAAAACATAAGAAGCTACCCTATTTAATGAAGTTCCACTAAAATCTCATATAGTTACAATCAAATAGTTCATAATGAGACACATATCCCCTAGGTGTCTCATAGAGTTCTAATCGAAATAAGAAATGATGAGACACCTCATAGAGTTACAATCCAAATAGGACATATATCCTTCTTTGACCTTTATCCAAATCTCCTTTGAAGGGAATTCGAATTTGAGGATTAGAGGCCACAAAAGGGTGCCTTGGAAGCTTCCAAATGACCTACACATGTCATGAAACTCAAGCCACATATATAGATACATGAAACCATGTTAATTTCCTAGTTTTTAATCATAAATTCACTTTAAACACATAAAATAAATAACTTTGGTAAATAAGGATCCTGACCCATATATTTATGAAAATGGTGGCTAATGAAAGATTATATGGTTATGGAGTTGCGACATGTGAGTGAAATGGTGGTGATAAAAGTGAAAGTGGATGTCATTTTAAAGACATTTTGGAGGCCCAACAAGTATCACACTTGGTCTAAGATATTTTTCCAAAGATGTTTGACTTCATGTATACATCGATGTTGACTGGGTAGGAAATGTTGTCGACATGAAGAGTACACTTGGATGTTGTTTCAACCTTGAATCTACCATGATATCATGGATGAGTTGGAATAGAAGTCCATAGCTTTAAGTATCGTTGAGGTAGAGTATATTGCCACTAGCATGGCTAGCTGTGAAGCAGTTTGGTTGAGTAAGCTCTTTGGAGAGCTATTTAAGAAAGTCATAAATACTACAGTGATATATTGTGACAACAAGAGTGGGATCCATCTGGCAGAGAATCCCATATTTCATGACAAGTCTAATCACATAGAGATTTGATATCACTTCATTCGAGACATGGTGCAGAGAGGAGTTGTTCAACTCCATCACATACTAATAGATGAGCAGATTGCATATATTCTCACCAAGGCTTTGCTGAAAGGGAAGTTCTTGGTCTTTAGAGAGCAGCTTGGACTGATGGATGTGACCCCTCCTAACAATGGGCATCACTAATCGAGAACACTGAGCCATCTCTTTCCCCCTGTCTGAGCTTCTAGGGTGAGGAATTGAGATAGAGTGCTCATGGGGTTGAGAGATCTCTGGAATATAGGGTCGTAGATGTTGCTCCCCTATTTGTTACCCATAGGGTTGGAGATGTTTCTCCTCTATCTTAGTCTTTGTAGAGTACACCCCAGTTAGCATCATACCCACAAGATCGGCTTGTTGGGATTACCGCTTCCCTTCTGGCCAATGCGTTAAGAGTGTACTTGGGGTTGTACAACCCAAGTTGATTGTTCTACCACATGATTCTTGAGGGTCATCATTGGGAATATCAGTGAGAAATAGGATGGGTTGAGATGCGCTCCCCTATATCACCTATTTCTCTATATGGGGTTGTAGATGTTTAGCTCCCCCATGAGATTCCAGGTTGAGATGTGCTCCTTGATATTGTTCTCAAATTGAGATGTGTTATTTGACATTATAGAGGGTCGAAGATAATGCTCCTCGATTCTTCTTCTTTACATTCGAGAATTTTTCAGCAGATAGAGTTGAGCATAGATGGGACATGATATGACGATAGGATATACATGATCAAATATTGACAGGTGGAATCCTCCCTAGTTGAGAGGGAGTATTAAATTATGAAACTAAGGTCGAATTCCACTTTTAATAACTCATTTTATGTTAGTATTATTATTTCATTGAATTCCTCTTTTCGAGAGGACCAAAATCGACCTAAATGTCACTCAAATCAGATAAGGGAAAGTCTACTTATGAAGGAAAGCTCGTATATGCACATTTGGACCAGGTTGACCCCAAAGAAAATTGGACATGGAAGCATATAAATACAAGTGATGTCAAGATTATTTGAACATCGCCAAACATATTCTTCTTATCTTCTTCATTGATTTGTTATCATACGTTTGAGGCTGGGACAACAAAATAAGTTCACAAAGGTCTGAAATTACAGGGTTCGGAGCTCGCTTCTATTTTGCGGTTTTGGGTTACAGTTGCTGGCTTGCCACAGGGTAGATTTGGCCACAGTTATAAGAATCACAGGCTCAAGGGAGTGACTGGAAACCTTCAGTCGCACACACAACTCCTTATGCATGCATCTGGGAAGTTTGATTGAGTTTTTACCATTGACCGCAACTGATTGCAATTGACCGTAGATAGGAAAAGTTGTCTCATATATATATATATATATATATATATATATATATATATATATATATATATATATATATATATATATATATATATATATATATATATATATATATATATATCTATATATCTATATATCTATCTATATATATATATATATATATATATATATATATATATATATATATATATATAGATATATATATATATGTATATATATATATATATATAGATGATGGAATCATATTTATGAATGTGATTGGATTATTAGAAGATATTGTATTAAGCTCGTTGTACTCTCTGGTAAATTTTTTATGATAATCTAATAGAAGAATATTTTTCAATGGGTTTCCCCCTAGTGGGTTTTTTCCCTGGTCCTTGACCAATTTGGTGTCTTTTGTTGATGTGTTGATTGTCTCATTTGTCATTGAATTTATTGTTCTATATTAAATTATTTTTGATGAATGGAAAGACTAATTATATTTGGAAACATTCCTAATTTAAGTATTTAATTGGGCTAAAGTAATTGATACAACATAGAACAATTTGGAAAATTAACAAAAAATGGAAATGTCAGCTGACAAGGCGGATCTGTAATAATCTCTAGTGATATCATCATGAGGTTTCACATCCATGGGGAACTTGTTTAGCAATCACATAAACATCTGATTGAAATATTTAATTCTTTATTTCCCCCCCACTTTCAAATTTCCAAGTTCTTTCAATAACATGGTCGGAGTCTTATCATCAACAATTTTTTCAAGAAACAACTTCTTAAACTCCCTCCAATTTTGGATTGAATTGGCTGGAAGACTATTTTACCATACAGACGCTGTTGAGGGAATAAGTCCCCTAGGGCTTTGGGTCAGAACCCTAGCAGAGCAAGAGTAATCTACAACAAGAAACAAGCATTCAACTCAGGCAACATGCTTAAACAAACTAACTATGCGAGGATGAACATACCCAAATGTCCTTCGTTTGGGTAGTTCCAACTAGGGTTCAAACCCTCTGCAATTCCTGATGATCTTCGAATCCGAAAGTCAACCAATTCGAATACACATAGCAACATATAGATAAAGCATTATAGGGAAATCAACTTTATATCGTTAAGTAGATGGTTAGTTATACATTGAAATAGTCATTCATATATAAACCATAACAATAACATCAGATGCATAAACAAAGTTGATATCAGGAACAAGACAACGTTTCTTTTTATTGTAGAAAACTATAATAAAACATGGAAAGAGTTCACCTGAGTCTTCCTCTTCCGGCTTCAAGCGGAATTATCCTCCAGGTCTGTCCAGTCCCAGTCTTCAACAACCTCCTTCCATAACCAATACCATGATATCTCCAAGCATGTGAGAGAATATCAAAACTCAAGGAAACAAGGGTTTCCTGAACTTGGGGAAGTGCTTGAAGCATAGGGATTCTTTAGACTTGATCAGGGGATAATCTCAGTATAGTAATTCTATCATTTCTCTCCTCCTTAAGGCCTTCCCATTGAAGTCCTTTTATACTTCTCCCAAATTAGTTTTTTAGTTGGGAAACAGTTGGGAACAGTTGGGCCACGGGCACTAATAGGTAATCAACAGGTAAAACCCATGATCTCCACCCATAGTTAAGGAAATTTAATTTTTTTAAGTGTTTTAACACATATACGCGGGTTGGGTATAGACTGACCCGCATGTACACACTTTTAACACAGGGAAAAGTAGCGTATAGGGAGTAAAACATTGTTTTTAAAATATTTGGACCAAGTCTGGAAGGAGGGGTTTCCCTAGGCCATAAAGCAAGCATCACAAATACAAAGGGTGATATTTGGAGCTATAATAGATGCCCCCTAATATATGAGGTCAGAAGGGGTACATGATGGCTGAAATGTATTAAGTATATGGAAAGGAAACCTGTCAAAAACTGAGAAGGACTTCACCAGATTTCAGCCTGCCAAGCCAGCAAAAGAAGATCAGAAAGAAACAACTGTCTGAGGTGGGCATACCCATGCTCAGAGAAAGTAAAGCATGTTCGCATATCAAGTACAAGCGGATCCACTATGTATACAAGTATAAAGAACTGAAAGTACATAACGGATCATCTGATCATGATCAAACAAGTACATGTCTGAATATCACATATAAGAGATGACCAATGAAGCTGATCACTGATGTCAAAAACTGATCCCAACAGTACCAAATGAACATGATGGAATAAGATGATACTACATCGCAACTTGAATACCAGCATATAGGATGTCACTATGAAGGATTGCAACATATAGTGTGGAATGGTGTCAACTAGCAGCAACAGGAGCAACTGACAAGTGAACCAAAGAATGCTGATGCAACCCAAGGTCTTCACCAACCGCCGTGGTACATTTCTACACAATGGGAATAAATGATCTGAAGTCGACCATGTGAGAAATCATTTGATTACTGGTCATTGATGTATACTGTTAACAAACGCGAGACTACTCACCGATAATGAAAATGAGAGTTAAGGTACCCAGCACAATCTAACAAGTGCGAATAGATGAGCTGAAGTCGAACACCTGGAAGAATCTATCAATCAAGAGACAATTATGTTTTCCTACTGTCGATAGCGAAGAATTTTCCACTGATGACTGCAAACCCCAAGGTACTGCCAAATTGACTCTAAACCTTTGACCCAGAGCAATGAGTCATAGTCGATAGGGAAAGATCTGCTAGAAGGAAGGCATTAAGGCATCCTTCATCAATCTAGCGTGAGTGTAACCCATAGGCCAATAATGTGGAAGGAATCGAACAAAAAAGATGTAGTAACTCGACCGAAGCACGTTTTTGGTGTACACAAGATGTAGCTAGTGCACGATAGAAACCCTCTGAACCAACCAATAATGAAAGCTGACACAGAGGCGAGGAATCCACCAATAGGGTCAAATGGAAACTAAGGCACTGCACAAATCCCAATGTGTGATAATGAAAGCTGATGTCGAACACAAGGGAAACCACTTAGTCAAAGACCCATGATACTGATTGATGCTGAGTACAAGGTGACCTATCAATAATGAAAATAGGGCTAGGGTGCGGCTCTAGGTCTGTCCTCAGAGCAATAACTCAAACTGACACGATAAGGACAAGACCTGCCAACGAGAAGTCAATGGAGACCTTCTCAAACCGACACGAGTAATGGACCAATATAACTGATGTGATGATAGACAAGACATTGACAACCAAGGATGGCCGACTGAAAAATAGGTGAAGAGACACCGCAGAGAGGCCGACTTAGGTTTACTTCCCTTGAACAAAAGCACGACTCAATGATGACTATGTGGCAGCATATGATAACTCTGTATAAGTTCGTCATGTAGGAGGCACGAACGAACTCTCCATATGATTGGAAGAGATAACCAATCGAAGGAGAACTGACTCAATAACAAGGTTAAGGTGTACCTAAGTCAAACTAAATCCTGCCCAAATGGAGGAGAGACTTTCTTTTGAGTGCTTTGTTCAAGGGCGACACGACTGACTCTAGCTGCCAATAATATATGGAAATGTTGTCCTGTTCTCGCTTTTTTTTGGAATATGTAATTTTTTTGTCTTTTTCTTTAAGCTGGAAAAAGAATAAAAGAATGCTATAGTACAGTGGAAAGAACGAGTGTCAGTGAAACAGATGATCTAGTTCCTGGGATGGGAACATTCCTATGCTCAATGCAGGGAGGCGAAGCTGGTCAAGGACACTCAAAGGGATGTTCCTTCCATGGGTTTGAGGGTGTGTCAAGTTGCAGAAGCTAAGGGATTGCAAGTTTGAGTTTGTAGAAGACATGGTCAAAAAGTGGCTTAAACATGAGTCCAAGTGAAGCCGGCTCAAGGCCAAAAGGTGCAAATGGTCAAAATGCAATGCAGTAGTACAACTCAACACAAAGGAGCCTCTAGGGTATAAGGCCAGAACGAAGTGAAGAAGCAAAGAGGAATGAGTCTTCAATGCACAAGTCATGGCGAGACTAGAGAGGACTCTCGAGCCTACTCAATAAAATAGCATGGGCAACCAATGTCAGTGAGGTGCTAACTACGATGCCCATGTAAAGGATGGCTCTACCATCATGTCATGATTTAAAAATTGGTGAGTGAACATGGTTTACTAACCATAACACGATGGGATCGACCCTATGGCAAGTGTATCGAAAAATGGAGGCTAGTATGCAAAATGCAATGGAAAAATGGTTTCCCTAACCTATATGCCAGTGAGTAAACGATACCTGCCATGACGGGTCAACAGTCATGGAACTGATGTGAAATTTCTGAAAAAGTGTCCAAAATGTCCTAAAAAAACAACCTATTCCCGACAATCCAAGCTCACAAGTTAAAAGATTCATGAGACGAAAAAAAATCAAGTTTTGAAAAAATTTGACATTTTCAAAGCTTATAAAATGACTTTTTGACTCACCATTTGTACCATTTGTGTTGAGAGCAAAAGCTGTGGAGAAAAAAGAGCAAACTTGCCCCCCAAAGAATTGGACCATTCAAATTGGATAAAAATCATCAGGTAACCCCCAATTCTAGCTTGCATTACTTTATGATTGTTTTTAGAAATTTTTATTGAGATTTTACCGTAGGAATTTATGTTAAAAATTTCAACGCGGCATATACGCGGGTTGGATATTATAAACCCGTGTACACGTAGGCCCTACATGCAACTGTGTATGAAAGGGACCCGCGTATACGCGATTTGAAATTTAAGCATAAAAAACTAACGGTTGGAAATCAATTTTCTTTCAGGATAACAATCACCTGGAGAAAGAGGGAACATACTACCATTGATAATGAAGTTATGAATGATCAGTAGGCCTTAGATGCATTGAGGGGATGTGGTTTATTGAAAATTTTCAAAATGCCAAATATGAAGGCCAACACCCGCTTGCTTGAAATGTTAATCCACTATTGGAGTATCGAAGATGATGCTTTTATGATTGATCAAATGCCTTTGAGGATAGAGGTAGAAGATGTTTACTTTATTATCGGTCTCTCCCGAAGAGGAGAAGTTGTACACTCGACTAGCCGAACATGAGGTAGTCTTTTAGTGGAAGACTACATACATATATATTGTCCGGGGCATCCTGAGAAAATTGGAAGCTAGATTCCAATAAAACATGTAGAGAGTTTGTCCCTGAGGATCTTACTGTTCACCATAGCCAGGATAAATGGATCAACCTCATTGCACCAAGCGTCACGACTATCCATGAGCTTGGCCGTGGAGTGTCTCACTACTGTTTTTGATTGGTGTACACCTCTTCTTACCAATATGAAGAGCCAGTTGTCCTCCATTCAGAAAGGACAGACCAAAAATTTTGGATACGGGACCATTTTGTGCTCCTTCTTCTTCGAGAAGGTTCCAGGGCTACGTCCCAGAGTATCAGTTTCTATCAGTAGCCCCCAAGATCCTCAGATGGGTAGGTGGGTCGACCTGATGAAATGCCTTGGAGGCGGGGACGTGCCGAGGATTGCTTTCGATGATGAGTTCTTCTCCTGGTGGGAACAACAAATCATTGCTGTGGACGACTATCCCTATGCTAGCATGGATTTCAGAGGAGATCCGGACTTGGTGTTGCCACCAAATGCCGCATGGGGAGAGATAGGTAACCATTTTTTAAGTTTTATCAATTTTAATATTTTTTTTTATGTTTTTTAAATATGAGAATGAACTTAAAATATATTTTTGATGGGACATAATGATCATGTTCCAGATGTGGGTCCAGTACGACCAGATGGATTTTCGCGGCACAAGCATCGCGGAAGAGGTGCCGAAGAGGCGGCTGTAGAGACAGAGAGGGTCTTATATGCAGTCCAACGAAACTTGGTGAGATTGACTCACTGGGTACCAATGGAGGCTGTAGAAGACCTACCTGAGGAGATGCAGCGCCGCGTGGTAGGAGTGCCACGAGACTGGGTTTGCCTTTTTCGGCGTGTGGCCAAAGCAGTAGTCACCTACTTAGCTGCTCATCCTGAGCCAGGTCATTAGATAGACTGGACATGATTATGGGCATTTAGTCCCAATTTTGTATATTATTTTTGAAACACTTTATGTACACATGGGCGGTTTTATGATATATATATATATATATATACAGTTCCAGATTTTTGATGTTTGTTTTTATCTTGATGAATGAATGATATGCCAATCTAATGCTTGATTAGCGATAGAATCCGCTAATGAATTGTCAGATCGTGGAATGTGCAAATAAGTAATAAAAACAAATGATCTTTGCAACACCCTCACTCTAAAAAATTGGCGATATAAATAAGGATCCCAAACCCGATAAATGTTATTCAATTGTGACACTACCAGCTGTGAGTCAAGATACACTACCAATGAATCAATTCCATAAGAAATAGCTTCGGATAGTAAATTAATGACGACAGTATATTCGGCAATATTATTTGATGCAGAACCAATACATACTCCCCTTGACACCATCAACTGACCAGATGGATAATAAATCACCCAAGTTGCGGAAGTGAGATTCCGAGTGTGCTGACTAGCACCATCAGTGAATCTGAAATAGACCAAATCATCCATCAACACCTACCAAAGCAGATCAAAAAAGTGTCGATATCAAAAAACTCCCGATAGGATATGTACCAAAATACAAAATATACAAAGAAGCCATTTCTTGGCCGTAATCTAAGCAAAGTACTTCTTGAGGTAGAGCCCATTTCGGGGCTCCGTCAACTTGTTCCCTTCAAAATAGACTAATTCATAAGCCCCTTTTCCTAAAACACGTTTCACTATGAAGGGACCATACCACATAGACTTGAATTTTCCTGCCCCCAAGGCATCTTTATCTTGGTCATAGACCAAGACAAGGTCGCCTTCAGAAAAGACTCGAGGATGTACAGCTTTGTCGTACTGAGTTTTAACCCTTTTCTTATGAGCCTCATTGATTATGGCGACATCTCGATGCTGCTCATCGATATTTTCCTAATGAAGGAGGCGCTCTTCGAGACTAGAAGTCTCTGGAAGGAGCTTAACAACCAACTTAAGGGATGGAATTTCGCACTCAACAGGAAAAATAGATTCTAGCCCGTAAACTAACTGAAAAGGTGTAAAATCGATGGCAGTCTTTATTGAGGTTCGGTACACCCAGAGAGCTGGATACAACATGAGATGCCAATTGGAGCGATTTTTGTCAATTGTCCTTTGCAAGATCGTCTTGAGGGACTTATTCATGGCTTCGACTTGCCCATTGGCCTGAGGATAATACAAAGACAAATGCTCCTGCCGGAAGCCCAATTTAAGAGCCAATTCGGACATCAGTTGGTTCTGGAAATGACTGCCATGATCAGTGACAATCTCTCTCGGGATACCAAAACGAGAAATAATCTGATTGAAGAGGAACAATGCCGCTGTTTCACTATCGTTTTTATAAGTGGGCATGGCCTCAACCCACTTTGTAAAGTAGTCTACGACCACTATAATGTACTTGTGATTTGCTACTGAAGGCAGATTACAAGTAGTAAAGTCAATACCCCACTTTGTAAAAGGACTGACAGTGATAACAGGGAAAAGAGGAGTTGGATGCGTGCGCATCTTCTGAGTATAGACTTGACAAGGGTGGCAACGTTTGACCGCTTCAATACAATCTTTGAAAAGCGAAGGCCAAAAGTAGCTGGCACACAAGATTTTTCGGGCTATTGCAAGCCTAGATAGATGACCACCACAAGCTCCACTGTGGCAATCATTAAGCACAGACTCTGCTTCCTCTAAGGTTAAACAACGCCTAAGGATTGAATCAACCCCTCGGCAATATAATGTATCACCAATGATGACATAGTTCTTAGCCAGGTGACGTAATTTTCGACGTTCATCCTTGGAGGAAGCAGGAGGGAACTTCAAAGTCTAGAGATAGATTATGATATCTCCATACCAAGGATCTTGTGAAGAGATGAGGAATAGATGTTCATCGGGGAAACTTTCGTCATAAATAGTATCTTCTCCACTAGGCAGCTCGGAAATTAATTCCGCGAAAACCAATGATTTCTTAGACTTGGCCGACAAGAACTCGAGATCGAATTCTTATAAAATAAAAATTCATCGTTTGTATTTGCCCCTAATCACTCGCCTATTGAGGACAAATTGGAAAGGATTGACCACCGCTAAGACAAATGTTTTGCGTAGCAGAATATAATGACGAAGTCGCTGAACAACATGGACAACTGCCAAGGCCAATTTCTCAACTAGAGAATAGTGTAGTTCAGGACCTACCAAGCCTCGACTCAAGTAGTAAATCACATGCTCCGTGAGAGCATCATCTTCCTGAACCAGAACCATACCTATGGTTGATTTTGCGGCTGCAAGATATAAAAGGAAATCTCTACCATAATCCGGTGGACTCAAAAGCGGGGTAGAGATCAATGCCTACTTCAAGGCATCAAAAGATTGTTGTGCAAAGTCGTCCCATAAAAATGGAACTCCTTTCCTGAGCAAATGCATAAATCCTTTAGTTATCTCAACATAATTCACTATAAACCGTCTCAAGAAATTTGCCTTCCCCTGAAGACTTTGAAGTTGTCAGATGGAAGACGGGGGAGGCAACTGAACTATTGCCTCTACCTTGAAGGGATCAACTTGAATCCCTTCAGTTGACACAATGAACCCTAACAACCGACCAGATGTAACCGCAAAAACACACTTATTTGGATTCAACCAGATCTTGTAAAATCAACATCTCTCAAAAACTAACTGAAGGTGACTGGGATGATCGATCCTCTTTCGAGAACGAGCAGCTAAATCATCCAAGTATGCTTCGATGACATGCTTGATGTCATGGAAAGCGTAAGACATGGCCTGCTGAAATGTGGGTCCAACATTTTTAAGAATGAAAGGCATCTTTTTGTATGCAAAGGTACCCCAGGGACATATGAAAGCTGTCTTATGCTAGTCTTCTAGACGGATAGATATTTGATTATAACCAGAGAATCCGTCCATGAAGGAGAAAATCTCATTACTCGCACATTCATCAACTATCTGATCAATAAACGGTGTGGGGTAATTATCTTTCAGACAAGCTTTGTTCAAATCCCTAAAGTCAATGCACACTTGGATCGTTCCTTGTTTTTTATCAACCGGGACTGGATTAGAAACCCAATCCGTTAGAGGAACGGGGTATATGAAACCCGCCTTGAGCAGCTTTTCTACTTCAACTTTAATAGCTGCTGCTTTCCTAGGATTGACTGGCCGAAGCTTCTGACGGATCAACTTAGTGTTTTCATACGTCTTGATCTCATGTTGAACGATGGATGGATCAATACCAGGCATTTCTTCATAAGACCAAGCAAATACATCCCGAAACTCTTTAAAGAGGTCAGTGTAAATTTGAATCTCTTTAGGGGAACACTCGGCTCCGATGAAGACATTTTCTATCACATTAGGGTTCCTAGAGATGTTTATTGGTACGGTTTTTGAAATGACCGACATATTACCTTTGGCACGGATGTGTGTTGGAGCCAAAGGGTTTGAAACCGTACAAACATCACTAGTAAGCAGATTGGAGAACCTGGATTCGACTTCTTGCAATGGGGGAAGAAAGTATGAACGATGGTGTAAATCTTCCCAAGGTCAATCTACACCCGTCATTGCTTCTAAGATTGCTTCCTCAGATGGTAAAACCGTATCTAAGCAATCCATAGCAGAAGTAGAGTCAAGGGTCCAAGCTGGGGCCACATCACCATCTAACTCTTCCTCTAAAAAAGGAGTAGGATGGTCATCTGCAGAGTTAATGATAGATTGATATCTAAGCTTTACTGTAGACATAGGGAATGCCATTCCACCGACTTGTCCTTAATCTAATGTGGTTGTAGGCGAAGACAAGGTCCAAGGTTCTGAAAAATAATGAGTCCATAAGAAATCTTCCCGTGAAGACTCTTTGGAGGACGAAATGGCATTGATTCTAGCTATAGGAGTGGGAAGATCAAATGTACCCATCAATGAAGAATACATCCCAACTCCTAGATTCTCGATAGGTTGATGGGGGTTATCCACCAATGGAACATTAGAATCCGAAGTTGCATGAGGATCAACTGGAGAATAATCCAATTGATCAACCTTAACAATTTTCCCCTCATGAGGAAAACAAAGGACTCGAAACAGAGTCGAAACTATGGCATCCATTTCATAAATCCAATTCTGTCCTAAGAGGAGATTGTAATCTAGGTTGGCATCAACGATTTCTACTTCGATATTAATGACCTTTCCTCCAACACATATAGGAAAGGCCGGGATAATCCCATGTGGCCTATGAGAATGCCCGTCAAATGCTGTCAAGAGGGTGGGTGAAGGAACAACTGAAGGCAATCCAATGGCCTTCCAACATGACATAGACATTACGCATGTGGAAGCTCCCTCATCTATAACTGTTCGAAAAATATTAGTTTTCTGGTAAGTAGACTTTATTTGAAAAGCCATATGATGAGGAAGTCTCTTTTTGACATTGAGCATGTCAAAAGTGAGCACTAAAGAATTGTTTGGATCAACTGCCCCGATCGCTGAAAGCAAAGCACTTCGTTGAGTTGGACACGACTGGAGTACATCTAAAGCAAACATAGCACATGGACTTTGAGCCTGATCTTCTACAATGGCTTAGTTTTGGGCTGCCCTAGCATTCGGGTTGATAGTCGCGCATTTGGCGGAACCTTTCGGTATTTGATGTATAGACTCGATAGAGGGTCGCTCAATATGAAGTGGGTCCATAGTTCCAGGAATAGATTTATCCTTAGATGTTTCTGCTTCACCATAATCCTGTGACCGTGTAGCCACATTGACATTAGAACTCATCATGAAAACATTTGAGGAATTGTCCCCCTCCTGGTTTCCCCCTGTAGAGGTACCAGGGTTTGAATTCGCGCCAGCAAGCAACTGCTGCCCTTGGGGGAAAGGGTTAGTTAAGACAACTTGGGAGCTAGAAGACCCTTGCTGCACTAACAAGCACTGAGCATCTTGAATTTTCGGGTAGAGATGAGTCAAATGGTCTCCACTACATAACTTTCATGGAAACTTAACTTTCTTCTTAGACTCTTTTCCACCCTCACCAGCATTATTGCCAGGTTTGTTTGCATTACTCTTCCCATCCCGATATTTCTTTTTACCTCGTCCCTTCTTCTTCCCATCGGAATTTTGATTTCCTTTGGGGTTAGAAACCTAAATGACATTTATAGAAGAAGGTTGAGAAGGTGTAGGAGTAGATGGTGTAGCCTGATTGGAAGAAGCAGTTTGTATAGACAACTGTTGCAATTGGCTCAGAAGGTTCACCACATTTGCATCAATCGATCCAACAATACCATCAGCATGCGGGCCTGGCTTTGGTTTGGCTATATCAACCATGGATCTAGGAGCATCAGGCAAGATTTTCTGAAGAGTCCCAGACTGAGAATATATCAGTTCTAACTGCTGGGCACGAAAGATAGCCTGCTCTTCGGAATAAACTCCGAACATAGAAACATCCTTGGAGATCTCGGGTTGTAATGATTTTAAAAACCATTCGAGATGGAATTCAGGTGGAATTTTGGCTTTAATGAGCCTCTTTCTTTGTCTCCATTCTTGGATATGATCCAAAATGTGAATGGTCGTGTCCTGATAAAAATTGGACAAAAGTTCAGTTCCAGCTTTGTAACGGACATGCAACTGAAAATGGTTTAAGAAAATGTTATCCAAATCGGTGAAAGACGTAAAGGTTCCCCCTAACAACTCTATATATCACCTAGCTGCATTCCTAGTTAAGGTGCGCTGAAATAGTCTCAACCTAATCGAATCATCAATTAGGGAGTTAGATGAGCACCATAAATGGAACGTGGTTACATGGTCACTAGGTCTTCACCACTCTTCCCTTCGAATTTTGGAATATTCGATGGAAGTTTGGTTGGGACCGGAGGCCAAGCTGGATTGTATCTGATTGGATCATTCGTCAACTTAGTCAAGTTTGGTAGATTAAGCATGGCCAGAAACGGAAGTCATGGAGGACCTTGGGGATTCCACCCAGATTGGGTGGGGTTCCCGAAAGTCTAAAAAGAATGACCTGGATTTTGAAAGGCACCAGGTTGCCCGAAGTAACTGGTAGAACCTACTGAACCAAAAGGTGACCCTTGTGGTCTAGCAAAACTCAGAGTTTGACCAACTCCAGCCGAAAAACCTCTGTAACCGGCAAAGTTTCCCCCTAACGAATTATTGTAAGGAGCTAACAACCCCTGGTAAGGGTTCCAAGCATTAGCTAAGGGTGGAAAACTTCGAAATGAATTGACCGAGGAGTACGACACATTCCCTTGTTGGCCGAAAAATGGATTCCCAGCTCCGATCCCACTAACCGCAGGGTTAGTCCAACTCTGAAAAGGATTGCTGCCTTGTCCCGTGAAAGGAAAAGGCATAGACCCTATTGTCGGATTGGAATGTGGTATATGACCACTTCCAAAAGGGAAACCCTGAAAAGAAGCCGATCCACTCATCATGGACATGGAGGCGGTTGATGGTACATTCAATGGAGCTGAAGGAATACCTTGAGAGGGCATTCCAAAAGGGAAGAATCCAAAACTGGATGCATGAGCTTGGGAACTTCCACTCATCGACGGAATGGAAGTAGACCCAAATAAGGATGTGCTGGCAGTAGACCCAAATAAAGATGTAGAAGGGATGGAAATAGTTTCTCCCCCTTGTACTGATATAGGATTTTTCATACTCGTAGCACTCGTGGTGGATGCCATGCTTCCAACAGTGGTCATCGAAGGGATGTATGTGTGTGGACCTGGGCTTGAAGGCCTGTGTGTTGGAGTTTCGACGTATAACAATACATCCGGATGATCAGAAGGGAGAGGAGAATTCGGAGCCGCAATTGACTCTGAGAGCTCTTCTACCTCAATATTATCTTCCGACTGGAAGAGTACTCGAGAAAGAACTAGTGTGTTCCTCTCTAACTCTGTGGTAGTACCAGGTCTACCTTGTACACTGATGCCCCCAAGCAGAGGATCAATCTCCGATGCGTCAGCTGCCACTGGTTGAAAAAAAATGGCAGAATCGCTCCTACGCCTTCTAGGAGAAGGCTTTGGACTCGCAAGTGAAAGCCCAAGAAGCCTATGGGACCGTCTAAGTGATCGGTAAACCATTTTGAATTATTTTAATAAGATCTACTTAAAGACTTAAGAAAATTGAAAGCTAGGTCGACTAGGAGCACAGAACACACACTAAAAATTTCCCTAAAGAATTCAGCAGTCAAACAAATTCCAAGTATTTCTGCTCCGGGTGATTAGGACTGGACAACAAAATACAAGAAAGTGAATATAAAGGGCCTTCCAAAAATAGACTGGGGTAATTACACCCCAAGTCTACTAGCGAAGGTATCAGAGGTAGTTACGTTGACCTCCAGACAACAGCCTTTGTCGGTGCAAGCCCCCAAGCTTCGCAAGGGTTCCCTCCAGAAGTACCGTTGAACGTGATGCAACTTCAACCTCAAGTGCCACGAGATTCCCCTCTGCAGCCACCTGTGTAGATCCCTAGGATTGGCAACTAAAGACACCAACTCATATCAGAAGCCAGGTGGAACGGTCGTGAGGTAAGATTCGATAGATAAGAGAGGGGGTATCTCTCGTCCCTATCTTCACAAACCCTCGTGCTTAATTCCCAGTCACGGAGCTTTCCTGGTCTCCCATTTCACTCTTTATTCAGACTTCTATGTTTTACAATTTAGAGTGGCCTTGGAGAGTTTACTCTCCTCTTGCCTAATCCAAGGCCCTAAATAAACCTAAAACTTGTTGGTGTATACTGATTGACAATACAAAAAGTTCTAGTTTATTTTATTAAGCGCTTGATTTTAAGTGGCTATTCTTTTTAAGTCAAAGGGACAATACGGAAGTGAAACTAATGGTGTTCTTATGACGCAAAAGAAATTAATGAAAAACTAACTTATATGCAATGCACTTGTTTGTTCTTCGATGAAAAGCAACTTCTACTTGGGTTCTAAGAAACTTCTATAAAGCAATTTTTTTTTCTTTTCTTGTAGCAGACTTCACACTCACAAAAACTAAAAAGACTATTGATGCTCTAATGATGCAAAACTACCCTAATGCAAGGTGTACATGATAATGCAAAATTCTAGATTACTCTAAAAAGAAATGAAAGCAATTTGTTTATAAGCCAACTTAAGTGTTTGAAAGGAATATGAATTTTGAACACAAAATCTTTCCCAAACAAGAAGGACTAATCAAAAAGATCCCAAATCACTCTAAAAAACCAAAAGAAACCAAACTCAAATTCGGCAAAAGAAAGCAAAAACAATGTTTTTGAAGGACTTTTCTTTTTCAAGAAACAATAAAAACAACTTTTCAAAAGCACTCAAAATGCCACCAAAGACTCAAAGACTGAAAGCAAATCACAAGGAAACTTTGCAAGTTATCAATTCAACACGAATGAAAACTTGAACAAAATAGGTGTTTCAACTTGCACTAAACAATCCAAAAGCAGCAAAAAGAGCTTTGAGAAAACTGATCAAGAAATCAGGAAAGACACACTTTCAAATTCATCAACAAGAAACTTTCGAAAAGCAAGAAAAGTGAATGGCCACAAAATTGATGGGAAGCAAAGCAAGCAAACCATAAAAATGAAGTTTGACACAAAGATTGCAAACAATCTTCTGTTCCAGAAGACCAGAACAATCAAGAACCTCTATAAGAAGCCTTGTGTGTTCAAACACAAATCATAAAACTCACTGTAAAGAAAATCGAGGCCAAAAAATTTTCAAAGCAAGAGAGAATTCATAACAGTAAGCTCACTGAAAAATTAAATTCTGAAAACAGAAATTGACCACTCAGAAACCACATAGACCAAGAAACAAATCTTTCCAGAAAGAAAGATTTGAAAAAATCATGCAAAAAATTGTATACGCGACTGTGTCTCTACACAGCTGCATGTACACGCGCTTCTACCAAAAGAAACTCGCATATACGCGGTTTCAGTTCACAGAAACAAGCATGTGTATGCTTCTGTAAACAAACAAAGATGCGTATATGAATTTTTACAAGAAAAATAAAAAATGAGGCCTGATGAAAAAGATCAGACTTGAAGTTTGAGTTCCTACAGGAGCAGGCAGTACAGTCACAGCAAGCAAACTAAGAACTGAGCCCTGATTGGCACTAAATAACCCAAACTAGGAATAACAAGATTGTTATCCCCAGTGGAGTCGCCAATTCTGTTGAGGGAATAAGTCCCCTAGGGCTTTGGGTTAGAACCTTAGTAGAGCAGGAGTAATCTACAGCAAGAAACAAGCATTCAACTCAGGCAACATGCTTAAACAAACTAACTATGTGACGATGAACATACCCGGATGTCTTTTGTTTGGGTAGTTCCAGCCAGGGTTCAAACCATCTGCAACTCCTGATGATCTTCGAATATGCAAATCAACCAATTAGAATACACATAGCAACATATAGATAAAACATTGTAGTGAAATCAACTTTATATCATATAAGTAGATGGTTAGTTATACATTGAAATAGTCATTCATATATAAACCATAACAATAACATCAGATGCATAAACAAAGTCGATATCAAGAACAAGACAACGTTTCTTTTTATTGTAGAAAACTATAATAAAACATGGAAAGAGTTCACCTGAGTCTTCCTCTTCCGGCTCCAAGCGGAACTGTCCTCCAGGTCCGTCCAGTCCCAGTCTTCAACAGCCTCCTTCCATAACCAATACCATGATATCTCCAAGCATGTGAGAGAATATCAAAACTCAAGGAAACAAGGGTTTCCTGAACTTGGGGAAGTGCTTGAAGCACAGGGATTCTTCAGACTTGATTAGGGGATAATCTCAGTATAGTAATTCTATCCTTTCTCTCCTCCTTAAGGCCTTCCCATTGAAGTCTTTTTATACTTCTCCCAAATTAGTTTTTTAGTTGGGAAACAGTTGGGAACAGTTGGGCCACGGGCACTAATAGGTAATCAACAGGTAAAACCCGTGATCTCCACCCATAGTTAAGGAAATTTATTTATTTTAAGTGTTTTAACACACATACGCGGGTTGGGTATAGACTGACCCACGTGTACATGCTTTTAACACAGGGAAAAGTAGTGTACAGGGAGTAAAACACTGTTTTTAAAATATTTGGACCAAGTCTGGAAGGAGGGGTTGCCCTAGGCCATAAAGCAAGCATCACAAATACAAAGGGTGATATTTGGAGCTATAACAGATGCTCTAACTTCTAAGGTATATTGAAAAATGTTGTAAGCAAAATCATCAAAACTTACCTCAAGCATCCACATATGCATGTAGAACTTGTTTATGATCTTCAACTTTATTCTTCTTGTCTGTATCAAAATTTGACAACAACTTTTCCGGTTGTTTGGGCATCGTGTGAAGGTTGACAAAAAAGCAAGTGGCCCTTGGTCAATCCAATCCAAATCTATGTCAGTCATGTATTCTTCTTTATCCTCCTCTCTTCTAAATCTGAAGAAGCTTCTCCCTCACTGTTAGGACCTGTGGTGTAATCAGGGTGCTCCTCTTCAGAAAACAAAATATTGTCCTTCACTATCTAGATTCTCCTCAATAGGTGGAAGTTGCCCTCATTTATTTGTAGTATCAAAAAAATATTCGAGGGTTGTGATGACCAAATCTTCCACCGACGAAACAAGTATGTCGCTAGGAGTTACTTATTTTCTTACAGGCATATCAGGAAGAATTGCAGCGACAAGGAACTGACCAAGAGCTTTCAAAAATTGATGAGTGATGGGTCGTATAGTCTGGAGTTGATATTTAGTAACCTCAAAGGCTTGTACTGGGCTAGACTAAAAAATTTCTTCATTTTTAGGAGTATGAGTGGGACTAGAAATGGGAATATTGTTGCCTTGCATGAAAGTTTGTTTGTTAGGATGCAAATATTTTTCAGCCATAAAGGTGGCTACCCTCCTTTTAGTGCCAGAATGTTGACGGTGTTGGATACCGCCAACATGCAAAGGGGTCTCCCTAATGAAAATTCCCAATTAGACTTCGCACCGTTTGGTGTGGGATCCATTTTGGAAATAAGGCCTGACTACCATATTCTTAAATATATGCCTTGGCTTCAATGTTCAACACGAGAGAGTAATACACAGGTAATTTCAAATTAGCAAGTGATTATGCCTTGTGGAATGTTCAACTGCAGAATGTATCAGGTTGTTCTACCGAAAGGGGAAAGGAAAGAGAGCCTTTTAAAGATAAGTATTAGTACTAATATAGAAAATATACATGAGCATATACATATGAATGAATCGTTGAACGACTAACGGAATATTTCACATAGAAGCAACGATTGTTAAAACACATATAACACACCTTCAAAAAGATAAGTATCAAAGCCACCGAAATAGTTCAATTTCCTTAGTACAGATGAGAACAACATACATCACAAGCATTCAAAGAATATTCTTACAATATTTATGGCACACACATGAAATTGTGTTGGCTCAATGAGCTTATGAAATTAAGAAAAAGTTCCAAGATACATCAAGATAGTGAACACCACTAGCTCCAATAGTGGAGCGTTAGAGAAACCACTTGCTCCTCCAAAAGAACGTTATTCCTCTCTAATACCTAGTAGGAGGAGCCAAGGTGAAAAGTCCTTTGCATGTGAAATGAGGGTGTAGATATAACAAATGGGTTAATCATTCACCTCCCTTGTGACTCTTGTACTACCCTCATGATTGTTTGACTTCTTCATGACCTTTCGACTTCCCACATGACTTTTCACATTACATGGATGAATCTTGCACTTCCACTTTACATTACATTTCTCCAATATTGAATTTACGTAATCCAGAAAATGATGTGGCACATGATGACTCATGACATGACATGACGTGACGCTGATGACATGGGCTTCGTTATGATATCGCAATGTCAAGCCAGTCTTTGTTGTTGCTTTCTTTGTGTCTTCTTGAAATATGGAACATGATCTTCTTCTTCATCCTCTACATGGCTTGCAAATCAGGAGTCTTCAATGTGAACTTGATATTCAATTGATGCTGCAGTCTGATGTCCCTTTGTCCCTCTTGATTGATCAACTTGTTTTTCAACTTCAATGGTGTCTTCTAGCAGGGTCTTCCTCTCCATCTCCTTCATCATCATCCTGGCATAACATGATAACATACCTGCAACTAAATTCCACTCATGACAAGACGACATCAGTATGATAAACCCCTATTCTAACATGATTAATTATAACCACTGATTGAGGTGGAACCTGATGGTAGTTTGGGAGACATACTCAAGGATTGCACAATTTCACAACTTAGGAGGTCAGGGGTCACAACTAAGCTTTGAGACTGTGTAGTGCATAGTTTACGTTAGGCAGTTTTTGTAAACTGCGTAGTTGAGGGACTTAAGCAGTGAGGTTGAGGACTTGAGGCTTGAGGTTTCCCACTGCACAGTTCCAGAGACACTGAGGCCAAGGGATTTCACAGTTATATAGTTCAAGAGCTCAAGGTTGAGGCTTGATGCTTGAGACTACATAGTACACATAGGAGATTGGATGAATGCAATGATTGCACAATTATGGATCTCAAGGGTTAGGACTGAGCACTGTGACTGTGTAGTGCATAGTTCTGGGAGGCAGAGACTGTGCATTGTGTGGTTCCAAGAGGTAAGTCTTAGGCTTGAGGACTAAGAATGCGTAGTGCAAATCTCAGGAGGGTTGAGTGATGCCAGGTTGCTCGGTGGGAAAGTTTTCTGAATTTGGCTAATTTTGGGATTAATGAGGCCGTTGAGCCTCCATTTTGCCTAGATTTTCATACATTTTTGCTGAATAACTCCTATGCCTACACCACGGGGGCTCCACTGGGGAGAAATACCATACCAAGTGGGTTCATATTGGGGGATATATATTGAGGAAAAAATGGCATAATATATTGGGGTATATATAGGGGTAAAGGGTTTTTATATTGGAAGCTATAAAAAATGGAGTTCAAAGTTAATGAAAAAATATAAAGGGGTATAAAAAATGTCAATGAAAAAATGGATACCTACAATATCTAGTGGAAGTAGGGGTTTTTTAAATTGGGAAGGTGTATTGGGTTCATATTGGTAGGGGTTAAATAATATGATTTTTAGGGTTGTTTTCCAATATGTAGTCAGATTAAGGGTATTGTTTAATATGTCGCGAATGCATGTGATAGGACAAAGGTTCATTGATTAAGCCCCCGTGGCCTGCACTGGGAGTTTATGGTCATTATTATCCTTTTTATGCATTATTGGCTATTATTTAGAGGCGTTTAGAGGTAATGTGTTATTGTTACATGAATTCTCTTTGTTTCGTTGATTTGAAGAGATCTAATGTGAAATTATCACTAATAATAAGTTATCCTTGTGGCAGGTGGATAATTCTTGTTCCAACATATTAGTTCCTGCTCCAACATCACAATTCTTGTTCCGGCAAAGCAAAAGTTCTCACCTCCATGATTTTTATACGTCGAGCTATCATAATGGAAAATGACCATATGGGTTTTGAAGGTCAGGTGTTCGATATGTTGATGTGTTCTCTTGATCGCACCCATGGCTTCTAGATAACGCATAAAGTGATGGTCAAAGTACTCGGTCAAACTGCCTTTTATAGGCCAAAAGGTTGTTGATAACGTTATGGAAAATACTTCATGATTTGATACATGTTTTTTCATTTATGGGAAAACATAGATCAATTCGAATATGCACAGTAATCGTATCTCCTTATTTTGGTTCATAATCATTGTATCACTCTAAAATTGTATTCGTCGATGACCTTCAATCTAGCAATTAGGAGGCATCGTTGTTATAAATATTGAAGCTCTGTATTGTAGAAGGGGGATAAAATAGAATGGACTTTCGGTTTGTATTTTGTAAAACATGGATCGATTTTTTGTTAGGCAAGGAAGGGAGGAGCCCGCATGCCCCGTGGGATGATCCCTAGAGGGGACCATTGGAGCCCAACTCTGTGTTGTTCAATGGCTATGTAACAAGATTCTGTATGAATATAATCTGGCATTCGATTTTTTGTTGCAGTTCTTCTAAAGCTTCTAAGATTGTGACTTAACTGCTAGAGATTGTGATTTAACTGTTGCAAGGGCAACGAGCGGGTGGTTTGGGCCCACCAGTCGACCCGTTGCCTCATACTTCTTAAGATTTTCTACATTTTTTTTTATAAATGCATAATGTTTAAGAGTGTTACTTACCCTAATCTTATTCGCTGCATAACGAGATTTAATTTTAGAATGCATTGCTTATTAAGGTTCTAGTTGATTTAATTTATCATGCATTATTTCCAGCATTCATGTATTCATAGAACTCTTTAAAATGCTTCTAATCAAATGTCACTTTAGCAATACATACATTATGTAGAATATCGTCGTGATTAGAAAGAAATTATCCCGCAAGATCACGGTAATCTTTGAATTAGTAGAGAATGAATTTATTTTGTTTTGTTCTATTGCATGCTTTACTTCTTTGCAAATCCTTTGAGAAGTTTTCAAAATTGAATCACATTATTTATTTCCTGAATGGTTTGTTAGTTTGAGTGGAATCTACATTCCCTTGTCCCCTGGACAACTGAGGTAGACTTGCCGCGGGAGTCACTCAACCCAGAAGAGGAGCCAAAAGAATATTTACAGTGTGTTTACTTTACATTGATGCCCTTTTGAATTATTTTCAAGCGTTTGATTTTTATTGTACACATCCCTAAGGTGATATTATGGCATATATTTTGCTACGCCTCTAAGTTTAACAATCCAGATTGACAATTAAAATGTTGGCATAAGTCTCGCATTTATATCGCCCCACATTTTTGGGCCATTTTGGGGGACGCGTTGTAGGATAAGGCCTCAACGATTTGTCATGATTTTCACTTTTCCTTCGCAAATGAGTTTTTTAGTGTGATTCCTCTTGCTTGCTAAAGCATACTAGATGGTATTACTAGAGAGCTCACAAGCTTGGTTTGTATTCCTTCACAATTGAGTTTTTTAGTGTGATTTCTCTTGCTTGCTGAAGCATATTGGACGGTATTGCCAGAGAACTCACATGCTTGGTTTGTTTTCCTTTACTGCAATTAAGTTTTTGAGTTAGTGTGTTTCTATTTATTTGATGCTAAAAGAACCCCCCGCTCTAAATCTAAGTGCTAATAAGACTTTCTAGCTAGTAGGAAAATGCCAGAAAGTGTGATGTTATTCCAAGAATTATTTCAAGTTCTAGCGGAAGTTGGGGTCTCTACTTCACAAAAAGAACACATTTTGGCATCAATTAGAAATAGGTCTATTCCTCGGGAAGAAAATACTCATGAAGATCCATAAGATTTTCCTAAGGAATCACATCTGTTAGTGCCACTGGTTCCTCATGTTCTGGTATTTTCTCGAATATACTTTTTAAGTTTGAACACGAGTAGAATTATCCTCTTGTTACACACATGGTTGCATTGGAAGTACTCCTATACTTGAACGGAAGTCTTCTGCTTCCTAGGGTAGACTAGGGTAGAAGAATAAATGAATGCCATAAATAAAGATGTTATAATAATGCTATTAGGGCTTTGACTTCCAAAGCATAACCATTGAAACTGCTTTTGATCCACATTGGTTGTTAACACACACATCTGTGGTAAGTCTTATTGAGTATTATTCACTCTAATACGTCATGATTTTGCAAAGGTGACCATGATTAATCACTCTAATGAGTTGTCATTTGAGATATATATTTCTAGTTTCCCTTAAAAGGTATCCTTGGAAAACCTCATATGGTGGACCACTTTTGTAAATATCATAATGAGCCATTCATGAGAACACTAGCATTATTAACTCAAAGAGTCTTTCAATCATTATCTAAGACATCTTATTTAAATGAATCTTTAGGGTAGAGGAGCTAGCCAGTAATGATTAATCATTTAAAAAATTTTCATGCCATCCCATACTCTTAAGGAGTAGATATTCCTCCCAACTTATTAAGTAACCTTTGAAGTTAATCATAATCAGAGTTTACAAATGATTTATGAAGGATAGGAGGTCTCATGATGAGCCGACCTACCACGATCATGGGATCTAACATGTATGAGATTACTGTTATTGGTCATCAAGCCAGAGTGATAGCTTTTAGCTAAGAAGCTGGAAGATAGGAGGTCTCATCACAAGCCAGCCTGTTCATCCATGTTACTTCTTGTGAGTGGCACTACCATTAGCTGGTTACTAAGCCAGGACAGTGGCCTTCATCTAAATTTTAAAATTAAATTAGATAACGATGTATCTATATCTAGTGAGTGGGACACAAGCATTTCACTAGGTTAAAAGACATCCCTGCTGAGGCTATAGACGCTTGCAAGAAACAGGGCCATGTCTATGGTATCAAAGTTAATTGCACACTATGATTTACTCGGTTATATTTCTCTTTCCCTAAAACTCATCATTTTAATTCTTGGACAATGGTTTTAAGATGATTTGAGCATGATGCTTTGGGTTCTATTTTTCAAAAATTAGGAATCTTTAATGATGTGGTACCCTTAGTGAAGGTAATTCATTGTACTGGATTAAGAAGAAATTTAGTTTTGCATCTAGATGACAACAAAATTTAGAGTGTTCAATGAAGAATTTGCTGATTGGTCTAGGAAGGTGTCATCTTGTTCTATTTTTATTTCCCTTTTCTGGTATCATAACTCACTTCAATTTTTATGAGTGATGAATTTCTCAGTGATTATTACTCACAATATGATGATGGACAATAATGTGTGTTGATGGTGGTTGCCTATAAAAGAACTACATGGCCTAGGTATAGGATTGCTATAATAAGTGCAGGAATCTTGTGGTAGTCTTCTTGGAATTGCACCTTTTCAACAAAGATTTGTTTTTTTTATCATTAATGTTAATAAGACTCTAAGCAAACAATAGAATTTTGAAAAGAAATCCATGGA
This sequence comes from Pinus tabuliformis, assembly GCA_031772625.1. NCBI lineage: Eukaryota > Viridiplantae > Streptophyta > Pinopsida > Pinales > Pinaceae > Pinus > Pinus tabuliformis. The sequence continues at coordinate 66,346,650 of CM062818.1, forward strand.
AAACAGGGAGCTTATTTGAGACAAGACAACACGTATGTCTTTTCAATCATAATGGTGCAAAAGGGGGCTGGTATGCAAGGTTTTTATAATGTTCTATACAATTACTGCTTTCCTGCACTTGATTTTGGATGAATTGAATTAATCCTACTAAGCGATGATTTTCTATTCACATCGAAGATTCCATTGATAATTTCATCATTCCTACACTTGATGCTTTCATAGAATTATAACATGGTTCAGTTGACTATAATTATGATGTTGCAGACTTGATGGAAACTTTAAAATGATGTATTAGTGTCTTAATATTTCCTTGCTGATCATTAATCTTTAAGTATTCCCCCTGCCATCCTCCATGATTTTGCATTTAATGACAAGTGTCCGTGATGGAGGTGCCCTGTTCTTGTAATTATGGTTCCTTTTTCTCCATATATTTGTCGAATTCTTATATAACACTTATGGATTAAGATAATTATGTCTGAAATCATTTTTATAATGGAACTTGTTCTTGACCGTATCACAATTATTCTCTATAATCAGCGCATTCTTCCCTCAGGTACTGACTGAATTATACCAACTCCAGGACCTTACGTAGTTATGTTTCTTGAGTTATTTGATTTTGATCTCATGTGATATTTAAATTCATCGTTGGGCATGTTGGGTTTGTTTTTCCTCTGTTTACACCTGGATGCATATTGCATTTTTAACTCTCAAAGCCATGACGAAAATGAAATATGATCGCCATGAGCCATCATCCATAGAGGAGCTTCAGAAAACTCCTGAATACAATTCCTGCAAGTAGAAGTTGATAAAGGATGGATGGCATGAATTCATGGCTAAGTTTCAGGGGTTGAAGATGAAGTTGCGTTGAAGTTTGCACAAGGGTTCGATGGGAAGGTAACTCGAATTGGGGATTTGACTATGAATGTGAATGAGAATACCATTGCTCGAGCAACTGGATTACCATTGGAAGGAATTAAGTGGTTCAAGAACAAGAGAGTGGATAAACAACAGAGTTTGTAATTTCTCAAAGCAGGACACTAGGACGTTAACTGGGCAAAAGGGATACCGTGTTCTTAGATTAAAGATGAATGGTGCGCTCCTCTGTTCATTCTCCAGAAATATTTGACCTGCGAAGGCAGGTATGCAACGACTTTTCTATATCATATTGGTTTTCTGCTACATTTCACTGGAGAGAAAAAGATAAATGTCCCCTATTTCTTGTTAAAAAGCCTACATAAAATGTCACAGGGAATTTGTAGAGTTGTTAACCCTAGGGAAAGCCTCTATCATTACGGGCTTATCAAAATATTGATTGTGGATGAGCTAGGTATAAGGAATGATAGTTGGGATGATTTTCTCCAATGGAAATGGTTTACAACAGACATAAAAAATCCCAACACCCAACCTCTTGTTGAATTGCATGAGGAAGAGAATACTCCAGAGGAAAATCGAATGAACGATATACTCTCCTCGCATCCCAGGAAGTCGAGACGGAGAAAGGTAGACACCCCTATGACCCCTGCAACATTATCATGTGAACCTCCAACCCCCGTTGTTGGACGAAGGATTACTCGTAGCATGATGAAGTCCACCCGACTTCCTTCCCGAACCAAGGAGTCTCAAACCGTCGATTTGGATCCAGAGGAAGAGGAAATCATGAAAGAAAATATAGGTGCCATTGATGGGGATAAACTCCGAAGATTTGAAGAATTTACTGAGAAATTCATGTCCCAGATTAAGAATCCGGTAATGGATCAAGTCAACGAACCAATTATAGGAATGGATCGAATAGAAATCCCTGTAAAAGAAGCTAATCAATTTGAAATTCCTATGACAGAGGTAAATTCAGGGTTTGAGTTTTCATTTAATCATCCTGTAGTAGAGACTACTGATATTTATTCCACTACTCAACAGAAATCAAAAGATTACCTTGATCATTATATATTGAGGAAGAAAGATAGGACGATAAAGAGATTGAAAAAGAAGATACAAGAGCTTATTGTTCGTGAAGAAACTGTGAAAGCGGAAAACAAAGACTTGGAGAAACTTTGCATTAAGATGCATGATAAAAACAAGAAGCTGAATTATAAGAAGGAGAAGATGCAAAAATTGGCCAGGGATTGAATTGAGCGAGCCAAGTATTATGCTCCCCATAATAGGAATTTATAAAGGGAAATTAAAATGATTAGAAGCATGAAGGGAAAGAACCTGAACATTTTAATTAATACAACAGGGCTTTAGGCCATCACATTGCATTTTTGAAATTTTGAAGTCCATCCTAATTGCATGAGGACGTATAAGAAGATCAGCATGGGGGAATGTTGAGTCTCCATTTTGCCTAGATTTTCACACTTTTTTGCTGAATAACTCGCATGCCTGCACTGGGTGTTTATAGTCATTATTATCCTTTTTATGCATTATTGGCTATTATCTAGAGGAATTTAGAGGTAATGTGTTATTGTTACATGAATTATCTTTGTTTCGATGATTTGAAGGGATTTGATGTGAAATTATCACTAATAATAAGTTATCCTTGTGGCAGGTGCATAATTCCTGTTCCAACAGTTTAGTTCCTGCTCCAGCAACATAGTTCCTGTTCTAGCAGTGCAAATCTTGTTCTCACCTCCACGATTTTCATACATCGAGTTGTCATAATGGAAAACGAGCATATGGGTTTTGAAGATCAGGTGTTCAATATGCTGATGTGTTCCCTTGATCGCACCCAGGTCTTCTAGATAGCGCATAAAGCGATGGTCAAAGTACTCGGTCAAACTGCCTTTTATAAGCCACAAGGTTGTTGACAATGTTATGGAAAATACTTCATGATTCGATACCTATTTTTGCATTTATGGGAAACTATAGATCAATTCGAATCCACACAGTAATCATATCTCCTTATTTTGGTTCATAATTGTTGTATCACTCTAAACTTGTATTCGCTGATGACCTTCAATCCATCAATTGGGAGGCATCGTTGTTATAAATATGAAATCTTTGTACTGTAGAAGCGAGATAGAATAGATTAGACTTTGGAATTGTATTTTTTTAAAATAGCGATCAATTTTGTTAGGCAAGGAAGGGAGGAGCCTACGTTCCTAGTGGGATGATCCCTAGAGGGGACCACTGGAGCCCATCTCTGCATTGTTCAATGGCTATGTAACAAGATTCCGTATGAATATAATCTGGCATTCGATTTTGTGTTTGCAGTTCTTCTAAAGCTTCTGAGATTGTGATTTAACTGTTGGAGATTGTGATTTAACTACTGCAAGGGAAACAAGCTAGGTGGTTTGGGCCCACCAACCAGTCCGTTGCCTCATACTTCTTAGGATTTTCTGCATTCTGTTTTGATAAATGCATAATGTTTAAGAGTGTTACTTACCCTGATCTTATTCGTTGCATAACAAGATTTACTTTTAGAATGAATTGCTTATTAAGGTTCTGGTTGATTTAATTTATCATGCATTATTTCCAGCATTCATGTATTCACAAAACTCTTTAAAATTCTTCTAATCAAATGTCACTTTAGCAATACATACATAATGTAGAATATCATTGTGATTAGAAAGAAAGTATCCCACAAGATCAGGGTAAGCTTTGAATTAGCAGAGAATGAATTTATTTTGTTTGGTTCTATTGCATGCTTTACTTCTTTGCAAATCCTTTGAGAAGTTTTGAAAATTGAATCGCATTCTTTATTTCCTGAATGGTTTGTCAGTTTGAGTGGAATCTACATTCCCTTGTCCCCTGGACAACTGAGGTAGACTTGCTGCAGGAGTCACTCAACCCAGAAGAGGAGCCAAAAGTAGATTCACAATGTGTTTACTTTACATTGATTCCCTTTTGAATTGTTTGCAAGAGCTTGATTTTTATTGCACAGATCCTTGAGGATATTCTAGCATATATTTTGCTACGCCTCTAAGTTTACCAATCTGGATTGACAATTTAAACGTTGGTATAAATCTCGCATTTATATTGCCCCACAGAGGCCAAAGTGAATAGTGGTAAGACTTGAGTATGATCACACACTTATAACAATTAACAACACAACATAGATAACCCAGAACACATGAGCAACATACTTTCCTCAGTGCGACGAAATTTTGACAGCTTATCCCAAGTCCGACACTAAAGATACACTTTGCAACAATAGTGCTGACACTTGTGTGACAATGCTTGAAACTTTGGAAATGAGCACGATGCATGCCTACATGATAAGAATAACTCATTAATAAAAGGATTATCCCTTGAAACAAACCAAAATAACATAGGTGTGATGTGCGACACTTACCTATGTTAAAAGAAAACACTTTTATTTTCTTCAAAATAGGACAAAAATACTTAGAGAAATCAAATGCAATAACCCATAATACTTGCGATGATAATATGCAAATTCAAAGTAGGATCCAAAATTTGGATATAAGCCAAAATTTTGGAGGGTGTTGTAGTAGCGAAAACATTTCCTAAATTCACCAAAAATAATTGATCGTTAAATGACAGACTTATAGCCCACTTGATTGACCAATATGGATCCTTTGCTAGATTTTGTTTTTAATCTATTCCTTATACTTATATAGATAAATTTGTTTGCAGAAAGACAACTGAGCCTCTATTCCTCTTGCCTTGTACAAAGATCCTTATTCTTTTGTATTCTCCTCTATTCTTCTAATGGTTGTAACTTTTCTTGTAACAACCTTGGGTTAAAAGTTCATATAATAAAGGATAATAAAGGCAAAATAAGACCAAGGTCATGGGATACGTATTCCAAGTTGAATGTTGGGAAAAGCAGTATAATGGGCATCACTTTTGGTTTATTAATGACTATATAAATTGTAAAAGGCATTGGAAAAGGAAAAGAGGTATTGATTGGAATTTATTTATGAAAGTAAAGGAAAATAGGAGAAAAGGGAGATGAAGGGTCACATATTTGCATGAGAGGGAAATTGAAGGAAAATGAAGAAAATAGAGGCCTGAATGATAAAAAGGCTTATGAGGATCAGTTCATAGCTTTTGGTCAATTCTAGTTTTGGCTCTCATTCACTATTGCACAGTTAGAGCATTCTTGGAGCACTCTATTATTGGAGAAAGGAAGGAAAAGGAAGGATAAGGAAAGAAAAGAAAGTAGAACGACAGTCACGGAAGGTTGGATCAAGCAACTTCAACATGAGGATTTTGCAGGTAACATGTTGCATGTGTGATTTCCTAGCTTAGGTGTGAATGCATGGTACATTCATTTTTTCATTTGGTTTATTTGTTGTCATTGACATGGGTTTTTCTTGGTTTTGACAATGGTTTTAGCCTTGCCTTGCCATTTCCTAGATAACCATGGGGTGATGGGATTTGTTTCTTGGTTGAACTCTAGATTGCCAAAAGGTTTTGGAACCGGGTGAGGTGGTCTTAGGAAATTTCCCAAGGGTTGGGGGTGGAGATAGTTTTCTATAGGATCCCTCAATAGGTAGGTGGAGAAGCAAATTCCACAAGGTATGGTGAAGGAATTTTGATGAATTCAAGCTTGTTTTGGTTTTGTTATCTCTTAACCAGTTTTGGCGAGATCGTGGTAGTTTGAGGGTGGAGGTGGTTTAACTTATGAATTCCCTTGGTTATTTATGTCTATTGGTTTATCCCATGAGATTCCACATTCATGTTTGGAATATGGAATGGGGGTGATTGGCTGAAAGAAAGATTTGGTTCAACCCAATCTATGTTTGAGTGGCACGTGGAAGTCCTTGACTTGGTTGGATTTGCATATGTATTTAAGAGTTATTTTCATATTATTATTAATGAGAACATGTACTTGTTATTATATTGATTATATGGTATATTTGTTATGGTTCTTATTCTAGTTATATGCTGGTTATAAACATGGTTCTATGATGTGCTCTAGTTTTTTCTCTTGTTCATGATTTGACATGCTAATGATTGATTGATGAATGCATGGGATAACAAGTGTTATTGTAGCTATTAAGAGAGGGAATTATACCTTCTTGGTGATTCTTAGATGAGGTTCAAACTCTTAAGATCATATATGCATTCATGACCTGTAACTCACATGTTCACCATATGTTTGATGAAATGACTGTCATGATTCGGCCTGGTTAGGTCAAGTTCTTCTTCATGTTTTTATATGGTTAGCTCTATCATTATGTCATTTATCATTATGAGAAGTTACAGGCAGTGGTCTAGAGGCTAGCCTGGAAAGGTGGCTTATATATCAGGATTGCACCCTCTGAACTGGAGATTTTTGGCTTGGAAAGGTGCATGCAGTTGGAGGGATATAACCACACCCTAGCCTTGTAATGCATGTAGTTGTGGGCATAGGTCAGTGAAAAATAAATCCAACTCAGGGATTGGGCACTTGGAGTGGTTTCTTAGCTCTTGGGTGGTCTGTAGCCCCTGAGGAAGGTGAGGAGGGTTTAAGTTTGTAGGCACCACTTCTTAACTAGAATATGGAGTTTGGGTCATGTCATAGTGGCACTATGCTTCATCTCCACCTGGAGGGCTTACAAAAGCGGGTAAATGCGGGGTGGTGTTATTACATTTCTCTTGGGTAGTTTATCCAATGCCAGAATAAGATTTTGGATATTCACTAGTGCTTGTCTACGTGGCCTCTCACCCTTAACCTTAGTTGGAACATTTGCATCCGCACCTATCAAGTCCACTAGCTCCTTAGGTGGGTCTCGTCCAAGTTCATGTTACCAACAACTAATGGCATAGGAACAACTAGTAGGAGTTGGATTGTCAGAACTGCCTTATGAACTACTGCAAGAAGGGGAAGGCACTTTTCACATTTCCATTCCCTTTAGATGCATGAAACAACCAACTATAAACCCTCTATTCTATATCCCTTAGAGGGCATGTGAGGATGGAATGTTCAGTGGCTTCAAAGTGTGGTTTTAGAATAGAATTACCAGTAAATTATTGTTGGGTGTGGAGCCTAATTATCTTCCTTATTTAGAGGACTTGTTTCAGTCAGGCGTATACCCTAGGAATACTATAAACCCCTCCAGCAGGGGGGACTTGATAGATGAAAAAAATTACCTTGTAAAATATTGTAATTTCACAGCCAATTTGGGTTGTTCATTAGGCAGATGATCTGACGGTACAAGTTATGTTAATTTATGGTTTTTTTCCCTAGAAGGAAACTCTCCGTTTATATGAGGGAATTGTATTGCAATTGAGTATTATTATTCTGAGCGAGAAAGAGAGAGGAGACTGTGTGAGAGAGAAGAGGAAATTACAACGTATTTGTTGTAGGTTGTATCTCTTCATTTGCCTAGATAATATAAAAGGAAGGACTAGTTGTTTCTCTATGGACGTAGCCCAAATTGGGTGAACCACATATATCTGTGTCTCTCTTGTTTTATGCATTTATGTTATTTTGTTTCTAGAATATTTTATGTCTTCCATTGCTCTGTGATTTAATTTTCTAACAATTATGTCTTTATTGATAGGGAAATCAATAGTACTATCCTTCTAGAGCATGTACCAAATTCCACCTTATATCCATATCCCTGACCTCATGTTATTAAAATAACTCATCACCATCTTCTCAGGATGTTCAAGAGATATTATTTCCAAGCTTCATTGTGTTAGATACCTAATCATAGGGATTTTGATGTCTTGTAAATTATTGGCTTAGGGGGTCTTGACCCAGGTTGAAAGTTAGTTGCGCCAACCAGCAAAACCCTACATGATTGGCCCTTTCAGAAACAAACCACATAGCGCAGGTTGCAGCCTCACCCAAAGCAGTATGGGGGGATGCAAGAACCAAGTTTCTAGATATAGAGACTAGTGTGATGTCTTCCAACGCCTCAGATATGCCTTCGCACAGATCAATACACTCTTAGGGAACACTGCTGCAACTCTGTCAAATGGCCTTCAGACCTTCACGAAGGTCTACGATAAGTCTTTGCGGACTTTTAACAGTCAATCTATCTACTTACGCACATCAGAGAGCAGTCTTAAATTAGGGTTCATGTAGTCTTACTTAAGTTATTAGTAAACATCAGAGAATTCATCAAAGTCTTCATGAAAATACTTAAACATGCATTGCATACATCATTAACACTTATTCAAGAGAATCGCACAACATTCAATCAATATTTCATAAAACACATCATTCATCGACAATATATAATATTAACATAAATACAGAAATATGCAAGAATTCTTTGGAAACAATCTTTATTGATCTTCAATTCAGGATTACAGACTCAAAACTACCTTGCACACACAGCTGCAGGGGTCCGCGCACTCAGCTGCAGACTCTACCTAGGCCTCTGCGCACTCAACTACAAAGACTTTCTTCCACCTTACCCACTTCTCCTTGCTATCACTTCCCTTCCTTATCATCAATTCTTATCCAAAACATTATCTGCCTTAAAGTCTCTAAGACACACCTATTTATAGCCTTTTTCCATACAATTCCATGGTCCGCAAACCATGGGTCGATCTCAAAACTGACTCAAACCTTACATAAAACAAGGGGTTAAACCCGTTTGAATCCTATTCATCTACATGCTCTGCATCCACAATTCGTGGAGACTTTACATTATTTACAAAAATTGAACAAAACTTAGGTTATCTTAACCCCAAAACTGACCAAGGGAACCCCATCCCAACAGGCCCCCATCACAAAGATCGTGACTCACCCTCGAGTCACTCTGCTGGTGCTGCGATCTTACTGCAAAGATCCCTTAGCTTCACCTGGATCACTGCAAATTCGACAACGCTCTGTGTTGTTGCCTGCTTGACTTCCTCAACCAATTTTCCTGTAGCTGGTCCTTCTACGGCTAGCCTCATCGCCTGCTATTTCTGTTGCAACCCTTTAATCTTATCCTGAATGGTCATCGTGACTTGATAAGCCTCCTCTAGCCAAGGTTGAAACCTAGCCTTTAGCACGACCTCCTTCTTCTGCGCTTCCTCCACCTATGCTAGGAGTTTCTTTCCTTCCTGAAATTTAGCAAGGTACTGCACTGGTGCTATGGAGCGCGCAGTCACCCTAACTTCATCATATTGTCGCTGCATCTCCCTTACCTCTGTGTTTAGTGTTTGCAAGTTCGGATCCTCCTACAGATTTGTTACTATCTCCATAGCTTGTTCAAACAATTCCGCACAATCAGTGAATGTGGCATTCAAGGTAGCCATGCTTTCCTTTATCATAGCTCTATGCTGCTCCCAGACCTCAGGTGAAGTCGTGGGCTACAAATTTAACTGTAGCTCTGTAATATTCATATTGAGCTCAAACTGGACTCAGCCAACCTATGCTTTAGCCTCACACACACCAATGACTAGTTTTCAGATTTTTGCTTTTGGTTGTGCATCCTCCAGATGTGAATCTCAGGCACTGTCTTGCATGCCTCTACTACTGCTGACTCTAGACTAGAAATAAGAGTCTAAAGTGCCTCCTTTTCCTTCAAAGCCTGTGTCTTTTTAGCAAACATCTTCTCATTGTTCACTATGTACTCACTGATGAGGTTGAAGGCGCGCTACTCTCGGGCTCTCAATTCATCTACCACCCCTGCATGCAACGCATGGAGGGTCTCGTTAGAGAGCGACGCTATATTCAGCGTGATGTTCTTGATTGTGCTAAGGATAATGCAATCGTTGGTGGTCTCTACATGAAGGGAACCATCTAGCAATGCTATAGTTCAGAGGTCAAGTGTCCTTACTAGCTCTATTGCTTGGCTTGTCCTAGGTGCTAGGCTCACTTTCTCCATACTCGCTTGTCCAGTGCCCGCCTATATTCTTCTTCCTTAGATTTGCAGCTTGCGCAGATCCTTTTGGACACTCCCTAGTGTCTGTATATAGTGCTGCTCAAACTGCTGCAACACTTCAATCGTGGTATCCTTGATTTTATTTCCAATCTCATCGAGATCGCCTTTTGTTAAGACCATGGGATCAACCTGTGACTTAGCCGATTTATACTTCTTCCTTGTACCTCCCTGCTGCTCCTTGCCACATCTCTTCAGAATAAATGGGGTGATTTTCCCCTCATTGCCTCCACCACCTTTCCCTAAAAGTCCTTCCTCCTCTGTCACCTTTTTATGACTCGCGATGTTCCTGTTCTGCCTGCTCCTTGGAAGTGCGTTCTTGGTCCACACAAGCATTTTCAGCGGCTTCCTTCTTTTTCTGTGCTTCCAGGTTATGCACAACTTGCTTAGTTGCCTCCTTTCTTTTCTGTGCGGTAAAAAATTTCGTACTTGTGCTTGGTCCAGCATCTAAGTCTAATGGGGCGTGCCATTCTGCATGCCATTTCACTACAACCTTTTGCACATTCATTTCTGTCACCAAATATGGAAAGTCGTGCCATTTCTGCTCTGGATCCTTCCACGCTTGAATGTACACTCTGTGGAAGTCAGCCTTGAATGCCGCGTAGGGTGACAACTGCGTGAACAAGGTTGGGGACAACCTCAGACACTGATTGATGGCCATGCGGAGACTCATTTCCATAAGAACCCAAAATATCTTTGTCTCGGTAATTCGCGCGACATCCTTTGTAGCCCATAAGGAAGCGAATTGCGCTGCCTCTAGCAATCCTTCTTTAAGCGGAGGAAATTGGCTATCCCCCAATAATTCCCATGCAACAAGCATAATCGACAAAAAAAACCAAGCGTAGTGGAACGTCCTAGTTTCATCTTGGGCCTCTCAGCATTTTGCTAGGAACTCCTGATAGAGGTATCTTGACCAATTAAAATATACGCCTTTCATGCACTGTGCAGCAAGGGAAACTACAGGCACTGAAACTTCATCCACGTGGCATTTTCTCATCACCTTCCCTGCTAAAATCGAGGAAGGCAATTAAACTGTCGAGTCTGTTATGGACATAATTGAATACACTTGCGACTTCTTCACGAGGCCATAATCTCTCTTCATTCTTTTTGCGAGGTCTTTCTCCCCAGTCTTTCCGCCAAACTCCTTAGCCAGGTTCGTGCCCTTATAAGGCAGGTGATTGATTTTGTGAATAAGCATGTCTGTGATGGGGATAGGCCCTCCCAACCATAAACACACATCATGCACCAATGTGAGCAGCTGGCACACATAAATTGTGTTAATGGGGGTGCGGTGATAATGGGGCACCCACAACAGATTAAGTAACCTCGAGTGCTCGACATCACAGACCCATTCCTTCGTTTCCAACATGGTAACACCTGACTCCGCACAGTAGACCTGTCTCATGTACTTATCCGTCGCTAAGTGTGGAAACCTAGCATGGTCTGTGAGTTCCCAATCCTCCATTTTCAACATTGGGATCATTGCGAGCCACAGACCTTCAAATGGGATCTGCTTAGGTAGCAGGGGTGTAGATATGGTGAACTTTTCAGAATCCGGGTCCTTCGTGACCTTCGCTTTTCCCTTCTGCTGAGGGATATACTCAAGGAGCCTTGTTATAGGTTCCATTCCTTCAGTGTCAATATCTTCAGTTCCCTCGGCTTCTTCCGCCTCCAGGTCCACTACCTTCTCCGTTGCTTATCTTTCTTTGGCTTCTGTGTTTCAGAGTGCTTTCTTGGGGAAGTGGGGACTGAATCTAGATTCTTCTGCTTGTCCTTCTTTAATTTGGCTGGTTGGGTTTCTATAGTAGGTGTAGGCTTCAACCTAGGTGACCTCGGTGCCATAGGCACAGGAGCCAAAGCTTCCATACTTACCACTTTTGGGGCAGCTGCCTTAGAGGCAATATCGCCAGTACTCACAGTTTCAGCAGGACTTGGTGCAAGAATTTTGTCAAGAATAAAATTCTGGTTTATCTCAAACAACTTAGAAAACGTGGGGCTTGCGACTAAATCTTCCCAAGCTGATTGGTTCATAGGCGACAAACAACGAATTTCACTAACAATTCTGAGAGCGCAAAGTGTTCTCTGTTGGACCGACACGTGTAATTTATAGGGGGTTTTGAATTCAAATCCGATCGTTCCCCCCAATTTCTGATAATAAATGTTGTTTTGGCAACAGATCTTCAAAGATTTTTGCCTTAAATGCCACCACCCCGCTCCACTTAACCATCTTCTGGTCGTCAAGTCATGAACAGTGACTCCAATGGTCACTTTCCTGCTGTGCTGCGCGACACCTTCCTCCATGGCACAACTTCCTGCAGACAACTTCATAGGTTGCCTCTCTCTCACTTTCCGCGTAGCCTGCTCATTGCGTTGTCCTCCAAACTGGGAAGTGTAGTTTATAGTCTCGCACTCCCTTGCAACTGCCTGGAGCACTAAGACTATCCTGTCACCATATAGTCATTGTGCAAGATCCCTTGTATATAACTTCAATCTACTCCCATTCACTCTTCCAGGGAAAGGTTCCTTGTTCAGTTTTGCAAGCTGAACTGCGCATCCATCTGTAATTTCTTTGATGATATATGGGCCTAACCAATGCATATGGAATTTACCCAGAAATTTAGTGAATTTACTGTCATATAACATGACAAGATAATTTACCTTGAAAGTGTGAAGCTTGATATGGTGATCATGCCACTTTTTTTCATGTTCCTTCTATACTTGTTGATGAAATCCTTCCAAAAATCAATCTTCTTCGAGCTCCATCAACTGTGAAAACTGTTACTCTAAAGCCTCGCGATCCGCCATGCCTATTAGGGCTGCTATGCACAAACTAGGCACAATATACTCCATCGGAATTACAACCTCAACCCCATATACTAACCTGAATGACATTTGCCCTGTTAGCTTCTTACATGTAGTCCTATAAGCCCATAGTACTGTGAGTACGCGCACATCCCAGTGGGTGATACAATGTACTCTTATGATGGTATACCTAAAATTCTTCAGTCAACGTGCTAATCGTTTCATTCAAAAAGTGCGTACCTCTATCACTCATCAACACTTTCGGGGAGCCAAATCTGGTTAAGACATACTCAAAGAAAAACTTTGCTATTGTAGCCCCTGTACAATCCTTAACTGGCTGTTCTTCCACCCATCTGGTTAGATGTTTCGTCGCGGTGATAATATAGCGCGCCATTGTTTTCTTTCCCGGGGGCTAAATTGGCCCAATGAAATGAATTGCCCATTTCTTAAATGGCTACAAAGATACTTGAGGATGTAATGGCAATTCATCCCTTCGTGATGGTTTTCCTGTCCTATGACATGCATCTCATGCCTTGCAATCCTTATGTAGCGTTGGCCACCATAGACTTGCACGCAAAATATTTTGCGCAGTTTCCTTGCCTGCATAATGACCTCCCATGAGCTTTAGTGAGGATGTTATCTCGCTCAAAGTCCGACACATATCTTCGCAAGATTTCATCAGCACTCATCTTATACAAATGTCCAGCAATAATTGAAAAATCTGTCGTGCACACTACTAATTCCTTCTTTTGCTAACTTGTATATCCTTCTGGTGCCATACCCGTAGTAAAAAAGTGAATAATATCTACAAAATGATTGTTTTCTACGCGCACTGCAAAGAGTTGCGCATCTGGCAACAATTCCTCTAGATTATTGGGCTCCTCACCTATTTTGATCCGCGACAGATGGTCATGTCCTGCATTTAACCTTCTTGGCTTCACAATGACTTCAAAGTCATACTCCTGAAGTAATAGCAACTGTTATGAAACCAGCTCAAGAAAAGATAGAAAATATAGATCAACGCCTTAGAATTTAGCCTCTTCGAGGGGGCAACCTCCTTTACATTACATAAATGAACAATTCTTCGATGATACAAATGAAAAGACCTCCTTTCTATATATAGGAGTCTAAGGGGTCATAACATAATGAGAGTCGACATAACAATAATAATGTAAGGGCACAATAATAACAATAGTGGGCTTCTATGTGGCACAATAGTAACAAAATGGGCACTACATGGGTAAATCAATATAATAAGTGGGTTGTACTAATAACAATAAGGGGTTGCACTAGTAGTATAGGGGCCTAACATGCCCCTCTCCTTCAAAAAGCGTTGTCCTCAATGCTTGAGTAGTTCTTGATGCTTCTGTATAAAATTATTATCCTCCCATGTGGAATCTTCAGCGGGTAAGTTCTTCCACTTGATGAGATACTCTGAAATTGATCGATTTCATAGCTGTCGGGTTATTGTTTCTGTGACTGCTCCAGGTTCCAATATGATTTTTCCTTCCTCTTCAATTTCTAGAAATATTGTTTGAATTGGGACTTTTGCAACTTTTGAATAAGTGGCCATACTTCTCCGTTCTTCTTCCATTCATCCCTTGCTTCGTTTACCCAATCTGGTTGGATAATAGAAATATCAAAAAACAATGCTTCCACATCCTCATCCTTGAAGAGTCTTCCCATTTGGTAAGGTCGCCATTTTTTAAGTGCATGTAGTATTGCCAACATTTTCTTCTCATAAATAGCTTGCTTGAGATGTAGCAGTAAAAATACCCAATCACCTACATCAAAACATTTTTCACTACGATGTTGATCTCCCTGTTGTTTCGTTTGATTTTGCACTGAAGTGGCATTATCCTTTAAAAGTTGGAGAACTTTTTGTTGATGCTCGATGTGATCTTTCTCTACTTGAACCTTTTTCTTCTTGATATGTCCTTCTATCTCTAGAGTTTGAGGAGTGGTAATTTCTTCCAATCCTTTACAAGATATGGTCGGATTCATTTCTTGATGCTCGATGTGATCTTTCACTTCTTGAACATTTTTCTTCTTGATATGTCCTTCTATCTTGATAGTTTGAGGAGTGGTAATTTCGACCAATGAATTACAAGATATGGTTGGATTCATTTCTTCTTTCTCGATGTGATCTTTCACTTCTTGCACCTTTTTCTTCTTGATATGTCCTTCTATTTTTAGAGTTTGAGGAGTGGTAATTCTTGCCAATGCTTTACAAGATATGGTCTGATTCATTTCTTCTTTCTCTGGGGTGGGGTCCTGGCGTATATCCTCTTCTTTTGATGTTTCTTGATCCTTTTCTTCCTCCTCTTCATATTCTATGTAAAATAATTTCTTCTCAGCACACTTATGACCTTTAGTGCATTTGCTATCACAATTGTAACAAAGCCCTTTTTCTCTTTTTTCTTCCAATTTTTGTGGTGTAACCCTTGTAGGTTGTGGAAGGCTCGGAGAAACAACACTTCCATCTTTATAGTTGTGAGGGGTATGCTTCCTGGTTTCCATAATTTTTCTTTCCACTATGTCACAAATCCCTTTTACTCTTTCCAATTGTTGTGGTGTTTCTCTAAAGAAGGTGTTGCTCTTTGTATCCTCATAATGTGCTATCATTTCCTCCGTGAAAATTGACCACGTAACAAGTTGTTTACGAGAACAAAGCCCTTCATACCATAAAAATTGATCCGGTTCTAAATATGAAGATGCAATACATACCTTTTGTAACAAGGGTACACCATGTAGATCAAAATATTGCTCCATCTCAAGTATCCAATTTACCGGATCCTTGCCATCAAACTTCCTCATCTTGCTTTTTCTTGATTTTAGGAGCTCGATCTTGAAACGACCGTAACTCCGTACTTTCAGATCTTTAAGTTCTGAAATTGTGACCTATAGTAGCCCTCTGTGTCCTCTTTCCAATGCCACCAGTCTGACCCAAATTGGATTCTCCAAGGAAGAGTTATGCGAAATATCCCACAGTGACTTGATTATAGACTAGTTTAGTAGAGTGAACTTGTACGACGTGCCACGAGTCACTGTTTCAACCTTTGGCTTTGAAAAATATCCACAAGAAACTACAGTCCGTCCTCTTTCTGTAAATTCTTACGAAATTTCAATCCGATGCTCATAGAGAAAGTTATGACAATTTTCCCCAGGTCACTTGTTTGGAATGTAATTTAGGAGTCTGCAAAAAGACCAACTTCCTCAGATCATATCTCCGCAAATATAGCGCGAAAATCTCTAAAATTTGGACCCGAGATTCAGCGCGATGTCTTCTCAAATGGGTTTTGTTTTTAGCTTCTGAAACGTTGCAAAAAAAAAGTTATAGCGAAAATTCCACGATGACCTGTTTGGAGCAGCGAAACCCTAGAATCCAAAGCTCTGATACCAAATGTTATGAAACCAGCTCAAAAAAAGATAGAAAAGATAGATCAACGCCTTATAATTTAGCCTCTTTGAGGGGGCAACCTCCTTTACATTACATAAATGAACAATTCTTCGATGATACAAATGAAAATACCTCCTTTCTATATATAGGAGTCTAAGGGGTCATAACATAATGAGAGTCGACATAACAATAATAATGTAAGGGCACAATAATAACAATAGTGGGCTTCTATGTGGCACAATAGTAACAAAATGGGCACTACATGGGTAAATCAATATAATAAGTGGGTTGTACTAATAACAATAAGGGGTTACACTAGTAGTATAGGGGCCTAACAACAACCATCTGCAAATTCCCCCCCCCCAACACAGGCTTGTTGATCAGGTATTTCAAGGCAGGATGATTTGTGTAGATCTTGAAATGCCCTCTTAATAGATAATGCCTGAATTTCTGTAGCACATACACCATGGCCAATCCTTTGCGCTCAACCATTGAATCTTTCTTCTCAGCCTTCGATAATTTCCTACGTGTGAAGGCTATAAGATGGTCCATTTCTCCTTCACCGACCTCTATTAACACTACACCCAACATAATGCAAGAGGCCTCCACATGTATGTGAAACTCCTTCTTCCAATCAGGGAATACCAAGATCGGTGCAGTGACCATCTTTTCTTTCAATACATCGAAGCTGCGTTGACATTCTTCATCCCAAAAAAATGTTGCATCCTTCTTCAACAGTTTCTCCATGCGTGCAGTAATTTGAGCATAAGCTTTGATAAGTTTTCTATAATATCCCGTATGTCCCAATGTCGTGCATAGCTTCTTGACATTCCTTGGGGCCTCCAAATTCACAATTACTACAATCTTTGCAGGGTCCACCATCAATCCTTGTTTGCAGACCACAAGACCCAACAAGATCCCAAAGGGAACACGAAATATGAATTTCTTCAGGTTTAGCACGATCTGATATCTGCGACATGTATCCAACATCAGGTGCAGACTTTCTACATGGCGCTGTACTAATCCAAACATCATCCAATCATCAAAGTATACTTCCAGGAACTTATGAATGAATTCCTTGAACGCTGCTATGACTACACGGGAAAATATTGCAAGCACGTTCTTATGTCCGAACGAAATCATGGTGTATTGAAAACAACCCCACTCAGTCGCGAAGGTCATATTGCTCCTATCCTCAGGCACGATCTTGATCTTATGATACCCAGAAAAGTCGTTAGTGAAGGAATGGGCCTCCTACCCTCCCATATTATCTAACACTTTGTCTATAAATGGCGTTGGGAATGGGACATGGACACACGCATCATTAAGCTTCCACAGATCTACGCAAATCCTTATCTCACCCTTTTGTTTCTTCTCCTAAATCATCATTGGGCTCACCCAATCAAATTCTTCAATTGGTTCTATGATGCTTGCCTCCAACATCTTATCCAGCTCTAGGTGAACCTTTTCCTTGTATTTAGGATTAAGGTGATACGACCTCTATTTAATAGGCTTCGTGTCCAACTTCAGAGTGATCTTCATAACGCCCAAATCTCCAACTATGCCCTTCAATGACGAAAACTTGGTAGGGAAGAGATCTTGATATTCGCGGAGTAACTCAACAACTTTATCCAAGGTAGTGGCATCCCAGTAATCTCCAATCTTTGCGAACTTCGGTTTTGCTTCAGTACCAATGTTTACTTGCTTTGTCTTCAATGGTGCGGTGATGTTCGTGTTATCTATTTGTGGGACTTTGACTTCTCTATGCCGTTCTGCCCATGGAATATTAACGTTTCGCGGATCTTCATCCTCCTCTTCAACGATCACATTATAGTATTCCAATGCATGGCACAGCTAGGTTCTCCAATCTATTTGGGTCCACTCCATAGGTTCTTTGGCGTTTTGAAGATAATTGCATTAATCTCTTGTAGAGCTTCATCAATGCTTGTGAAGCCATATTCAAAGCTGAAGGTTAATAATAATCCTTCCCTTGATACATCCCACTCTGCGGTTCCATGGAAGAGCTCCGTTTCCATATACCAGTTCATGGGAATTGTATGCAAAGTATGGAAAAATATGTGTACCCACTTTGGCTACAGTTCTACTCCCTATGCTTTAGTCCATTTTGCTAGGTGATCACGCGGATCATCCCTTCCATTATATTTCTCAGTCAATCTAGTGTTAGGAAGCCCAAACCATAACCTCATCATTCTTCTATAGTCTCGCTATTCATCAAAACTATCTTTATGCATACCCCACCATCGTGTAGGCGTAGCGCGCAGGGCCAAGTCTAATGCTTGGAAGCGGTGATACCCAGGGACTTTGTGCTCAAATTCATCCAAAAATAGATCTACATCAGTTAAACCATCATAAGGGTAGTTTCCTTACCTCCGAAGAAACACAGTGCAACGGATTTGTCATCATATTGCATCGCAGTGTAGATACTTCATGCAACTAGTTCTACTAATGCTCCAACTCTTCATCGAAATCAGATGTGCAGGAACTCTCTCATTCCCATGCAATCTATCCACCTACCATTCGATTGATCCAATCTTGATCTCACGTTGTTATTTTTTAAATTTGATCTAGTTCATCATCACTTTCTTCATAATCGCAGTCTGGTTCTGTATAGCGTGCCTCTTCTACAAGGTCCAATGGTACTACAACCCGAAGTGATTTCCTTTTGAACGACATTGTCTTCTTCTTCAGATTGATGACCCCATTCATATCAATGGCCCAGTTAATTCCCAGGAGCGCAGGGTATGGATTACTGTCATCAACGATCCCTATAACCTCAAACTCGGTCATCGCACTCACACCTTCTATATCAACTGTTACTCCATATAATTGTCCCATTGGGATGATTTTCTACTGGTTCGCCATTCTGAGATGAATCGGAGACCACTGTAGCTCAGGGCTCCCCATTCTTTCCCATGTTTGTTTTGGAAAAACGTTCGCATCGAACCCTAGATCCAAAATGACTGGGTCCATCTCATAATCGCCTATCTGTGCAGTTAGCCTCATCTCACGTATTGTTTGTGCCTTATGTTTGCCAATATTTCTAACCACCCGGTGTCCACCAGGGACCTTCTCTTTGTTGGCTCATTTGTTTATTAATTCAGGTAGGCCTTCCACATCTTTTCTATTGCGCAACACTTTTTTGCAAGTCTCCAAAAACATACTGAGTACAGAGGGATCAACCTCTGCAGGTGCGCTAGTTCCTTGCACCTTGTCTTTGCTTCCTGAGGTGGAGGCCTCAACGAACCTCTTCCTGGCTTCCATAAATGTTTCCTTAGCATGATTCAAATCAAAACCAACTTCCTTCTTTGGGGCCTTTCAAACCCATCCATCCTCTTCAAGTTTTTTACCTTTATCATCGCCAGTCATTATTCCACTTCTTAGCACTATATTCACGCTTTAATCCTCCTTGCGGGGCTCAAATCTCATCATCTGTAAGTTCTGCGTAGGCTGTTGAGGCTGTGCTTTCTTCTCTTGCATTTTAGCTATCAGCACTGGGCATTCTTCTATAGTATGGTCAAACTGGTTGCAGTATTGACATGACGGGCGTGTCTGATTCTGACATTCTCCCGCGTAGTGCCCTGGCAATCCATAGTTGTAGTAGATAATCTGACAGCGACCTCTACTAGGTCCTCCTCCTCCTCGGCCCTATCCTTGACCTTGATAACCTCCGCACACTCCTTCGGCACTCTGCTTTGGAGGCCAAATTTCTACTTGCATCCGATATGTAGTTGTTATTTCCATCATTAGCTCATAGCTGCGACATTGGCGCTCATCATGGCCCATCGATTTGTAGAAGTTACAGAACAACTGCTGGGGTGTCTGGATGAACTTTTGAAGTAAATGACAATTATCCGTCGCATCTTGTCTAGTAACCTGACAAATAACACACCATAGGGTAGCCCCCACGCTCGGCCCTTCTAAGGTTTTTAGATTACGGGAATTGGTCCTCCTCATGTAATATAATTCCCATACACTTGAAAGTGGTCTTTATCGTGCCCTTGGCCCTTGCACTTTAAACACCAAACTTTCGTGCGCACTTCTGGTTTAGTCTCCTTATCTTTCTTCAAACTTTTTATTTCTAGGTGTAGGTTCTGCAACTGGGAGTGGATCTGTTCCACCCCCAAGGTTGCAACCTGAATAGGCGATGCATGCAACCTCATCACAATTTCCAAGGCTTTTGCCTATGTTCCTATCTTTTGTTCTGATAGAGAAATTCTTAGGTGGGGCAGAAGTGAAACTATAAACCATTCACGATGTTGACTATCTGTGAGCTGCATGTTAGCTTCTTGAATCTGACATTTCAACCTTTGATCTTATTCCCATGGCATCTCATCGACCCTCATCGTGATTTCTTTGAATCCAATTACTTATTGTGAGTCAGACTTAGGCTTACTAAAATCCTTGTTTAAAGCCGCCCTAGTCTCTACTAGCAGCACTAGGGGATTATCAGAACAATAATTAATATACCAAGTTAGCGGAAAATCCTGTAAAGCGGTAACCAACTGTGCCTTCTTTATATTGTCATTAGTAATCTGTTGTGTTGTCCACACAACATTTGCAACAAACCAAAACTTCTCTGTATCTTCACTCCCTATGCCCTTGAAAATTGGCAGCTTCATTGCGTTCACCATGTTGAATGGTGGTGGCGGAGGTGGAGGTGTGGGCGAAGGTGTATGCGGTGGGGGTGGAGGTGGAGTGGATGGATGATGTGTTCGCAGAAAACCTTGCGTTATCATCTGGATAACACTTCATGGTGAAGCATGCACTACTCCTTCGTCATCACTCGAAGGAGGTCCGATTAATGGACAATATTCTGTACCTAATCTCTCTCAATCTCTAAAGAGTCTTCTGCTTCACGTAGTTCCGAACATCAAAGAAATGGCATAACCTGTTTTTCACATAACAACATTTTAATCCAAGTATTCAATGATCTTAAATACTTACCTCGTGGTCCTTTGAAAAATCGTCGCTCTGCTTCGCTATAGCTGATCGAGGTATCAACTGCAAATTCTGTAACAAATCCTCCCAGAATCTGATCAAGCCAATGATTGGCAACCCGCGCGATCTTGTTTTTAGAGGCTTCTAATCGTCGCACTAATTCTGGAGTCCACACTATAGGACTATCAAGCTTCCACCTTCCTTGGCTATCTGTCAATTTATCCAACCATTCATACAACTCAATGGGGAAGGTGCAAAAGAAGATCTTGTGTATCTTTGTATACAGATACCTATTCAACCACTCTTCTTTTGATAGGAGCAGATTCCTGTTTTCCTGCGAACTCATGAATTTTCCGATCCAACCACTTTTCAATTTCTTTCTTGGTAAGATTCTAGTGATGCGACATCACACAACTCTTTCAAGCAGATCCCGGTCCTGGCAATGGAACCATTTGTTGACTTAGGGGGCTTTGACCTAGGTTCAGAGTTAGTTGCGCCAACCAAAAAAACCCTACACTACTAGCCCTTTCGGAAACAACCCGCGTAGCACAGGCTACAGTGATGCAGGAGCATCCAGCACCCTTAGTTGAAGGGAGGAATCCAAAGCGGAGTGAAGAGGAAGACGTGGACCAGGGGAGAAAAACAGGGAAAAATCTATTTTAAAACAGATTTAAAGATGGAAAAAGATGGATAAAAATCTCGAGGAGACTTATCTGCCATGCATGCATTATGAAGGGGTTTGTTAGAGGAGATCAAGGAGAGGATTGATCGGATCCTTCATAGTGATCCGATCCAACAATGTTTCCATATATATATGTGTGTGTGTGTGTGTGTGTGTGTGTGTGTGTTGAACCTACGTGTTCAAGGTAGTAGAGATATAGAGCAGTAGATAGACAAGATGTAGTTGAGAGGAGAACTGCTGCTAAGGCTGAAATGCCTTAGAAATTGTAACTGTGCTGTGTTAATATAATATATGTGTGTTTCAGTGTTGATTGTGCGCTGTATGTATTTCATATATATATGTGTGTTAATGGCTTGGAAGCCAACGTTTATAAGTGTGTTCATATGTTGCAGGTTGATCAACCATCGATCACAGAAAGGATCAATGGCGACCCAAAGATATTAATGGAACTTATGTGTGCTTGACAGATTGTGGCAGAACTGCGTTTAATGAAAAAATCCATCGAAGGCAAAGAAGATTAAGTTAAGGAGGAAGCGGGCATGAATACACAGTTACCGTTGGATCAATATGATCAACGGTCCAGATGATGTCGCTGAGGGACAGAGCTTTATAGTAGCGGCGGAACCATTATAATGCTATCAGAACCGACCTTTCCAATTTAGTGATAGCGATATGCGATTTAAATCACAACCGTCGAATCAAGGGTCCAGATCGATGGTTTAAATGAAATCGGTGATCGCATATCAGGGAGGTCAAAGGATGGTAGTATGTGGAGCAGCAATACGTTGATGGCCGATAATGCTATATCGCCGATAAGCCGATCGGTGATCAGAACTCTGTTGGATCAGAGGTGTCAGTGATCGAAGGGGTTGGCATCGGAACAACGCTGCGGCAAGCAGAAGACGAACCTGACGGAGAGATAGGTGTGGACTTATAATATTTGAAGTCCGGCCCACAGGTTCGTAGCAGGTTTTTCATGGTTTTTCCCATGTATTTTCGGTGTTCCGATAATTGTATGGCCATGGGTTTTTAAGGCCTAAAAGTATATGTAATGCCCTCGATAGTGTGGTGGCTCCAATTCTTGTGTGGTCCATGGTTTAAAGGCTTAAAGCCTTGCAAATGCTTCCGATAGGTTTTGTGGGCCATAACCCACAGACCTCAGAATCGATATTGTTTAGGGAAAGGGATTTTGGTTAACCTCCAAAATCTCATTCCCATCAAGTGGTATCAAAGCAGACAAAGATTCTGCATGCAAAAGATTAAATAAGGATTCCAGAGAGAAAGAAGAGTAGGAGGTACAGTTGACAGAGCTGGAGAGTTATGGTCTTACTGTCACACAGAGAACGACAACTGAAGGTGAGAAGATTGCAGCAAACCTAGAGCAAGGTGTGCTCATATGGTTCCAGAGGAGAGAACCAGAAGGATGCCAAAAGACTGAGTGAGGAGGGCTTGGTGAGGTATCATGTAACAGAGGAAGACTGTTACTGTAGAGGTTTGGTTGCAGCTCACAGAAGACCATGAAGGCAGTTCCACTGAAGAAGTGAAGTGGGTAGAATTGCTAAGGACAAGGAGAAGCATATGACCAGGAGGTCATAAATTTTTGTGCCTCGGGAGTCTGATGCAGGAGCATCCAGCACCCTTAGTCAAAGGGAGGAATCCAAAGCGGAGTGAAGAGGAAGACGTGGACCAGGGGAGCAAAACAAGGAAAAATCTGTTTTAAAACAGATTTAAAGATGGAAAAAGATGGATAAAAGTCTCGAGGAGACTTATCTGCCATGCATGCATTATGGAGGGGTTTGATAGAGGAGATCAAGGAGAGGATTGATCAGATCCTTCATAGTGATCTAATCCAACAATGTTTCCATATATATATATATATGTGTGTGTGTGTGTTGAACTTGCGTGTTCAAGGTAGTAGAGATATAGAGCAGTAGATAGACAAGATGTAGTCGAGAGCAGAACTGCTGCTAAGGCTGAAATGCCTTAGAAATTGTAACTGTGCTGTGTTAATATAATATATGTGTGTTTCATTATTGATTGTGTGCTATACATATTTCATATATATATGTGTGTTAATGGCTTGGAAGCCAGCGTTTATAAGTGTGTTCATATGTTGCGGGTTGATCAACCATTGATCATGGAAAGGATCAATGGCGACCCAAAGATATTAATGGAACTTATGCGTGCTTGACAGATTGTGGCAGAATTGCGTTTAACGCAAAAATCCATCGAAGGTGAAGAAGATTAAGTTAAGGAGGAAGCAGGCATGAATACACAGTTACCATTGGATCAATATGATCAAAGGTCCAAATAATGTCACCGAGGGACAAAGCTTTATCGCAGCAGTGGAACCATTATAATGATATCAGAACCGGCCTTCTCAATTTCATGATAGCGATATGCAATTTAAATCGCAACCATCGAATTGAGGGTCCAGATCAACGATTTAAATGAAATCGACGATCGCATATCAGGGAGGTCAAAGGACGGTAGTTTGTGGAGCAGCGATACGCCAATCGCCGATAATGCGATATCGCCGATAAGTCGATTGGCGATCAGACCTCTGCTGGATCGGAGCTATTAGTGATTGGAGGTTTCGGCATCGAAACAGCGCTGCGGCAAGTGAAAGATGAACCCAAAGAGAGATAGGTGCAAACTTATAATATTTTAAGTCCGGCCCATGGGTTCGTAGCAGGTTTTTCATGGTTTTTCCCATGTATTTCTAGTGTTCTGATAATTGTATGGCCATGGGTTTTTAAGGCCTAAGAGTATATGTAACACTCCCGATAATGTGGTGGCTTTGATTCTTGTGTGGTCCATGGTTTAAAGGCTTAAAGCCTTGCGAACGCTTCTGATAGGCTTTGTGGGCCATAAGCCACAGGTCTCAGAATCGATATTTTTTAGGGAAAGGGATTTTGGTTAACCCCCAATTTCTCACCCGAAGAAGTATGGGGGGATGCAAGAACCAAGTTTCTACATCCAGAGAATAGTGTGATGTGTTAGAGCACCTCATATCTGCCTTCACGCAGATCAATACACTCCTAGGGCACACTGTTGCAACTCTATCAAATGGCCTTCAGACCTTTGCGAAGATCTATGATTAGTCTTTGTGGACCTTTAACAATGAATATATCTACTTACGCGCATCAGACAATAGTCCTAAATTAGGGTTCGTGCAGATTTACTTAAGTTATTAGTAACATCGGAGAAATCATCAGATTCTTCGCGAAAATACTCCTAAATCGCCTATTATCCCTTTCAGGTCTGAAAACTTTGTAGGGAACAAATCCTAGTACTCATGGAGCAACTCAATGACCTTATCCACTGTAGCATCATCCCAGTAGTCCCCTATCTTTGCAAACTTCGGCTCCACCTCTGTCCCAATGTTCACTTGTTGAGTTTTCAGTGGCACGGTGATATCTGGATTCTCTATCTGCAGCCCCTCAACTTCGCGGTGACCTTCTGTCTCTGGGATATTAATGTTCCTTGGATCCTCCTCTTCTTCTTCAGTAGTCACATTGTAGCACTCCAGCGCATGGTGCATGTTGGCTTAGGGGTCCAGACCCAGGTTCAATGTTAAGTTTGCCAAACAAATCCCTACACTACTAGCCCTTTCAACAACAATCCGTGGAGCGCAGACTGAAGTCTCACCCAAAGCAGTATGGGGGGATGTTGGAACCAAGTTTCTGCACCCATAGATTAGTGTAATATTGTTTTATGCCCTAACCCTGCCTTCACGTAGATCGAGAATCCCTTAAGTCTTATCGATATAACTTCCTCTTACCAGCCTCTAGACCTTTGCGAAGGTCTACAACTATCTTTCGTGGACCCTAAACAGGCAAATCAACCACTTAAACACCTCTATAATCACTCCTAAGTCTGTTGTTACCCAGATTGGCTTAAGTGTCAGATATTGTTAGCATGCATTAAGATCTTCTTCGCGTAAACATATTATTACTTGCATTCATATAACAATGTAAACTATGCAGAATCTCACACCAATACAATATTAAATCATAAATCCAATATTCATCATAAAATTAATGCATTCATTCATAACAAAAGTCAATAGATAAAACATAGATATTTCCAAAATAGTCTCTTTATTGATACTTCAGATTTGCTTACAGACTCAAAACTACCCTGTGCACTCAGCTGCAGGGGTCCACGCACTTAGCTGCGGACTTTAGTCTAGGCCTTTGCGCACACAGCTGCAGAGCCTCTCTTCTACTCTAAAACTCTTCACTCATCACTTCTACTGACCCATGACATTCATTCTTTGCTTCTCTTCTATATGAACTGCCTTAGACTCTCAATGGCTCTCCTTTTTATACAATCCCATGGTTCGCGGACAATGGGTAGGTCTATACAAGTCGACACAAATTACATAAAAGAAGAGTAAAATCCCTTTATGACGCTTTACATCTATGCACTCTGCGATCATAACTTTTGGAGACTTTACACTTTACATCACAAAAACTTGGGCTTTCAGCCCCAAAATTGACCTTAGGGGACCCTGTCCCAACAGACCCCCAACACAAATATCGTGACTTTTCCCCGAGTCACTCTGTTGGCGCGAAGATCTTACTGTAAAGACCTCCCAACTCCACTTGTGCTACTGCAACTTCAGCTGTGCACTCCGTAGCTGCCTACTTGACCTACTCCACCAGTTGCTCTGTTGTGGTTTAGCGCTATCTCCTGGATCTTCTGCTATGTTCTCTGCAGGCTGGCCAACTTCTCCCCAATAGTGGCAGAGATCACATAGGCCTCCTCCAACCAAGGCCCCAATCTAGCCTTGAGGACCGCCTCTTTCCACTGTGTTGCTTCCACCTATTCTTGCAATTGCTTTGCCTCCTACAACTTTTCCAATATTTGCATGATAATGATGATGCGTGTTGTCGCCTTTGCATCGTCATACTGTTGTTGCAGTTCTCGGGTCTCTGTGTTCAACCGCTGCAGGTTAGGATCTTCCTATAGAATTGTGATTAGCTCCATAGACTGCTCGAAGAGCACAGTGCATTCCACCACCACAACATCTACTGCAACGACTCCATCCCTCACAATAGCTTCACGTTGTTCTTTGACCTCTAGTGGAGTTGAAGGTTATGTCTTCAACTCAAGCTCTGTAATTTTTAGGTTCAACTCAAACTAAACCTTTTCCATCTCAATCTTCACATCATGCACACCTGCAGCCAACTTCTGAATCTTGGCTTCCAACAATGCTTCTTCTGGGATATGTAGTTCCAGAATGGTTTTGCATGCTTCAGATACTACTGCAGCAATGTGCTCATTCTTCTCGTGAAGCTTTTTTCAAGCTTCTAGTGCGGTTGTCTTCTCAATGAATATCTATTTGTTGTTGATTTTTTGCTCATTGATCATGCACAACGCACGCTGCTCTTGGGCCTTAAGCTCTTCAATCACACCTGCTTGTAGGGTGTGAAGGAATTCACTGGGGAGTGCGACCAAGTTGAGGCCAACATTCCTCAACATGCTGATAGTAGCCTTGTTAGCTTCCGCCTCCGCGCTCAGAGCTCCATCCGGTAGCGCGACTGCCCAGAGATCCAAGGATCAGACCAACTCTACCACGGCCATTATCCCCAATGCTAAACTTGTTGAGGTCGCGCCGCTCTGCCTTGCTCCTACTTGTAGTCTGGTTGTTTGGATCTACAGCTCGCATAGACCCATCTATATGGCACTGAGTGCATGTATGCTATTGCTCAAACTACTGCAGAAGTTTTGCAGCCATATCCCTTACTTTGTCCCCAATGTCATCCAAGTCACCCTTTGTCAAGGTGATCGAGTCTAGGGATAACTTAGTGGCCCTGGTCTTTTTGCACGGTCCTTCCTTCTCCTGCTCCCTATTCCACTTCATATAGAAGGGATTGCTTTCTAGATCTCCACCACCCTGTTCTGATTTCTCTTCTTCCTCTGTTTGTGGTGAAGGGGATTTTTGGCTCCCATCAGAGCCATACTCTTCCTTCTCTACTTGTTCCTTAGTAGCGTGCTCTGCTTCTATGCGTGTCTTTTCCTTAGTCTCCTTCTTTCTCTATTTAGCCAACTACTGAACTTTCACTTGGGCCGCTTCTTTCTTCTGCTTTTCTGCAGAATTACTAGTCCCGACAGACAAATCAGATGTTGTGCGCCAATCTGCTAGCCACTGATCGAGGACCACTGCAATGGCATCATCCATTGTGAGGTATGGTAAATCATACCACTTCTATTCTAGGTCCTTTCACGCCCGGATGGAGATAAATGGAAGTTGGATTTGAACTCCACGTACCCAGACAACTGCTAAAAAATGGTTGGTGACAACGTGGCTTTCAGTTGATGGCCATATTAATTCTCATCTCCATCAATACTCAAAACACCTTGCTCTCCTGGACCTGCTTAGTGTCCTTTGTGGCCCATAGCAAAGCAAACTTCGCTGCTTCTGGCAAATTTGGCACGATTGGAAGAAATTGGCTATCCTTTGGCAACTCCCACGCAACCAACACAATTGAAAGTAAGATCCATGAGTAGTGAAACATCTTTCTCTGGTCCTGTGCCTCCCTGCAGTTCACGAGGAACTCACTACACAGGTAGCGCACCTAGTTGAATTGTACGCCCTCCGCGCACTGGGCCACTAGTGAAACAACTGGTGCTGACACCTCATCCACGCGACACTTTCTCATTATTTTTCTAGCCAAGATCTGGGCGGCCACCTTCACCACAGGGTCAGTTATGCTTGAAATTGAATACCCGCGCGACTTCTTGACAAGCTTAAACTTGTCCTTCATCCGCTCGATGAGGTTGCGCTCGCCCGTCTTTCCGCCAAATGCCTTGGCTAGATTTAGTCCTGAATGTGGTAGTAAGGTGATCCTATGGATTAGCATGTCGGTTATAGGGATCGGCTCCTCCAACCACAAGCACTCATCATGCACCAGGCACAACAACTATTTGATAACAATCAAATTTATGGGAGCGCGGTGGTAATGCAGCACCCATAGCAGATTCAACAATCCTGCCTTTTCCACCCCACGAATCCACTTCACTGGCTCCAGTGTGGTGACACCAGACTCCTTGTAGAATACTCGTTGCATGAAATTATCGATAGCCAGGTGGGGGAACCGCTCAGTGTCCCCCAAGTCCCAATCTTCAAGCTTTTGATGTGAGACATGCGCCAAGTGCAGACGTTCAAATGTAATATTATCTGGCAGCAGGGGTGTATGAAGGAGAAGCTTTCCCTCATATAGGTCCTTTGGGACCTTCAACTTGCCCTGGCATGGAGGGATGTATTATGGAAGCTTCGAAATAGGGTCTACCCCCTCAATATCAATGTCCTCTGCGCCCTCATCGCCCTCTAGGTCGACCACTTTGCCCTTTCCCTGCGAGGTTTGGCTTTTCTTTTCTTTGATGTTTCCTTGGTGACTTGCGCACCAGCAACCTGTTCTTCTGTTTATCCTTCTTGGGCTTGGGAACCTCTCCTGCCGACGTAGGCTTTGACATAGGTGACCTCGGCGATTTTTGCACTGCTGCGGGCACCTCCATACTTACAACCTTAGGGGCATCTCCCTCAGAGGAAATAGACCCTCCAACACTTGCAGTTTCCATAGGTTCAGACATGAAGTTGTTAATAAGCTGTTGGGTTTCCTCAGGTAACCTTTCAAACACAGAACTAGCGACTTAGTCCTCAAAGAACTCACGGTTCATGCGCACCAGACAACATGACACATACACTCTCAGAATGCAAAGTGTCTCTCATTGGGTGCCCATCTATAATTTATAGTCAAGTTCAAATTCAAATTCGATCGTTAGCCCCAAAATCCACTCATAATTTCTAGATTGGTGGAAGATTTTCAAAGATCTCACTCTTAAATTCAACCTTAAATGCCACCCCCCACTCCTCTTAGCTATTTTCTCACTGTCAAATCATGAACAGTGATAGTAATGGTCACTTTTTGGCTATGCTGCATAGTCTCTCGTCCTATAGCTCAACTCCCTTCGCGTGTCTGTAGACACTGTGACACCCGTCTATCTTATGTAGGCCCCTCATCGCACAGCTGTATAACCCGGGTAGTGTAGTTTATAGTCCCGCGCCTCCTTGCAGCTGCCTGGAGCACTAAGACTGTGCTACTGTCATATAGTCATCTGGTCGAATCCCCGGTGTATGGCTTCAATCGACTGCCATTTACCTTTTCGGGAAATGGATCTCCATTCAATTTCACCAGCTGAACTGCTCCACCATCGGTAATCTCCTTGATCACATATGGTCCTAGCCAATGCATCTGAAATTTTCCTAGAAATTTATCAAACTTACTGTCATATAATAAAACTAAATCATTTACCTTGAAGGTGCACAGTTTGATGTGCCGATCGTGCCATGCCTTTTCGCGCTCCTTCTGAACTTGTTGATGGAATCCAGCCAAGAATCTATCTTCCTCCAGCTCTGTTAGCTGCACGAGCCTTTCTTCTAAGGCTTCGCGGTCCACCATTCCTGTGAACACTGCTATCCATAGACTAGGCACAATGTACTCCATCAACATCACAGCTTCTATGCCATAGACTAGTCGAAAAGGTGTCTGTCCAGTCAACTTTTTACAAGTAGTTCTATAAGCCCATAACACCGCTGGTATGCACACGTCCCAATCATTCCTCTGTGCATTGCAAACCTTTGTCAGTGCATTCTATAATATCTTATTAAATGCTTCCACTGTCCCATTAGCTTGAGGGTGATATGGTGTGCTCTTCTGATGGTAAACTTGGAACTCTTCTGTCAACGTGCTGATCGTTTCATTAAGGAAATGTGTACCGCGATCGCTCATCAAAATCTTTGGGCAACCAAACCTAGTCAACACATATTCAAATAGGAACTTTGCTACTGTTTCCCCTATACAATCCTTTACAGGCTACGCCTCCACCCATCTGGTCAAATATTCAGTCGCTATGATGATATACCGTGCACCCATCTTCGTTCTTGGAGGCTGAATAAAATCAATTGCTCATTTTTCAAATGGATGCAACGACACTTGCGGATTCAGAGGCAGTCATCCCTCCATGATGGCCTTCCTGTCCTCTGACATGCATCACATGCCCTACAATAAGCTTTGGAATCCTTATGCAGTGTCGGCCACCACAACCTAGTACGTAAAATCTTTTGTGCTGTTGCTTTTCCTGCATAATGTCCTCCCGCAACCCCTCCATGAGCTTCAGCTAGGATGCTGCTTCGTTCAAACTCAGGCACATAACGTCGCAATATCTCATCCACTCCCATATTATACAAGTGACCTGTAATAACAAAAAAATATGCTACGCGCACCACCAATTCCTTCTTCTGTTGACTAGTGTACCCTTTTGGATCCGTTCCTGTAGTCAGAAAGTGTATGATGTCTGCAAAATGATTATCTACTATGTGCACCATAAAGAGTTGCGTGTCAGGCAGCCCCTCCTCTAAATTGGTAGGCTCCTCACTTGTTTCAATGTGTGGCAGATGATTCGGTCCTACATTCAATCGCCCTAGCTTCACAATGACTTCAAAATCATATTCTTGAAACAACAACAACCATCTACATATTCCCCCCCCCCAACACAGGCTTTTTGACCAGGTACTTTAATGTAGAATGGTCTGTATACATCTTAAAGTGTCCGCCTAGCAAGTAGTGTCTGAAATTTTGGAGTGCGTACACCATAACCAAACCTTCGCGCTCTGTTATTGAATAATTCTTCTCAACCTTAGATAACTTCCTACTTGGAAACGCGATAGGGTGATCCAACTCTCCCTCACCAGCCTGTGTTAGTACTACTCCCAGTGCAATACATGATGCATCCACATGCACATGAAATTTCTTCTTCCAATCCGGGAAGACTAGGATTGGCATGGTGGCCATCTTTTCTTTTAACACATCTAAGCTCTGCTAACATTATAACTGTGATTTTAGTTGGATCCACCATTAATCCTTGTTTGCATACTACATGACCCAGCAAGATTCCGAAGGGAACATAGAACAAACATTTCTTCAAATTTAGCATGATCTGATACCTCCGACATGTATCCAACATCAAGCATAGACTAGCTACATGGCGTTTTACCAGCCCAAACACCGTCCAATCATCAAAGTATACCTCCAAGAACTTGTGAATGAAGTCCTTGAATGCCACGATGACTACGCACGAAAATATCATCGGCACGTTCTTCAATCCAAAAGGCATTACAGTATACTAAAAGCATCCCCATTCAGTCGTGAAGGTCGTCTTACTCCTATCTTCTGGCGCGATCTTGATCTGATGGTACCCCGAGAACCCATCAGTGAATGAATATGCTTCCTGTCCTCCTACATTATCCAACACTTCATCGGTGAACGGAGTTGGAAAAGGATCATGCACACAAGTGTTATTCAACTTCCTAAGATCTATGCATATCCTTATTTCATCCTTTTGCTTCTTTTCCTGAACTATCATAGGACTGACCTAGTTAGACTCCTCCACTGGTTCAATGATACCTGCTGCCAACATTTTGTCCAACTCTAGGTGAACCCTTTCTTTGTACTTAGGATTGGGGCGATATGGCCTTCGTTTCACAGGCTTCACGTCTGGTTTCAAAGTTATCCTCATCACTCCTAAATCACCTACTATCCCTTTCAAGTCTGAAAACTTTGTAGGGAATAAATCCTGGTACTCATGGAGCATTTCAACGACCTTATCCACCATAGAATCATCCTAGTCGTCCCCTATTTTCGCAAACTTTGGCTCTGCCTCTATCCCAATGTTTACTTATCTCATTTTCAGTGGTGCAGAGATATCTGGATTCTCTGTCTACAGCCCCTCAACTTCACGGTGACCTTTTGTCTCTGGGATATTAATGTTCCTTGGATCCTCCTCTTCTTCTTCAACAGTCACATTATAGCACTCCAGCGAATGGCGCAGCTCGGTGGTCCAATCTGGTTGAATCAAATCCAAGGGATCTTGCGGGATTTGGAAAATTGCTGCCTTGACCTCCTGCAATGCTTCATCAATGCACTCGAACCCATCCTCAAAGCTGAATGTCACCAAGAATCCCCGTCTCAAAATATCCCATTCATTCGTGCCATGGCGTAGCTTTGTCTCTAAGTACCAATTCATAGGTATTACATCCAAGGTGTGATAGAACAGATGCACCCACTCTGGTTGTGGTTATGCTCCATAAGCATCAGTCCATTTGGCTAATTGATCTCGTGGATCACTCCTCCCATCATATTTCACTGTCAATCACACCTTTGGGTGACCAAATTGCACCCTCATCAGTCTTCTGTATTCGCGCCATCCATCGAAATTGTCTTTATGCATATACCACTATCTTGCAGGTGTAGCGCACAAAACCAAGTCCAAGGCTTAGAAGCGGTGATTCTTTGGCACTTCCCTTTCAAATGCATCCAGAAATTTATTAACGTTAGTTAAACCATCATAATAAGGCAAACTTCTTACCTCCGACGATACGCAGCACAATGATTTGGTCATCATGTTACATCGTAGCGTAGAAACTTCGTGCAATCTATTCTTCCAGTGTTCAAATTCCTCATCTGAATTTGATGTGCAGGAGATTTCACGATCCCATGCAATACATCCATCTGCTGTCAGATTCACCCAATCTTGATCTCGTGCCATTATCGTAGAAATCTGGTCCAAATCATCGTCACTTTCGTAATCACGGAATGGTTCAGTATAGTGCAGTCCTTCTGCAGGGTCTAAAGGTACTACTATGTGGAGAAATTTTCTTTCAAATGACATCATTCGCTTCTTCAAATTGATCACCTCATTCATGTCGATAGCCCAGTCAATCCCAAGGAGCACGAGGTAGGGATTGTTGTCATCGACAATTTCTAACACTTCGAAATCCACCAATGCGCTCACACCTTCAATATCAACAGTCACTCCCTACAATCTTCCCATGTTGATCATCTTTTGCTAATTCACCATCCTCAATTGAATAGGAGACCACTGTAGTGCAGGTCTCCCCATTCTCTCCCATGTCTGTTTCATCAAAACATTCGCATCTGACCCAAGATCCAGAATAACTTGGTCCATTTCATACTCTCCTATTTGTGCAGTGAGCCTCATCTCACACCCTGTTCTTGCCTTATGCTTACCAATTTTCCTGACCACGTGTAGTCCCTTAGGAGCATTACCAACACATTTATTGATAAACTCCTATAATCCCTTTACAACATTGTTATCACGTAGCAGCTTCATACAGGTCTTCAAAAAAGTAGTAAGCATGTATGGGTCCATTTTTTCAGACTGCTTATCCTGACTTCCTGAGGTAGAAGCTTCAACGAAGCTCTTCTTCACTTCCATGAAGGTTTCCTTCGCATGCTCCAAATCAAAGCCAACCTATTTTTCTAGAGCTTTGCAGACCCATTCACCTTCTTCAGGCTGCTTTCCCTTATCTTCACCAGTTGTCATTCCGCTTCGCAGCACAATATTTACATTGGGGTCCTCTTTGCGGAGATCAACCCTCATCATCTGTAGGTTCTATGTAGGCTATTGAGGATGTGTCCCCTTTTCACACATCATAGCTATTAATACAAGGCATTCTTCTGTTGCGTGGTCAAACTAGGTACATTATCAACACGTTGGGTTCGTGCATTCTCACGCATAGTGTCATGGACCTCCAAAATTATAGCAAATAACTTGCCGCTGACCTCTCGCAAGTCCTCCTCCACCTCGGCCTCATCTGCACCCCTGATATCCTCCTCACGGCCCCCCAATGTCTTGATCTGGAAGCCGAGTTTCTATCTGCATTCGATACGCAGGCGTTCTCTCCATCATTAACTCATAACTATAGCAATTGTGCTCATCATGGCCTACTGATTGGAAGAAGTTGCAGAAGAGCTATTGCACTGTCAGTACAAATTTCTGCAACAAGTGGCAATTATCTATTGCATGTTTTTCATCTACCTAACAGACAGCACATCACAACATGGGCCCTACACTTGGCCCTGCTTGAGCTTCTGGCCTCAGAGGCATCGACCCTCCTCCTACAACATAATTCGCGAAGATAGGGCATGATCTTTATCATGCCCTTGATTCTTAAATTTCAAACACCAAACCTCTTCATGCACCTTTGTCCGAGCCACTCTATCCTTCTTTAGACTTTGGAATTCTAAGCAAAGGTTATACAACTCCGCGTGAATCTTCTGAACTCCCAAAGCAACATCTTGAATTGGTGTTTCGTGCAATCTCATCACAATTTCCAGGGCCTCCACCTGGGTCCCAATCTTTTGCTATGATAAAGAAACCGTTAGATGAGGCAAGAGTGAAGCCACAAACCATTCACGGTGCTATCCATCCATAAGATTCATTGTTGGCTTGTTAGGGCTTGACCCAGGTTTAGAGTTAATTAGCCAAACAAATCCCTGTACTACTAGCCCTTTCGGCAACAGTCCGTGGAGCGCAGACTGAGGTCTCATCCGAAGTAGTATGGGGGGGTGCTGGAACCAGGTTTCTACACCCTTGAGATGTCTGAGAGGTTGAACTGGTCCAATGGTTAGTCCCTTCACGCAAGTTTCTTTGCACATTTCCCAGTCCTTCATGCCCTAATATACTTGCCTTTGCGCAACCCTAACCAGGGGCTGTGGAGCTTCCACACTGCTAGAGCAACGCTCTGCGCGATTCCCTTAAGTTGCACCTAAGATCTTACTTATCTTGCTATGCCTAGTCAATTATCTTCGCGTAAATGGATGCCTTACATTATATTTATTTATACAACACATTCATAAGAGTTCGCGCAAAAAATAAACAGTAAACTTGTAATTTAAACCCAATCATACATTAAAACAGGGAAATATACACAGTAATATGGTAAACTTCTCTTTATTAATTCTTCCAATGATTACAGACTCGACTTGCCCTGTGCACTCAGCTACAGGGGTCTGCGCACTTAGCTGTAGACGACTAGGCCTCTGTACACTCAGCTGCAGAGCCTTCTCCTACTCTATGACCCAAAGACACACTTTACACTTCGATTCAATCACTTCGACTCATCATGCTTCTTATCTATTGGCTATCTTCTCTACTTAGATCCTCGCTCTATTTATACAATCCCATGGTCCGTGGACCATGGGTAGGTCTATCAAGCTGACATTACACTACAAAAACAAGGGTGGACAATCTTGTGACTCTATTATAACTTCACACTCCGCACCCATAATTCGTGGAGCTTTTACAAAAGACTTGGTCAAAACTTGGGCTTTAAGCCCCAAAACATGCCTTGGGGGGATTTCATGCCCAACAAGCCCCCAACACAAACATCGTGACTCACCCTCAAGTCACTCTTTCGGTGTAGAGATCTTCGCGCGGAGTCCCTCCAACTCTGTTCGAACTGCTACAAGGTCAGCAACGCATTGGGTGGCTGCCTGCTAGATCTCCTGTACGCGTTGTTCCAAGACCGCAGTGTCAGAACTGCTTCCTTGCATCTATGCATGTGTTCCCTACATCTGTGTGAGCTTGCCTTCAATTGCTGCTGTGATGGTGAAGGCCTCATCGATCCAAGGCTAAACGCATGCCTTCAGGACTACTTCTTTGTGCCGTGTCGTGTCCACCTGTTCCTTCGGCGCTTTGACGTGTTGCATCCACATGAGCCTCTGAGTGAGGGCCACTATCTGCACAGTTCCTTTCACACTGCCATACTGTTGCTAGAGTTCTCACTCCTCTGCCTCTAAGCGCTGGATGTTGGGGTCCTCCTGCAGATTCGTGAGGACCTCAAATGACTCCTCCAACATTTTGGTGCAGTCTCTTACTGCACTGCCGATCTTGTCCAGTCCTGCTGTAATAGTGCTGGCACGTTGTTCTCTTACTTCTGGAGGGGTGGATGGCTGTGCCTTTAACCGCAGCTCTGCGATCTGAAGGTTCAGCTCTAGCTGAACCTTTGTCATTTCCTCTCGCACCTCACACACCCCTGCTGCTAGCCTGTGGATGTGTGCCTCTGCTGGTGTGTCTATTGGGATGGCCAGCTCAGGGATGATTTGACAAGCTTCGTCTAGTACCTGTACCAGCTACTGTTCCATGTTGATTTTCTGCTCACTTAGTACTTGCAGTGCGTAGCTCTCCCTAGCCTGCAGTTCTGCAGTAATCCCATCCTGCAGAACGTATAATGTCTCCCGTGGGAGTGTAGCCATGTTGATGTCAATACCCTTTAGTGCATTAATCGTAGGCCTATCGACCTCATTTGGTGTCACCAGTGCCCCTTCTGGCAGCGCTATGGTATTTGTCACTCGAGCACGCAGCATCTGCTCTACTTCCGTTGTCTCGACTATGAGGCTGGTTGAAAGGGTACCAACCTGAGGAGTGTGCACCTGCAACTCTTGTAGCTGTGCTTGGAGGGCCCCCAACACAATCTTGTTCTCCTACATAAAATTTTGGAGGGCCTCAGAGGTGACATTGTGAACTGTCTCGCCGATGTCGTGCAAATCACCCTCGTTAAGGGTGATCGGGTCAATAGACAACTTCGATGCCTTGACCTTCTTGCACGGCCCTGTTCGCTCAGTTGGGTGCTGGCGCTTCAGCTGTGTTGACGCAGTTTATGGGTTCATTCCTCCCTCCTCTTCCTCTGCTTCCTAGCCACGTGAAGGCGACTTTTGGCCCTTGCATGCCTTCACAACTTCCTCCTATGTTACTGCTGCTGCTGCGGCCTTTTTTTGTTCAACTGCTATTTGTGCAAAATCTCATGCCTCCTGCGCTTCTGCTACCGCTGCCTCCTTCCTTCTCTTCTCTGTCAACTATGCCATGTGTAGTTTGGCCTCCTCTTTCTTCCTTTGCGCTACATACTTCTCTATTGCCACGATGTCTGGAGCGCGCCACTCCGACAGCCATGTCTCCGGTACATTAAATATTACATTGTTCGTGACTACAAAGGGTAGCTCTTGCCATTGCTTATCCAGGTCCTTGCACGCTCTGATGTATATGCTGTGGAGGTCTGCCTTAAGCTCTGCAAAAATTTGCAGGCTATTATAGACAAGGGGGTGATAACCACGACTTTCGGTTGATCCCCATTCTGAGGTTCATCTCCATGAACACCCAAAATATCTTACTGTCGCGGATCCAATTTGCATCCTTTATGGCCCAGAGCGAAGCGTACTTTGTGGCCTCCGGCAGATCCCTGTCAATTGTGGGGAACTGACTGTCCTCCGGTAATTTCCCTACCACGATCACTATGGACAGCAGAAGCCATGCATAGTGGAACATTTTGCCTTGTTCCTAAGCTTCGTGGAAATTATCCAAGAATTCCTTGCAGAGGAACTCAGACTAGTTAAACTAGACCCCCTCCGCGCATTGCTCCGCAAGTGCTACCACCGGCATGGGTACCTCGTCCGTGTGGCACTTGCGCATAACCTTACCTGCTAGAATTTGGGTTGCCACTCTTACTGCTTTGTCATTGATGCTAGATATGGCGTAACCCCTTTTCTTCTTCTCCAGTTTATACTTCTTCTTCATGGCCTCCGCGATGGCCAAGTCACTGCTTTTCCCCTCCGAGATATCTGCGGGGTCCTCTCCTTTGCATGGTAGCCGGGTGATGCGGTGAATCAAGTGTTCCATGATGGGGATGGGCTCCTCCAGCCATAAACACCCACCATGCACCAGGCAGAGTAGCTACCTGATGACGAAAATTGTTATTGGGGTGCAGTGGAAATGCGGCACCCAAAGCAGGTTTAGTAACCCTGCCTTTTCCACTCCGCGCAACCATTTTCGCAGCTCTAATTCGGTAACCCCCGCTACGGTGTTCTGCTTAGGCTTCATGAGCTGTGCGATCTCTAGGTGAGGGAACTTCTTGTGGTTAGCGACGTCCCAATCTTCAAATTTTAGGCTAGGCAACCATCCCATGTGCGTGTCCTAAAAAATGATGTTATCTGGGAGGAGCGGGGTCTGGAGAGAGCTCTTTCTCTCGTCAAGATCCTTGGGCACTTTAGCCTTCCCCTTTAGTGGGGGAATATAGGTGGGTAGCTTTGTGGGAGGGTGTGCAGTCTCATTTTCGTCCTCCATGCCTTCGTCCTCATCTTCTTCGATGATAAGGTCCTCCAAGTCTTCCTCTTACTTGTCAGTTTCTATGTTAACAGATTTCCCCTTCTCCTCCATCGTCAGCTTAGTGCGCAACAGGTTTTGTGGGGACACACGTACGGGAACCATCACTCATTTGTCTTTCTTTGGTCTTGGCATGCACGGTGATTTAGGGATTTCTGCCATAAGCCTGGCGCCTTCAGTGACATCCCTTACAGTCAGCACCTGCGCGGCCTCTTCAACGATCATCTCTGTGATATTCATAACTTCCTCAGATGCTGCCATCGTGTTCGACCAGAAATCTATCGCTCACATATTCAAGGGCTTAATGAATGCTTTGCACAGGTCAAATAGGGCTCTGCTTAGGCTACGCGGGGTATACAACTGCTCAATTCACAAATGGCCAAGTGTTGTTTGCTGGGCATCCCTTTGTAATTTATAGCATCTTTTGAATATGAATTCTACCATTCCCCCAAATCTCGTTCATTAATGCTCCCTTGGCGGTATATTTTTCTAAATCTTGCCCATAAATTGCGTCTTAAATGCCTGTCGCCCGCTCCATTTGGTCTTAAGTCAAGCATCACATCGTGAATAGTGACTTCAACGGTCACTTTCTGGCCAACCCACGCGACAGCGCAACCCCCCTTGCGCAGTCGCGGACCTTATGACCCTTTGCTTCTGTGCATAGCTCCCGGCAGAGTAGTTTATAGTCTCGCTCCTCCTTTCAACTACCGGGAGTGCTAAGACTGTACTTCCCTCGGCTAGTCAGGTGGCTGTGCCACCTGTATAGGGTGTCATCTGGCGATCCATCACTTTTCTTGGAAAACACCCACCTTTTATTGTTACTAGCGATGTCACGCACTTTATCATTTGCAACGTGCCACCCTAGTTGATTCGTTTAGTAATGTGCGGTCCAAGCCAAGGCATCAGACTGATCAATTCACGACGATAGTCCTCAAACTTGTTAGCGTGATCGTGCACACCCTATCTTATCACCCTGGTCTTCTTATCGAGAAAATATTCCTTTATCTCATCCTCCAACTTCTTGACTTCCGCTTCTACCAGAGTGCTTTTCTTCCTTAATCACACCCTTTCTTTCTCAAGTTCTTGGAGCCTAAAATTTCCCTATTGGATTTCTTCCAAGGTTCCGCGAACCGTCATATCTACTAGTGCTGTCATCTGCGGACTAGGTATTTCATGTGCTATGGGGCTTACAACGTTCACTTCATACTCCAGCCTTGGAGGTGCCTGCACCGTCAGGTTCTTGCACGCGGTCCTATAAGCCCATAGAACCGCTAGTATATGCAAGTCCTAGTCAGTCCACTTCGCATTGTGGACCTTGTTCAATGCTTCGCATACTTTGTTAAAGGATTCTACATGGATAACCTTCTGCACACTTGGTCTTTCCATACTCCGTGGTTCCAACCGAAGGGGTTGTTCGCGCCATTTCCTTGCCCGCACCTACTTACTGACCATGTCTCCTAACGCGAAGACTGTGTGCATCCGCACAGGTTTCGCACCATATGCCTGCATCCATCGGGATAGGTGGGTGCGCGGACTATTTCGTCCAACAATCTTGTCCATCAATCACATCTGAGGCTTCCCAAACTGCATGTGCATCATCCTTCTGCATTCGCGCCAGTCCTCAAAACTTCTTTGGTGCATACCCCACCACCTCGTGGGTGTAGCGCGTAGTACCCATTTCAAAGCTTCAAAACGTTGTTGTTCCGACACTTCTCTTTCAAATTTTCTCAGGAAGTCATCCACCTCACTTAACCCATCATACGTAGGCAGGTCCCTTACCTCCGTCGATACGCAACGCAATGATCTCATCATCATGTTACAGTTCAGTGTGGTTACCTTGTGTAACTAGTTCTGCCATCGTTCTATTTCCTCATCTAAATCCGATGTGCAGGAGCTTTCATGCTCCCATGAGATTCGTCCATCCGTGGTTGGATTCACCTAGTCTTTCTCTCGCGTGGTTATCTTGTAGATGCAGTCCAAGTCATCGTCGCTATCGTAGTCGCGCACTGGCTCCGTGTAGCGCGATCCTTCTGCAGGGTCCAAAGGTACAACTATGCGCAGAGACTTCTTTTCAAAAATCATCTTGCGCTTCTTCAGATTTATCACCCCATTCATGTCAGTTTCCCAATCTATTCCTAATAGTGCGGGGTAGGGATTGCTTTCATCAACAATCTCTATCACTTCAAAATTTGCTAGCGCACTTGCTCCTTCGATATCTATTGTGATTCCCTGCAAAATCCCCATAGGTAGGATCTTTTGCTGGTTCGTCATTCATAGTTGGATAGGAGACCATTGCAGTGTAGGCCTTCCCATGCACTCCCATGTCTGCTTCGGCAGGATGTTCGCGTCCAATCCTAGATCCAGAATCACTTGGTCCATCTTATATTCTCTAATCTACACGGTCAATCTCATCTCCCTTCCCGTTCGTGTTGTGTGCT
This sequence comes from Pinus tabuliformis, assembly GCA_031772625.1. Classification (NCBI taxonomy): domain Eukaryota; kingdom Viridiplantae; phylum Streptophyta; class Pinopsida; order Pinales; family Pinaceae; genus Pinus; species Pinus tabuliformis. Next base: position 66,387,729 of record CM062818.1, read on the forward strand.
TTTCGAGCTTTTGGACTATGCGCGGTTCTCCTTGCACGGTCCCAGCACATCTATTTATGAGTTATTGCAGCCCCTTTACAGCCTTGCTGTCGCGCAACAACTTCATGCATGTTTCCAGGAACGTGGTGAGCATCGATGGGTCCATTTTCGGCTCTAGTCTGTCTTTACTTCTTGAAGTGGAGGCATCAGTGAAGCTCCTCTTGGCTTCCATGAAGGTTTCCTTAGTGCGCTCCAAATCAAACTTTGGTTCCTTTGTTGGAGCCTTGCGAACCCAAGTACTTTCTTTAGGCTGCATGCCTTTGTCATCCCTTGTCGTAATTCCACTTCGGAGCACAATATTTACATTAGGGTATTCCTCGCGTAGCTCAGACCTCATCATTTGCAAGTTCTGAGTTGGGGGAGGTTGGAGTGCTCCTTTATTGCGAAACCTCGCTATAAGTGTGGGACAATCCTCCGTCTCATGATCAAACTATGTACAATACAAACACGATTGCCACGTTGGATTTGTACAATCGCGAGCATAATGTCTTAGCCCTCTGTTATCAGGAAAACTAGTGTCCATTCAGAGCTGCTAGTCCCACTAAGACAGGTAGCTATCATAGAAACAAACTAACTAAAGTTACTTGTGTTTTCCTTTATGAGAGATAGATGAGAGAGAAGCAGAGAGTACCAACCTCAGTCTTTCGCTAGTCTCCTTGCTCGTTTCCTCTCTCCCTTGATAGAGCTTTCGCCACTCCTTTCTCACTTGTCCCGCTTCAAAGAACACCTGTAGAGTCAAGGCAGCAAAATACCATCAAAGCATAGAGATCTATAACCATAAACAATGTAGGATCAGATGTACATTAACCATATAAATGCATATACAAATACAAGATTCAGAGATATACAAGCATATGGAGGAAAACTCAAATAGCTTTATTGATAGAAGTAGTAGAAGAGAGGATTACAACCAAGCTGTCTGATCCAGCATCATCCTCCCAGCATGAAAGCCCTCTTCACCTCATACAAAGCAAGATCACCCAACAATGTCTTCAAAGAGAAACCAACAACACTTCCTTGCAAATTACAAAATTCCAGCCTCTTGGATCTCTAGGATGAGGGATCCATATATAGATCTTTGCAGGAGAGTGAGTTAGCTTCTGGGATTTTGATTAGTGTCATTTCACTGATATTTCTTGGTTCCACTTGGAGATTTCATGATCTCTTACTCATCCCTGGGTGAATTCAGAGAGGCAAGTGTCATATGAGCAGTTTCTAGAAGATTCTTTGAGTTTCCACCTAGCAAACTGCTTCTGCCATTTGTCTGCTCTCACTCATTGCACCCTACAGAAGGGCTTTCCAGTATGCATCACACCCCCCGTGTGTAATAGGTGAGATGCATTGCACCCTATGCATGGAGCAGTCTGTATGGTCCAGTTTTGACCAGTTCTGAGTAGTTCCTCAGGGAAAACTTCTGGGAAATGATGTAATCAGCTGACCTTGTTCCTTTAGGGTATGAAACAACACTTTTATGGGTTTAGAAGCCCTTGGTTTATGGACATATGTGATTGGGGTTGCAGTGCCCAAATATGTCTATAACAGTTTCCCCCTAAAGCATGAGGTTGTAAATATTTTGATGTCGGGTGAAATGCTTTATAATGAGGATTCGAGGTTTTTCGAACTGGAAGGTGACTTGTAATAAGATACAATACAATACATCATTTTCATAATATTTTCATGATCTAGATGAGGTGGGCATTCCCATGCTCAGCTTTATAAATTCATTTTCATGTACATAAGACAGACAATCGTTTGTGTGGTAGACTGATGATTCCGGTAGAGCCATCATCCCTTAGTTTGGATGATTATCTGTGTAGCTGTGATGTACATTCGATGTCTTTATTTTCCTGAATATATCGCAGCATGTATGGATGAAACTAGATCCGGGGTCTTCAGACTCGTCCAATCTTTGCCCGAAGTACAATTCGATCCATGTGAGAAGATGTTTTGATGTCGAACATGGAAAGACATTGCTTGATTACCAGCCAATGATGTAAGCTGTTAATAGGTGCGAGAGGAATCACTGATAATGATAATGACCCTCAAGGTACTGCAGTTTAATTCACGTGGTTTGAATACATGAGTTGACATCGAACACCACGCAGAATCTTTTGGTCGAAGGCCATTGATGTAAACCTATCGCCGGAAGTGAGAAACTTGCCATTGAGGTATGCAAGCTTCAAAGTACTGAAAGGGTTGTTCCTAAGTCAACTTCTTGGATAATGAGTTGATCTCGACAAGAAGTGACCCATCGTAGGAGGGCCTTAATGAACCCCACATCTATGACACGGAACGGAGCAAATGATTTTGTGGAGGTGAAAACGATCTAATGATACAAGGTTCAGGGTGGCGGTCATGAAAAATGGAGAGTGAAGGTATTGCAGCGGATGAGGCGTTAGCTAGGTTGGTGAATTCTCTGAGCAACTTCTCTTGATCATATCGGCAACACTGAAATGGATTAACCCCAAAATGGATGGTACGGAAGACCAATGGTGATATGACCTGCGAACGGAATAACCCAGCCCGACTCAATCATGGTGACAGAGTGAAAGTGTCATGTTCAAGAGCGACCTGCTACCAATGAAGCTATTCAAGTTTTCTTCCCCTTTTTCCCCAGTCATTGCTAACCAGTACCTCTTTATTTTTTTCAAGCTTGAGGAGGATAACATATGCTTGTTCTATAATTTTCCCTTCGGGCAAACCTGTCGCTATGTTTTAATGAGCCTAGCGACATGAGACTCGCTCTTGTCTGCATGGACAAGTTTGTCGCTATTGTTTTAACAAGTTTAATGACAAAGATAACTCGGTCCTTTTCAATTTTAGAGAGTCTAAAAAGAGATGTAAAGGAAACTCTAGTGGTCCTTTTTTGTAATGTAATCCCTTAAGTCCAAAAAAGTGTAAAATAATACGAAAGGGATGACTTTTTGATAGTTTTAACGAGCCAGACAAGACAAGCACTCTATCTTTTTGTGTAATGATCCCTTAGGTCCAAAAAGATTAAAATCTAGAGGAGGGATGGCACTTCCGATCGTTTTAACGAGTTGGAGAGGCCAATTGCTCGGCAATCTTTTCATATTTTATGAGTCAGATGAAAAGAGCTTAAAGGAGACTCGTTTTTTGAGGAACGAGTGATGTTTTTGGATAGCAACTGGTTCTAGGTAAGGTTTGGAACTTTTCAATCACGAAAGTGTAAAGAAGGCGGCCAATAGAATCACTCGTCGCAGTTGTTCCTCAAAAGGGTAAACAATCAAATGGAGGCGTATGATGGGCTAAAAAAGAGTGGAGGTGATGGTAAGAACATGGCCAAGGTTCAAAAGTTGATAATTATGCGATCGAAAAGATTATTCACTGAAGGTGGGTTCATTTTTTAATGAGCTTAAACTTTGGGGGAACATTTGCTCATTGCTAGGTTTATTTTTTAACGAGCTTGAACTTCGCATAAAACTGCTCGTGGCTAGGTTTATTTTTTAATGAGCTTGAACTTTGCGTAAAATTGCTCGTGATAATAGTCAGAGATGTTGATTTCACCATTAACACTATGTTCTTTTGACGGTCGTACTGCCTGTTCAATTACTCCATCAAATTGATTAGAAATGTAAATACATGCTTGAAAAATGAGTTAAACAACAATATTTTACTTGAACTACGTGAATAGTAACATAAAAATAGTTTTTACCTCTCATTTTTACCATTTCATTCAAATTTGGGATTTTTGGAGCTTTGGAGGTGTTTTCCCCCTTGATTTTCACCAGCTGATTCCAGGAGATTCTGTGGACTATTTTTAGCGCTGTCTAGACCAGGTAGGAGCTAACCCTGAGCTCTTCAATTGCATTCTTTCCTTTTCTGATTCTGAGCATGTTTTCTTGTTCTTCTGGGCCTCTAGGGTTTGAAAAATTTGTTCTCTCCCCATCGCACCTAATGTACATCGAAAGGTGCGATGCATACTGAGCTGGCCATTGGCCAGTGAAGATGCATCCCACCTAGTACACAGCTGGGGTGCGATGGGCGCAAAAAGGAAAGTTTATGCACTGATTTTTCATGGAAATTTTGCTTGTTTTTGCATGAATTAGAATCATAATTCTTCTCTTTTTTGTTTTTCAGAGATTTGTCAGATCAATATGGTCGTTACATGGCATGAACGCGAGCATGAAGAAGAGGACATCATTGCTTTACATGATCTAGGTACGGTGACTGCTTTGTGGAACTGTGGCTTGCTCCAATTCTTCCGCATATCCAGCATGAGGCAACAAATCAATTTGTTGCAATACTTTCTCAATGCATGGGATCCTACCAACCAAGTGTTCAAGATTCGAGGTAAATCCATCCCTTTGATAGTTGAGGATATCTACTTCTTGGCCGGTTTATCGAGGCGTGGTGCCCCTATCTCACTATCAGGATCTGCCCGTGGAGTTGAATCTGTGAGGCATTATATTTGTCGATTCTGTAGAGATGGATCTTAGTCGAGTAGGGACGGCAAGATCAGTATTCGAGATGTCACTGACCGGTCCTTGAGGACTATTTTATTCACCTTTGCTAGATTGGCTGGTAGTGCGGCTCTTCATTTGGCCAACAGGTCCTATATGCAGTATGCTCTGGAATGCCTTGAACCAAAGGTATTCAACTAGTGTGATGCAGTACTTCCGGTTATAAAAGAACAACTTACCAAGGTGAAGAACGGAAGATCTAAGAACTTTGGTTATGGTTCTATTCTGACCGCTTTCACCTTGGAGAAGATCCCACTGATGCAGCCACAGTACATTTCACTCGGACCGCCAGTACCGACGGAACCACGGATGCAGAGATGGGTCGATCTTATGGCCAGACATGTTGGTCAGTCACAGATTTCATTCTCTGATGCCTTCTTTGAGTGGTTCGACCATCAGGAGATGGTCTTTGCTGAGTATCCATATGCTGGGATGGATTTCCGGGGTGACCCAGATTTGGTGCTGCTAGCTGGCGAGCAGTGGGGTGTCATAGGTAAAAAGATCTGACCATATCTTTGTTTATTTTTTTTATAATGTTCTTATGTCTTTTAAATGTTATCAAGACTAATCAAACCCATATATTTGTGCAGATATTGGACCAGTGCGACTAGCAGTGCGCCCGAGGGTAGTAGCTGCTGTTCCAGTAGGAGAGGCTGTAGGGAGGGCTGTCCTTCGTGATCTGGATGTAGCCGAGACCCTTGCAGTATTGCAGGATCAGATCGAGGGTCTCACCCTTGGTATTCAGGATGTGAGGACTGATGAGTTACCTCTGAGATTACAGCGCCATACTACTGGCGTGCCGAGCCGATGGACTAGGCTCTTACGTATGATCACACAGGTGGTGACTTGTTATCACCAGCACCATTAGTCTAGGGTGCTTTCCTGTATTTTTGAGTTTTTGGGTCATGTGACCGATTTTGTCTTGGACACAGAACATTTCGACAAACTATAAACAGTTACATATATTTTTTATTTTTGGAGCTTTACTTTGGTTAAGTTATATGATCCTGATGCAAATGTTGATTGAAATGCTTTCTTTTATAAATGTTGCAAATGTCTATCTAACACATAATTTGCTAATGAATCAGTTAATGTGTTTAAGTTTCTGGAAATGTGTTGATATTGGATAGAATCAAACTGCCTTTCCAAAATCCTGACCCTTAGGAACATATGATAGATAGCTGAATTCCGAACGGAATAGATGCCAGTAAGTTGTAGGATGACAAGTTGTGAGTCTAGCCTGACAAAAAGTCAGCGTATGCCACGTGCGATGGAATCAGAGAGAATTTCTATCAACGCGCTATACTCAGCGATGTTGTTCGTTGACCGACCAATACATACTCCTCTGAAACTCACTAACTCGCCGCTTGGATAAAAAATGGCCTAGGCTGCAGAAGATAGGTTCCGCGTACTACGACTAGCTCCATCGGCATATCCAACAAATGATTCCCATAGGTTTGACATCTAAAACAAATGTAAAAGTGGATTACCTAACCAAAACGATCACTCTTGACGAAAACAAAAATGTAACAAAAGCATATTAAGAGATTACTACACTTAGTCAAGCATAGTAACGCTTAAGGTACAACCCGTTTCGGGGTTGTGCAAGTCGAATTCCATTGTAATATACTAGCTCATGGGCTCCTTTTTCTAACACTCATTTAACAATGTAGGGACCCATCCATAAATATTGGAACTTACCTGCTCCCAATTTATCAGATTCCTGATCGTAAAGCAAGACCAGGTCACCTTTTGAGAAGACACGGGGTTTGACATTTTTATCAAATTGCGCCTTAACTCATTTCTTATGAGCTTCGTTAGCCAAGGCAGCGTCACGACGGGTTTCATCCATTGGATTAGTTCCAAGAAACGAGCCTATTCCTTTGAATTTTCGGGGAGAAGGTTGACTGCGAGCTTGAGAGATGAAATCTCACACTAAATTGGTAAGACGGCTTCCAGGCCATACACCAGTTGAAAGGGTGTAAACCCGGTCGCATTTCTTACCGAGGTTCTTTATGCCCACAAGGCTGAGTATAGGATTAGGTGCCAACTCCGTTTGTGGACTCTAATCATCCTTTGCAGCATGCGCTTCAAGACTTTGTTGATGGCCTCAACTTGTCCGTTAGCTTGTGGATAATATGGAGTAGAATTGTCGTGGGACAATCCTAATTTGGCAGCCAATTCGACCATCATGTGATTGCGGAAATGAAATCCATGATCTGTGACTATAGCTTGTGGAACACTGAACCTAGAGACTATATGATTGAAAAAGAAAAGAGCAGCCGTTTCGTCGCTGTTGTTTAATGTAGGCATTGCCTCGACCCATTTCGTAAAATAGTCAATTGCGACTATGATATATCCATGCCCCTCGACCGAGGTGGGGTTAAGTGTCATGAAATAAATACCCCATTTGGTGAATGGACCAACAACAACTGCTGGATGCAGAGGTGTAGGTTGTATTCTGGTTTTATAGTGGAAGATTTGATAAGCATGGTAACTTCTAACTGCGGTTATGAAATCTTTGAACATTTTTGGCCAAAAGTAACCAGCTCGTAAAATATTTTGTGCTGTAGCGTAACCAGATTGATGCCCCCCACATGCGCCTGAATGAAAATCATTTAGGACTTTTTCGGCCTCCTCATGGGTGAGGCACCTTCATAGAACTGTATTGATACCGCGACGGTAAAGTGTATCATCGACGATCATGTAGTATTTTGCTTGGTATCGAGTATGCCGTTGTTTAGAGTGAGAGGTATTAGGCCTGTATTTTTGGGTTTGGAGATAGATGATTATATCTCCGTACCACAGATCGCTTGATGATATCAGAAACAAAGATTCATCCACGATTGTTGCTTTGGATGTTGAATCGTTGGACGACGATGGGATGTCGCATAATAACTCCATGAAAACTAGAGATTTCTTTGATTTGAATTTTACGAATTACAGATCAAACTCTTGTAAAATAGCTATCCATTTCGAATATTTGCCCCCAAGTAACTGATGCGATAGAATGTAAGTCATAGGGTTGCAATCTGACAAAATGGTAGTTTTTCGAAAGAGGATATAGTGTCGAAATCTCTGTACTGCTTGAACAGCTGCAAGAGCTAGCTTTTCAACATAGGAGTATTTGCTTTCTGTGTCATTTAAGTTTTGACTTAAATAATAGACAGGATGTTCAATTCCATTTTCTTCTTGAACTAGAACCATTGTGATGGTTGTATCTGCTGCAGCTAGATATAGGTTAAAGTCTTTTTGATAATCAGGAGCGTACATTAATGATGCTTTTATTAGGGATTCCTTTAGAGCATCAAAGGAAGCTTACACAACCTGATCCTAGTTGAAGGGTACTTCTTTTTTCAAAAGACGCGTATAACCTTTAGCAAGTTCATCATAATTTGGAATGAACCTCCTCAAAAAGTTTGCTTTCCCTTGGAGTTTCTAAATTTGAAGCAAATTTGAAGGTGGAGGCATATCGATGATTACCTAAACCGTACATGGGTCGAGTCGAATTCCATCCTTAGAAACCACGAAGCCAAGTAAACGACCAGAACCGACACAAAACGCACACTTGTGTGGATTGAGTCGTATCTTGTATTATTGGCAACGTAGAAACATAGCTCTCAAATGCTGCGGATGATCAGTGCACTTTTGCGAATGAGCTGGAAGATCGTCGAGATATGGTTGAACGATGTTCTTGATGTCATGAAAGGCGTAATTCATAGCCCCATGAAAGGTTGCCCCTGCGTTCTTTAAACCGAAAGGTAATTTGCGGTACACGAATGTGCCCCATGGACATATAAATTCAGTCTTTGATTGGTCCTGTGGGCGGATATTTATTTGATTATACCCGAAAAATCCATCCATAAATGAAAATATTTCACATCTGGTGCATTCATCAATTATCTGGCTGATGAAGGGTGTAGGATAGTTATCCTTTGGACAAGCTTGATTTACATCCCTGTAATCAATGCACACTCTAATCATTCCTTGCTTTTTCATCACAGGAACAATATTCGATACCCAATTAGTTAGAGGAACCGGGTAAATGAAACCAGCATGTAAAAGTTTTTCAACTTCTGCCTTGATGGCAGCGGCTTTCTTCGGGTGCACCTGCCGAAGCCGTTGTCGTACCGGTTTGACATCTGGATACATCTTGATTTCATGTTCAACTATGCTTGAGTCAATGCCTGGCATTTCTTCATATGACCATGCAAAGACATCTCTGAATTCGCAAAAGAGAGCGTAATATATTTCCAGTTCTGAAGAAGAACAAGATTTGTCGAAATGAATATTCTCTATAACATCAGGTTTGGTCGAGATATTTATGGCGATAGTTTCTTCAATGTTGGATAGATTTCACTCGGAATCCACCGTATTTATAGTATTTGATAGAAAATCAAAAATTGAAGGATGATCAAGGTCCTTGGAATAATCTTCGTTATAATCTGGAAGATGGGAATGATGGTGGTAATCTTCCCATGGTGCCTCTCCAATCATCATCGACTGAATAATTCCTTCATCTGTAGAATGTACATGTGACCAAGGATCTGAGGAGGTGCCATATTCCTTTGACCTATCTACCCAAACACTTGATGAGCATTGATTTGGGTTTGCCACCTAGGCCGAGAAAATTGATTGCTACAAAATCTCTATTGGGCTTGGAGGAAATACCTGTTGATGATCCATGCTAACAAAATGTTTGGAAATCTTATGAATGGAAGATATCATATTGAAGGTTCCTACTATTGCCACCTCTGCCAGATTATTCAGAGGTGGTAGAGAAAAATTACCCATCAAGGCAGGGTCTTTCAGTAGGCCTACTCTGACATTTTGAAGCGAATGAGAGCTTCCATGGATAATTGGAATGCTTCCTGTAACTTGTGAACTATTGGGGAGAAAGGTTTGTTGATCAACGATTGTAATTCCTCCTTGGAAAGGAAATGCAATATTTCTAAAGTAAGTTGATACAACAGTAGCCATAGCATAAATTCAGGGCCTTCCTAGTTGGATATTGTAATCGAGGTTTCCATCGATAACTTCGACATCAATTTCTACTGTCTTGCCCCCCAGTTCAACTTGCAAGTTACTTAAAATCCTGTACGAGGTGTATCTTCGTCCATAGAATGCTTTTAATGTCGTTGATGATCTTGACAAGGGTGGTGAGCCTAAAGTTTTCTAGCAACTCATTGACATAATGCAGGTAGATGCCCCCTCATCAATAATTGTTCGATGAACAGTTTTGTTGAGGGCTTTCACTTGTATGAGGAAAGCGAGTTGAGCTAGTAACTGAGGTTCATATCCTTTATGATTAAAGGCCACGATATTAGAATCTGCTGGGTCAATCCCACCTATTGTTGATAATAGAGCCTGCTTTTGGGAGGGGCAATTTTGCAGTCCTTCAAGTGTCAACATAGCGGACGACGATTGGGCCAGATCCTCTACTAGATTATAATTCTATGCTGCTTGGGCACGAGGATTAAATTTCGATTTGTGTACTACTACCTTTGGTGGCTTTATTGTTAGCTCAAGAATGATGGATGTCACAACTTCGGTTGAAGTTGTTGTCGAACTACCAGGTTGATCTGCAACCTTGTTGTTCGACATCTATGGATTCCCGTAATCTTCATTCCTTGTCGATATCAAAGCATCATTTTTCTGTTTTGAAATGGAAAACATAAGCACCTGGGATGGGGAAGCATTGTCGCTAGCAACCAGAATGGTTTCTGGGTTTGGAAACGGATTAGTCAATACCGCTGAGGTTTTTGAATTTTTAAAAAACTTTTTAACCTCAGCTTTATATGGACAATCTCTCGTCCAATGGTCCTCATCACATATGAGACATGGCCGATTAGGTTTCTTTTGCCCAGAAGGGTTTGCAGAAGATTTTTCAGGAGATGAATCATCCTGTTTCTTCTTTCCCCCTGGCTGCTTCGGTTCTTTGCCTTTGTCAGTCGACACGGCATTAACCTCCGAGGCAAGAAGTTCTTCATTTGCAGTTTGACCAGAAACCGTACAAGCTTTCTTAGATGTAGCCTTTGCGGTTTTTGTGCTGGTAGTACCTATCATGCCATCGTCGGCATGAGAGTATTTGTTTGATTTAGGAGGAGGAGGAACGGAAAACTCTGGTCTAGGAGCATCAGGAATTTTGTCATAGAGCGTGCCAGACTGAGTATAGATCAAGTCTAGATATTGCACACGAGCAATGACTTTCTCTTCAGTGACAACTCCCCCCTTAGCCACATCTTCTATAATAGAAGGTAACAATGACTTAATAAACCATTCAGCTAGCAGCTGATCAGGAACATATGTTTTTACCATTCGACGATGACGTCGCCACTCATGAATATGATCAGATATGTGAGTGGCTGTCGTCTGCTTAAAATTGGTAAGAAGCTCCGTTCCTATTTCGTACCTTATGGGTAACTGAAAATGGGTTAAAAAGGTTGTGGCAAGGGCACTGAAGTTATCGAATGAAGCTCTAGGCAATTCGATGTACCATTTTGTTGCCGGACCAGTTAACGTTCGCTGAAAAAGGCGAAGCCTAATCGAATCATCATTGAGAGTGTTGGACGAACACCACAGATGAAAGGTCATCACATGATTCGACAGATCTTCACCCAGATTTCCATTGAATTTAGGAATATATGACGAAAGTTTATCAAGAATCGTCGGCCACCAAGGGGCGTAAGCAATTGGATCATTTGTTAGCCGATTCAAATCTGGTAATTCTAAAGTTGTGACGAAAGGCAACTGTTGATTTAGGTTTGGCGAAGCATACCCAGGATAAGATGGGATTGCCTGAGCAGTGGGTCTTTGCATACCAGCATAATGTATTTGATGTTGATAACTTTGATAAGGTTGATGGGCATAATCATTATGATATGATTGATGGTGACCATTTTGAATATACAGCTCCCCATTACCTGCAAAACTTTGTTGCTCGAGTCCTCGCTAAGCTTGCTAGAATTGTGGTTGTTGATATTACACCAACCATTTGCTGTTGTCCAATACTGGATGTTTGACCAAGATGAGGGGTGATAGTACCTGTTTGAGCCTAAGTCGCTTCAGTTAAGGAGCCACTAATCGATGATTGTGGTTGTGTCATGGAGACAAGAGGCTGTTGTATTACGACCTGAGAGACTTGAGGTTGACATACAACAAGCAGTGCTTGTACTTGCGACATCGTTACAATAGCCAGTGTAGTGGGAATATTCGACACAGGTAGATTTGGTTTCATGGAATATACAACTCTTAGCTATTGAGGCAGTATTGGCACCCAAGCACTGGATGCAATTCCATCTTGACCTGAATTCTGTTGTGAACTCTCATATGGTTGTTCTCCTGAAGTAAACAATGAAAAGGCATACTGCCCCCCATATGGCGGCAATCCAGTGTTCAAAAGAAAAATCAGCCTTTGTAGACTGGACTACCCAAATTGATATTGTTGTGAAGGATCAATTTTCTGAGACTCAACATAAGAAATTCCAGATATTACTCTGGACGAACAAATGGGAACAGACCATACTGTTGAAACAGTCCCTGGGTGGAATCCATCTAGCGGTTGAGAGCTAGTTGGGACAGATGGTATACCAGTGAACATTATCAGAGTAGTGGCAGGAGGTTCTACTACTGCTGTATCGAATGACACAGTCCTAGATGTCGATGGTTATTTAGACATATTAAGCCTATCCAAAAGACTTCCTAGCGATTCTACAGGAACTTGCGATGAATGGTGACTAACTTCTGAATTAGAAGGATATAGGTGGATCCCAGTTCCAAAATGCAGTGGGGTACTAGATGGAATATCCTCCACAATCTCTTCTATTGCAATCAGTCTGGGTGGAAGAGGCAGACCGTTAGGTCCGTAAAATATTTCTGGTGCCGAAGAAGGTACACACTCTGCAGTGACAGACGTTGGAGGGTTGACACCTTCCGAATCAGTCCTAGATGGGGCTAGTTCAGGAATAGTTGTGTTTACCATTACATTAGGATCAGTTCTAGTGTCCTCTTGTAACTGCGGAACTTCTTCTATAGAGGCAAGGATACCAGCAATAGTTGGAGTAACTGAAGTCACTGAGGATGTTGAAACACAAGTTTCAAATAAACCAGGAGACTTTGACCCAGTTAAACAAGATCACTTGGCTCGGAATGGTTTTGTTTCTGGAGTCAAAGATGGTTGACTTGTTAGTCTCCGCAAACGACGGGGTTTTGATTGACTTTCTTCCATGATTGCGGATTACTTGATCAACTCAAAATAAAAAGGGGAAAATGTTATTCCAAATTAAATGAATTTTATGACGCTTTGACACAACTTTCTTTTTTAATTTTTAAGAGTCGAGAAAAAGCTAAAGATGACTCAAGTCACCTTCGATTTTTAATGAGCCTGAAGTGATAAGTGCTTAGATGGACCTTTTCTTTTAAGGAGTCTGAAAAGCAACAAAAGTGACTTCTCTGGAAATCTAGACAGAGGGATTACCAAACTAATCGCAAAACTTCAGAATACTTTTTATGGTAAGGTAGTCAATCATCCCAAATGCTGTGTTCAGTGCATTGCGATCAATAGGGAGGCAGGCACGGCTTCCTAAGGATAAAGGATATAGCCTATTGTGGTCTCCCAATATATACTTGACGATACATGGGAGCACAAGTCCATATTGGCACTTGTCGTGTCAAAGAGGAGGAATCACCCAACCTACGATGAAAGTGATAGTTACCAGGCTTTACGACGTCGGAATATGTCTCTAGCCTAGACTTCTAGATGTTGTGCATTAGGTTCCAAAGCATTTTTATGTTCATTAAGGTTTATTTTACAGTTGATCTTTCTTAAGAAGTTTGCCTTTAAGGTTCACCGCGTGATGTAGATATACAATTCCTAAATGTGCAATCTAAGATGATAAAAAGTCGTTTACTTTCTTTTTGCAATGAAAATCCTAGCTACTAAGGAAATACAAATGAAATTCTTTCAACATAGAGCAGAAAGCACACACTAGATGCACTTTTCCTAAATCAATTTTAGCATGCAGTGTAAATGCAAATGCACATGCATGTATTGTTTTTCAGTTTCCTTAATGTGAGAAATGACAAAAAGAAAACTAAGTACAGATCTGAATTATTTTCTTTCAAAGCAACAGTACTAACAATTTTTCTCTTCAAAAAACGAAAGGAAGACTATGACGGCACTTTGTGATTTTGAATTGACACTGCTTTCGACACTTGAAATACTAATAATTTCAAATCAAATACTATGGAAAAAGTGTAATCGACTATCTAAAAGAGGAATGCTTTGCGACACTCTTTTTCTTGACTAAAAACAACACTTGTGACACTTTCAAATCAAAAGACGACAGTTTGATTAAGCTACTATTTGCAAAGGAGAACTATAAATGATGAAAAATACATAAAAAACATTCACAATTCCTTATGATGGAGGCTGAAAATAATGCAAAGGAAGATGGTTTCAACAGAGATATACTGATCATAGACAGCAAAACTACTAAATAAAGCTGAAGACAATTAAGAAAAAACCAAAATCTGGAGGCAGAAACAGTATCATTCAATCATCGCACCTGTAACACAGGGAAATAGGGATGTATCTCACCTACAACACACGGGAGGTGCAATGTGTTATGAAACCAGCTCAAGAAAAAGATAGAAAAGATAGATCAATGCCTTAGAATTCAGCCTCTTCGAAGGGGAAACCTCCTTTACATTACATAAATGAACAATTCTTGGATGATTCAAATGACAAAACCTCCTTTCTATATATAGGAGTCTAAGGAGTCACAATATAACCTAGCTGACCTAACAATAATAATATAAAGCCACAAAAATAACAATAGAGGGATTCTATGGGGCACAGTAATATCAATATGGGGATAATAGGGGTACAACAATATTAATAAGGGGTACAACTACAATAGTAATGGGGCAATCACTAGTATTATAGGGACCCAACATGCCCCTCTCCTTCAAAAAAGTGTTGTCCTCAACGCTTGAGAAGTTCTGGATGCTTCTGTATAAAATTCTCATCCTCCCATGTGGAATCTTCGGCGGATAATTTCTTCCACTTGATAAGATACTCCGAAATTGATCGATTTCGTAGCTGTCGAGTTCTTGTTTTTGTGACTGCTTCCGGTTCCAATATAATTTTTCCTTCCTCGTCAAGTTCTGGCAATATTGTTTGAACTGGGAGCTTGTCACCTATAACCTTCTTTAAACATGAAACATGGAAAACTGGGTGCAATCGAGAAGCTGCAGGAAGCTCCAATTTGTATGCCATAGTACCAATCTTTTGCAACACCTTGTATGGACCATAATACTTTGGTGATAATTTATTATCCTTCTTAGCTTTCTTGAGGGACATTTGCTTATATGGTTGTAGTCATAGGAATACCCAATCACCTACATCAAAACTTCTTTCACTACGATGTTGATCTGCCTGTTGTTTCATTCTATTTTGTGCCAACACGAGGTTATCCTTTAAGAGTTGGAGGACTTGTTGTTGATGTTCAATGTGATGTTCCACTGCTTGAACCTTAGAATTTTCTCTTAAATATGATGTGATGGATGGTGGCTGATACCCATAAAGTGCCATAAATGGGGTCATTTTTGTTGTTGTATGGAAGGAAGTGTTATACCACCATTCAGCCAGAGGTAACCATTTGACCCATTGTGTCTATTTATCAGATACAAAGCAACGAAGATATCCTTCCAAACATTTGTTTACTATCTCAGTTTGCCCATCAGATTGAGGATGATAAGATGAGCTATGAGCTAACTGAGTACCAAGATAAGAAAATAATTCTGTCCAAAAATTTCCAGTGAAAATGGGATCTCTATCACTTACAATAATCTTTGGGTTTCCATGTAGCTTTTGAATTGTTTCCATAAATGCAGTAGAAACTGTACTGGCTTTAAATGGATGTGCTAATGCACAAAAGTGTGCATACTTGGTAAGTCTGTCAACTACCACCATGATGACACTCTTTCCCTCAGACTTGGGTAAACCTGTGATAAAATCCATTGAAACCTCCTCCCAACATTGGCTTGGAATGGATAAAGGTTGTAATAGACCCGGTGTCTTAATTGTTTCAACTTTATTTTGTTGGCAAACCAAACATTCCGCCACAAACTTTTGAATATCTGATTTAAGGCCATCCCAAAAAAATTCCTTCTTAACCCTGTGGTAAGTTTTTAAAAATCTTGAGTGCCCTCCTAAGGGAGAAGTGTGCAATTCCATAAGAATCTTTTGTTTTAGCTAGGAATTCTTACAGAGGTATAAGCGATCTTTGTACCATAACGAATCATTTTGCCAGCTAAATGTATCAGACATACTAGAATCTTGTTGTAACTTTTGAATAAGCCCCCACACTTCTTCGTCATTCTTCCATTCCTCCCTTGCTTCGTTTATCCAATCTGGTTGGATAATAGAAATGGCACACAACAATGCTTCCACATCCTCATCCTTTCTTGAGAGTGCATCTGCCACCACATTTTGCTTCCCTTTTTTCTAGATGATTTCAAAGTCATAACCCAACATCTTTGTGACCCACTTTTGTTGCTCTTCAAAGGATAATCTTTGTTCTAAAAAGTATTTAAGGCTATCATGATCCGTTTTTACCTTGAAGTGTCTTCCCATTAGGTAGGGTCACCATTTCTTAAGTGCATGGAGTATTGCCAACATTTCCTTCTCATAAATAGCTTTGTGTAAAAACTTTCCCTTGATTGGACGACTTTCAAAAGCAATGGGTGTTTCATCTTGCATTAAAACAGAACCAATTCCATTTCCTGAATCATCACATTCCACAATAAAGGTTTTTGTGAAGTCTGATGTAGCTAAGATCGGTGCTTGGGACATTGCCTCTTTAAGATGTTTGAATGCCTTTGTTGCTTCTGGAGTCCATGAAAATGCATCTTTCTTCAATAATGTTGTTAGAGGTGCTGCTATTCTCCCATAAATAGATTGATATTATGGCACTATCCTGAGAAATTTATTGTTCCTCCATTTGAAACCATCACTTGAGACTCTGGTGCTGGATATAAGAAGTGATTCAATTCTCTTGCTACCTTACAATGAATAAAATTGTGGGTACTTCCTGAATCAATCAACACTATTACCTTTTTCTTCTTGATTTGTCCTTCTATCTTGATGGTTTGAGGAGTGGTAATTCCCGCCAATGCATTACAAGATATGGTCGGATTCATTTCTTCTTTATCTAGGATTTTTTCCTGGAGTATATCCTCTTCTTTTGACCTTTCTTGCTCCTTTTCTTCTTCCTCTTCACAATCTATGTAGAATAATTTCTTCTCAGCACACTTATGACCTTTAGTGTATTTGCTATCACAACTTTAACAAAGCCCTTTTGCTCTTTTTTCTTCCAATTGTTGTGGTGTCAACCTTATAGGTTGTGGAAGACTAGCGGCAACAACACTTCCGTCTTTATAGTTGTGAGTGGTATGCTTCCTGGTTGCCATAATTTTGCTTTCCATTTTTCTTGCTAACCTGAATGAATTCTCTAATGAATCAGGTTCCCAAAGGCGAACATCATGTTGGATATTATCCTTTAAAGACCCTATGAACACATCAATCCTATGCTCCTCTGGAATACCTTTTACCCTTATGTTCAATTTTTGGAACTCCTCAATGTGCTCCATTATTGAACCCTTTTGTTTGAGACTTATCAATTGGCTAAAAAAGTGTTGCTTTTTGTATCCTCATAATGTGCTATCAATTCTTCCGTAAAAATTGCCCAAGTGATAAATTACTTACGAGAGCAAAGCCATTGATACCATACAAACTGATTTGGTTCCAAATATAAAGTTGCAATACGTAGCTTTTGTGTGTTTTGCACATTATTGATATCGAAAAATTGCTCCATCTATAATATCCATGTTGCGGGATCCTAGGCATCAAACTTCCTCATATCAATTTTTGGAATATGGTGGGTCTTTGATCCAACATTAGAGTCTATGGAATCATGATTAACATTTCTTTTGTTCTCATCATGAGTTTCCTTTACTACCCTTTCACCATTAGTGACCCTTTCTTGTAGCAACTTATTCATATTTATCTTCAATTCTTCCATGTTTGTCTTCAAATCTATCTTCAAATTATCCATATTAGCTTCCACGTCATTCATATTAGCTTCTACAACTTTCTTTAAACAATCCATCTTAGCTTCTACGCCTTTCTTTAAACCATCCATCTTAGATTCTGTTCCTTTTTGTGCAAGGGACAGTTGTTGCACTTGGTCTTGTAATTTTGATATATCATGTTACATTTCTTCCTCTTCTTCATGAGTCATGCTAGAGCTTTCAGGTTCCTTACTAGGTGTTTGCATTTTCTTTCCTTGGGGCATCAGTTACCGATAATAATGCTCTACTATGCCCTTTGAATTCCTTCAAAATAAATTTTCAAACCAAGCTTAAGCAAAAATTTAAGAAAATCTACACACCTTTTTTCACTTTGTAGGAGCTCGATATTGCCTCTGATGTATCTCTGTACTTTCCAATCATCTAGATCTGAATTTGTGATCTGCAGTAGCCCTCTGTGTCCTCTTTCCAATGCCACAAGTCTGACCCAAATTGGATTCTCCAAGGAAGATTTATGCGAAATCTCCCACAGTGACTTGATTATAGACTAGTTCAGTAGAGCAAACTTGTATGACATGCCACGAGTCACTGTTTCGACCTTTGGATCTGAAAAATGCATACAAGAAACTACAATCCGTCCTCTTTCTGTACCTTCTTATGAAATTTCAATCCGATCCCCAGAGAGAAAGTTATGACGCTTTTCCCCAGGTCACCTGTTTGGAATGTAATTCAGGAGTCTCCAAAAAGACCAACTTCCTCATATCATATCTCCGCAAATATAGCGAACAGCTCTGAAATTTGGACCCGAGGTTCAGCGCGATTTCTTCTCAAATGGGTTTTTTTTTTTAAACTTCTAAAATGTTGCAGAAAAAAAGTTATAGCGAAAATGCCACGATGACCTATTTGGAGCAGCGAAACCCTAGAATCCAAAGCTCTGATACCAAATGTTATGAAACCTGCTCAAGTAAAAGATAGGAAAGATAGATCAACGCCTTAGAATTCAACCTCTTCGAGGGGGCAACCTCCTTTACATTACATAAATGAACAATTCTTGGATGATTCAAATGAAAAAACCTCCTTTCTATATATAGGAGTCTAAGGAGTCACAATATAACCCAGCCGACCTAACAATAATAATATAAAGCCACAAAAATAACAATATATGGATTCTATGGGGCACAATAATATCAATATGGGGATAATAGGGGCACAACAATATTAATAAGGGGTACAACTACAATAGTAATGGGGTAATCACTAGTATTATAGGGACCCAACACAATGCATCCAGGTTGCCAAGAAGAGACAGTGCGATGGTCCAGGGACGAGACTGAGCTTGGTTTTCACTCAGTTTGTAGCTAAGTTTAGGGATTTAGGCTGAGCTAATGATTTTCAGTAAACACAAAGTATAGGGGCTGATCTAATGAGGTTATTTGAGCTACCACCAGGGCACTTAGGATGTTTGCAAGCTAGATGTTTAGTTCATAAACCAACCCGGAGATTGACTGAAGCAGTGTTGATCTACTTTGTAGTTGCATAGAAAAAGCAGTTCGAAGGCTAGCTAGCTTAACTTCAGGCTCCATCTGTGGTTTATAAAGCAAACAACAATAACAAAACAAACAAACTATTCGCTCCCCAGTGGAGTCGCCATTTTTTTATCGGGAAAACTAATGTCCATTCAGAGCTGCTAGTCCCACTAAGACGGGTAGCTATCTTAGAAACAAACAAACTAAAGTTACTTGTGTTTTCCTTTATGAGAGATAGATGAGAGAGAAGTAGAGAGTACCAACCTCAGTCTTTCGCTAATCTCCTTGCTCGTTTCCTCTCTCCCTTGACAGAGCTTTCACCACTCCTTTCTCACTTGTCCCGCTTCAAAGAACACCTGTAGAGTCAAGGTAGCTAAATACCATCAAAGCATAGAGATCTATAACCATAAACAATGTAGGATCAAATGTACATTAACCATATAAATGCATATACAAATACAAGATTCAGAGATATACAAGCATATGGAGGAAAACTCAAATAGCTTTATTGATAGAAGTAGTAGAAGAGAGGATTACAACCAAGCTGTTTGATCCAGCATCATCCTCCTAGCATGAAAGCCCTCTTCACCTCATACAAATCAAGATCACCCAACAATGTCTTCAAAGAGAAACCAACAACACTTCCTTGCAAATTACAAAATTCCAACCTCTTGGATATCTAGGATGAGGGATCCATATATAGATGTTTGCAGGAGTGTGAGTTAGCTTCTAGGATTTTGATTGGTGTCATTTCATTGATAGTTCTTGGTTCCACTTGGAGATTTCATGATCTCTTACTCATCCTTGGGTGAATTCAGAGAGGCAAGTGTCATATGAGCAGTTTCTAGAAGATTCTTTGAGTTTCCACCTAGCAAAATGCTTCTACCATTTGTCTGCTCTCGCTCATCGCACCCTACAGAAGGGCTTTCCAGTATGCATCACACCCCTCGTGTGTAATATGTGAGATGCATTGCACCTTATGCATGGAGCAGTCTGTATGGTCCAGTTTTTGACCAGTTCTGAGTAGTTCTTCAGGGAGAACTTCTGGGAAATGATGTAATCAACTGACCTTGTTCCTTTAGGGTATGAAACAACACTTTTAGGGGTTTAGAAGCCCTTGGTTTATGGACATATGTGATTGTGGTTGCAACGCCCAAATATGTCTATAACACCCTCCACAATTGTAACATATCAGTTGTCCATGACCTCTTCCTGGTCCTCCTCCACCTCGACCTCATCCGCGCCCCTGAAATACGGTTCGAACCATTCCTACATTCTAGTCAAGGGGCTCGGTCCTTCTTGTGCCTCCGGTCTCAATGGGATTGGCCCTCCTCTCGCGAGGTAACTCACGAACATCGGGCAGTGGTCCTTGTCATGTCCTTGGCCCTTGCACTTTATGCACCATACCTCATTGCGCACTTCTGGGTGAGTTGTCCTGTCTTGTTTCAAACTTTGCATCTCAAGGCACAAGTTTTTCAACTATGTGTGAATCTACTAAACTCCCAGGTTGGGATCTTATATCGGGGTCTCATGCAATCTCATCGTGATCTCCAAGGTCTCGGCCTAAGTTGTTAGCCTCTGTTGTGACAACGCGTTCCTTAGATGCGCGTTAATGATGCTACAAACCATTTGCGGTGTTGTCCATCTGTCAATGTCATGTTAGCTTCGTGAATTGTGCACTTCAGTCTCTGATCCAACTCCCAAGGGGTCTCGCTTGGTAGCATTGTGATTTCCTTGAACCCAATGATCGACTGCACCTCTGAATTTGGCCTGCTAAATTCTTTGTTTAGTGCAGCTTGGATATCCGTGACCCCCGCATTCAGATTGTCATTGGAATGCTTAATGTACCAGGTTAGCATGCAATCCTGCAGAGCACTAACCAACGTCACCTTATTTATATTGTCATTTGTGACTCCCTGTGCTTCCCATACAACATTTACCACGAACCAAAACTGGTCCAGATCTTCATTCCCTACTCCTTTGAACACTAGTAACTTTATTTTGCTCGCCATATTGCTTCGCGGTGGTGGTGGAGGTGGTGTGGGTGAAGATGGGGGTGAAGACAATGAAACTAGCGGTGGCGTGAGTGGTGGTGGTATGTGTGGAATTCTCTGCCTTATCAAATTGATCGCACTTCTTGGTGAGACCTTCACGAGCTCTTCTTCGCCCCCTCATGGAGGTGAAATCAAGGGGCTAGTTTCTAGTTCTGTGCTACCTTCGTTTCTGTAGATTCTCCCACTTCGCGTAGCCCCAAACATCAATTTATTCGCATAACCCATTTTTCACACAGTAGCATTTTAATCCAAGTGTTCAAATATTTAACGTACTTACCTCACGGCCCTTTGAGGAAGTGTCGTTCTGCCTCGCTATAGTTGACTGAAGTATCTACCACGAACTCGGTGATGAATCCTCCTATAATTCGATCAAGCCAGTGATCAACAATGTGCACGATCTTATCCTTCGATGCTTCCAATCTATGCACCAATTATAGAGTCCACACAATAGGTCTGTCGAGTTTACACCTTCCTTGGCTATCTGCTAGCTTCGCGATCCACTCGTACAGCTCAGTGGGGAAAGATGCAAAGAAAATTTCAAGGATATTTATATATAAGTAGTAGTCTAACTACTCTTCCTTTGATAGTCGCGGATTCTTATTTTCCTACGCCGTGAACTCATGAATATATCTATCCAACCAATCTTCAATTCCTTTCTTTGTCAGATTCTAGTGATACGACATCAGACATCTCTATGCAAATCTCGGTCTCGACAATGGAACCATTTGTTGGCTTGTTGGGGCCTAACCTAGGTTCAAATTTAATTAGCCAAACAAATCCCTATACTACTGGCCCTTTCGGTAACAGTCCGCAGAGCGTGGACTGAGGTCTCACTCGAAGTAGTATGGGGGGGTGTTGGAACTAGGTTTTTGCACCCTTGAGATGTTTGAGAGGTTGAACTGGTCCAACAGTTAGTCTCTTTGCGCACTTCCTAGGTCTTCGTGCCCTGATATACTTGCCTTCGCACAACCCTAACTAGGGGTTGTGGAGCTTCCGCGCTACTGGAGCAGCGCTCTGTGTAATTCCCCTAAGTTGCACTGGAGATCTTACTTATCTTCCTACGCCTAGTCAATTATCTTCGCTTAAATGGATGTCTTACATTATATTTATTTATACAACACATTCATAAGAGTTCGCGTAACAAATAAATAGTAGACTTTCAATTTAAACCCAATCATACATTAAAGCTAGGAAAGATACACAGTAATATGGTAAACTTCTCTTTATTAATTCTTCCAATGATTACAGACTCGACCTGCCCTGCACACTCAGCTGCAGGGGTCCACGCACTCAACTGCAGACTACTAGGCCTCTGCGCACTCAGCTGCGGACTACTAGGCCTTTGCACACTCAGCTGCAGAGCCTTCTCCTACTCTATGACCCAAAGACACACTTTACACTTCGATTCAATCACTTCGACTCATCATGCTTCTTATCTATTGGCTATCTTCTCTACTTAGAGCCTCGCTCTATTTATACAATCTCATGGTCCACACGCCATGGGTAGGTCTATCAAGCTGGCATTACATTACAAAAATGAGGGCAGACAACCCTGTGACTCTATTATAACTTCACGCTCTGCGCCCATAATTCGTGGAGCTTTTACAAAAGACTTGGTCAAAACTTGGGCTTTAAGCCCCAAAACATGCCTTGGGGGGATTCCATGCCCAACATTCATGTTAGCTTCTTGGATCTTGCACTTCAATCTCTAATCTAGCTCTTAGGGTGTCTTTCCAAGGTTCATCATGATTTCCTTGAATCCAACAATTGATTGTGCTTCAGACTTGGGCCTACTGAATTCTTTATTCAGCGCAGTCTAAATGTTTGCCAACATAGCCATCAGGTTATCAGTGCAATACTTAATGTACCATGTTAGCGCATGTTCGTGTAAAGTAGTAACCAATGTTGCTTTCTTCATCTGATCATCTGTAATTCCCTGGGCTTCCCACATAGCCTTCACAACGAACCAAAACTGGTCCGGTTCCTCATTCCCCAAGCCCTTGAAAACAAGAAATTTTACTGAATTCACCATATTGAATGGTGGTGGAGGTGGTGGTAGTGTGGACAAAGGTGTATGCATTGGAGGTGAAGATGGAGGTGGTGTGGGTGGATGTGGTATTCACGGGAACCCTCACCTTATTAACTAGAAAATGCTCTGTGGAGAAGCCTGTGATGCTTCTTCATCGTCACTCAAAGGAGGCTCGATCAACGGGCTATATTCAGGTCCTGTTCCCCTTCTATCCCTGAAGATCTTTCCACTTTGTGTAGCTCCAAACATCAAGGTAATTGCATAACCTGCTTTTCACACAAGAGCATTTTAATCCAAGTATTCAAAGACCTTAAATACTTACCTCGTGGTCCTTTGAAGAAGCGTCACTCTGCTTCGTTGTAGCTAACCGAGGTATCGACCGCGAACTCTGTCACAAATCCTCCTATGATACGATCAAGCCAGTGATCGATAGCGCGTGCGATCTTATCTTCAGAGGCTTCCAATCTCTGCACTAACTCTGAGGTCCACACTATCGAACCATCAAGCCTCCACCTTCCTTGGCCATCTGCCAATTTAGCGATCCACTTGTATAATTCGACCGGGAAGGAAAAGAAGAAAATTTCATGTATCTCTACGTACATATACTTGTCCAACCACTATTCTTTTGTCAATCGTGAGTTCATGTTCTCTTGTGCCACGAATTTGTGGATCTTCCTATCCAACCAATATTCAATTTCCTTCGTAGTTGGATTCCAGTGATGTGACATCACACATCTCTTTATGCATATCCCGGTCCCAAAAATGGAACCATTTGTTGGCTTAGGGTCCTAACCGAGGTTCATTGTTAAGTTTGCTAAACAAATCCCTGCACTACTGGCCCTTTCGGCATCAATTTGCAGAGCACGGACTGAAGTCCCAAAGTAGAATGGGGGGATGTTGGAACCAACTTTCCACACCAAGAGATTAGTGTAATGTCATTTTATGCCCTAACCCTACCTTCGCACAAATTAATAAGCCCTTAAGGCTTATCGATATAACTTCCTCTTACTAGCCTCTAGACCTTCGCGAAGGTCTACGATTGTCTTTCGCGGACCCTAAATAGGCGAATCAACAACTTACATGCCTCTGTAATCACTCCTAAGTCTATTGTTACCCACATCGTCTTAAGTGTCTTATATCGTTAGCATACATTAAGATATTCTTCGCATAAACAGATATTATTAGTTGCATTCAACGATGTAAAAGCATCAATACAGTATTAAATCATAAACCCAATATTCATCGTAACATAAACGCATTCATTCATAATAGAAGTCAATAGATAAAACACAGATATTTCCATAACAATCTCTTTATTGATACTTCAGATTTTCTTACAGACTCAAAACTACCTTGCGCACTGAACTACAGGGGTCCGTGCACTCAGCTGTAGACTTTACTCTAGGCCTTTGCGCAAACATCTGCAAATCCTCTCTTCTACTCTAAGACTCTTCGCTCGTCACTTCCACTGACCCATTACATTCATTCTTCGCTTCTATTCTATATGAACTACCTTAGACTCTCTAAGACTCTCATTTTTATACAATCCCATGGTCCACGGACCATGGGTAGGTCTATACAAGCTGACACAACTTACATAAAAGAAGGGTAAAAACCCTTGATGACTCTTTACATCTACGTGCTCTATGACCATAACTTGCGGAGACTTTACACTTTACATCACAAAAACTTGGGCTTTTAGCCCCAAAATTGACCTTAGGGGACGCTGTCCCAACAGCGTAGTTGGGTGGTCCAATCTGGTTGAATCAAATCCAAGGGATCCTACGGGATTCTGAAGATCGCTTCTTTGACCTCCTACAGTGCTTCATCAGTGCACTCGAATCCATATTCAATGCTGAATGTAATTAATAATCCTTGTCTCAAAATATCCCATTCATTCGTGCCATGGCGAAGCTCTGTTTCCATGTAATAATTCCTTGGTATTACATCTAAAGTGTGATAGAACAAATTCACCCACTCCTGTTGCGGTTTTGCTCCATAAGCATTAGTCCATTTAGTCAAGTGGTCGCGTGGATCACTCCTTCCATCGTATTTCTCTGTCAATCACACCTTTGGGCAACCAAACCGCACCTTCATCAGTCTTTTGTATTTGCGCCATCCATCAAAAGTCTTTATGCGTACCCAACCATCTTGCAGGCATAGGGCGCAATGCCAAGTCCAAGGCTTGGAAGCGATGCTTCTCTGGCACTTCCCTTTCAAACGCATCCTAAAATTGATCAACATCAGTTAAATCATCATAATAAGGCAGACTTCTTACCTCTGATGATACGCAACGCAACGATTTGGTCATCATGTTACATCGTAGCATAGACACTTCGTGCAATCTATTCTGCCAGTGTTCCAATTCCTCATTTGAATCTGATGTGGAGGAGATTTAGTGGTCCCATGCAATATGTCCATTAGCTCTCGGATTCAACCAACCTTGATCTCACACTGTTATCTTATAAATTTGGTCCAAATCATCGTCACTTTCATAATCGCAAATCGGTTCACTATAGCATGGTCCTTCTGCAGGGTCCAAAGGTACTACTACATGTAGTCATTTTATTTCAAATGACATTGTCTGCTTATTCAAATTGATCACCCCGTTCATGTCGATAGCCCAGTCGATCCCAAGGAGCGTGGGGTAGGGATTTCTATCATCGACAATCTCTATCACTTCGAAATCCACCAATGCGCTTGCACCTTCAATATCGACTATCACTCCCTACAATCTTCCCATGGGGATAATCTTTTACTGATTCACCATCCTCAATTGAATAGGATACCACTGCAGCACATGTCTCCCCATTCTCTCCCATGTCTGTTTCAGAAAAAAGATTCGCATCTGACCCAAGATCCAGAATAACTTGGTCCATTTCATACTCTCCTATTTGCATGGTGAGCCTCATCTCACACCCTATTCTTGCCTTATGCTTACCAATTTTCTTGACCATGCATGGTCCCTTAGGAGCATTACCAGCACATTTATTTATCAACTCCTGTAATCCTTTTACGGCCTAGCTATCGTGTAGCAGTTTCATACAGGTCTCCAAAAACGTTGTAAGCATGATGGGTCCATTTCTTAAGACTGCTTGTCCTAACTTCCTGAGTTAGAAGCCTCAGCTAAACTTTTCTTCGCTTCCATGAAGGTTTCTTTCGCGTGTTCTAGATCAAAGCCGACCTCCTTCTCTGGAGCTTTGCGGACCCATTCACTTTATTCAGGTTGCTTCCCCTTATCTTCGCCAATCGTCATTACACTACGTAGCACAATATTCACATTAGGATCCTATTCATGGGGTTCAGCCCTCATCATCTACAGGTTCTGGGTAGGTTTATGAGGCTGCATGCCCTATTTGCACATCTTAGCTATTAATATAGGGCAGTCTTCTGTCACATGGTCAAACTGAGTACAACATCGGCGTGACAAGTGTGTTGGGTTCATACATTCCCGTGCGTAGTGTCCTGGCCCCTCACAATTGTAGCAAATAATTTGCCCCCAACCTCTCGCAGGTCCATCTTTGCCTCAACCTTGTCTGCACCCCTGATATCCTCCTCACACTCCCCCAACTCCTTGATCCGGAGGCTGAGTTTCTAACTGCATTAGATACGCAGGCATTCTCTCCATCATTACTCGTAACTACGGCAATTGCGCTCCTAGTGACCTACTGATTTTTAGAAGTTGCAGAAGATCTGTTGCGGCGTCTGTACAAATTTCTACAGCAAGTGGTAATTATTTGTAATATGTTTTCCAGCTACCTGACAGATAGCACACCACAGTGTGGGCCCTGTACTTGGCCCTGCTTGAGCTTCTGGCCTTAGAGGCATCAACCCTCCTCCTGCAACATAATTCATGAAGACAGGGCAATGATCTTTATCATGCCCTTGACTCTTACATTTCAAACACCAAACTTCTTCACGCACTTCTGGCCAAGCTGCTCTATCCTTCTTCAGACTTTGGAATTCTAGGCAAAGGTTCTAAAATTCCGCGTGAATCTACTGAAATCCCAAAACATCTTTAATTGGTGTCTCATTCAATCTCATCGCAATCTCCAGGGCCTCCACCTGGGTCCCAATCTTTTGCTATGATAAGGCAACCCTTAGATGAGGCAAGAGCAAAGCCACAAACCATTCACAATGCTGCCCATTTGTAAGATTCATGTTAGCTTTGCGGATCTTGCACTTCAATCTCTGATCCATCTCCCAGGATTTCTCGCTAGGCTTCATCATGATCTCCTTGAATCCAACGATTGATTGCGCTTCAGATTTGGGCCTATTGAATTCCTTATTCAGCGCAGTCTGAATGTCTTCCAATGCAACTGTCAGGTTATCAGTGTAGTACTTAATGTACCACGTTAGCACATGTTCCTACAAAGCAGTAACCAACGTTGATTTCTTCATCTGATCATTTGTAATGTTCTGGGCTTGCCACACAGCCTTCACGATGAACCAAAACTGGTCCGGGTCCTCATTTCCCAAGCCCTTAAAAATGGGCAACTTCACTGTATTCGCCATATTGAACGGTGGTGGAGGTGGTGGCAGTGTGGGTGAAGGTGTATGCGGTGGAGGTGAAGATGGAGGTGGTGTGGGTGGATGGGGTATTTTCAGGAACCCTCGCCTTATTAACTGGACAATGCTCTATGGAGAAGCCTGTGCTGCTTCTTCATCGTCACTCAAAGGAGGCTCAATCAATGGGCTATATTCAGGTCCTACTCCCCTTCTATCCTTGAATAACTTTCCACTTTGCGTAGCTCCAAACATCAAGGTAGTTGCATAACCCGCTTTCACACAAGAGCATTTTAATCCAAGTATTCAAAGATCTTAAATACTTACCTCACGGTCCCTTGAAGAAGTGTCGATCTACTTCACTATAGCTGACCGATGTATCGACCGCGGATTCTGTCACAAACCCTTTGAGGACACAATTAAGCTAGTGATCGATGGCATGCATGATATTATCTTCAGAGGGTTCCAATCTTTGCACTAACTCCGGGGTCCACACTATTGGATCGTCGAGCCTCCACCTTCGCTAGCCATCTGCCAATTTAGCGACCCACTCATATAATTGGACGGGGAAGGAACAAAATAAAATTTCGTGTATCTCTGTGTACAGATACCTGTCCAACCATTGTTCTTTCATCAATCCTAGATTTCTATTTTCTTGCACCACGAATTCGTGGATCTTTCTATCCAACTAATCTTCAATTTCCTTCTTAGTTGGATTCCAGTAATGCGGCATCACACATCACTTTATGCAGATATCGGTCCCGACAGTGGAACCATTTGTTGGCTTAGTGGGTCTTGACCCAGGTTTAGAGTTAAGTTTGCCAAAAAAATCCCCACACTACCGGCCCTTTCAGCATCAACCCGTAGATCGCGGACTAAAGTCTCACCTGAAGCAGTATGTGGGGATGTTGGAACCAAGTTTTCGCACCCAGATATGGTTATGATGTTGTTTTATTCCATAAACCTTATTTTGTGTAGATCGATAAGCCCTTGAGGCTTATCAAGATAAACTCCTCTTACCAGCCTCTAGGCCTTCGTGAAGGTCTACGACTGTCTTTCGCGGACCCTAAATAGGCAAATCAACCACTTACGCACCTCTGTAATCACTCCTAAGTCTGTTATTACCCAGATCGGCTTAAGTGTCTGATATCTTTAGCATGCATTAAGATATTCTTTGCGTAAACAAATATTATTACTTGCATTCATATAACAATGTAAACCATGCAGAATCGCACATCAATATAGTATTAAATCATAAACCCAATATTCATCATAACATAAATGCATTCATTCATAACAGAAGTAAATGGGAAAAACACAGATATTTCTAGAATAATCTCTTTATTGATGCTTCAAATTTGCTTACAGACTCAAGACTACCTTGCGCACTCAGCTACAGGGGTCTGCGCACTCAGCTACAGACTCTACTCTAGGCCTCTGCACACACAGCTGTAGAGCCTCTCTTCTACTCTAAGACTCTTCACTCTTCACTTCTAATGACCCATTACATCAACTATGAACTTAACTGAAGTTTTTTAGACTCTCTAAGACTCTCCTTTTTATACAATCCCATGGTTCGTAGACCATGGGTAGGTCTATACAAGTTGACACAACTTACATAAAAGAAGGGAAAATCCCTTTATGACACTTACTATCTATGCGCCCCACGACCATAACTTGCGGAGACTTTACACTTTACATCACAAAAACTTGGGCTTTCTGCCCTAAAATTTACCATAGGGGACCTCGTCCCAACACAAGGTGAGCAATTTTTGAGTGGCCTTGCCAACAACACAGTGTCCAAATCAAGGTTTTAAAGAGTATGTTAAATTAAAATTGGCACAAATTTCAATTAGAAGGAGATTCAAAAGTCCTCAGAAGGTGGAAATAGAGTAGAATATAGTTGGAGAATGATCTTAACTATTTGGAATTATTATTGTAAGATGGTGATGTTGGAAGCCGAGGGTTTTAGTTAGACCTTAATTAAGAACTAATAATAATACATACTTTTAGAGGAGATGAAGATAAATATGAAATTGATTCTATGGAATGGTTGAGGATTGATATGGATTGGATCACCACATAATTTTTTATTTATCTTGGTAAATAGAGAAGAATATATTTGGAAAATGATCTTAACTATTTGGAATTATTATTATAAGATAGTGATGTTGGAAGCTGAGAGTTTTAGTTAGACCTTAATTAAGAACTAGTAATAATACATACTTTTAGAGGATATGAAGATAAATGTGAAATTGATCCTATGGAATGGTTGATGGTTGATATGGATTAGATCACCATAAAAATTTTATTTATCTTGGTACTTTTTAGGTGGAAAAATTGGAAATATTGACATGTAGGCCCCATTTTAGTGGCAACTCCTAGTTTGAAAAATTGGGGTCTCGAATATTTTGGAGCCATTTTGAAGAATCGTGTGGCATTTTTTTGGGTTTCAATGCATGAAACTTGTACACAGACTCTTGTCTCATGTTTTGGTCCTCTCATGGCATGTTTATATAGAGTTTTTTGAATCCTTATTCCCTCTCTTGGTACATGTATGATAAATACACATGAGTAGGACAAGAGGATTCCATTGAGGGCTGCATATCTCCAAGGTGACTCAAATTCAGATGTACTAGATTGATCTCACGTTAGAGTCATCCCCAAGTGTCCAAAGTGGTCCTAGATTGCTCATTCATCCTCTTCTGCAACCGCATAGATTTTGGAGGCTGTGTCACACGCACGTGTTTATCGAAGAAATATACGCACAACCTTAATTGCTTTTCCTTTATAAACTTTGGACATTAGGAGAACTTTGATTTTTTAAAATTCATAATGTATTTGGCTGGAAAAATTTCTACCTATCCATTATGTTGGACACTTTTACTGTCTTTTGGATTATACTAGCAGGTGTACGATTTTTCAGTGTTAATAGTTGCCCCCTGATGTATGAGGTTAGGAGCAAATGTATAGCTGGAATACATCACGTTTTCATTTTTTATGGAGAGTCTGATCAACTTTTCGAGAGAGAGGATAACTTCTTGCAAAGATGAGTATAGAAAAACCCCTTGACTGAGTATCAATGATACCCATGCTTTGGTGAAAACTTACCAAAAATGGTGTTTCTATATGAGGTAGGCATGTCCCATGCTCGTTATGATGGCTAATCAAAACTAATTACAATCGAACAAAGACTGATTTTTTTCCAGTCAACGTGGTGGCTGTTGACATGCTGAGAGTTGATAATGATAATTATTGACGCACTCAAGGGTGCTTTCTGGTCAAATAGGAAAAAATATGGTTCCCCTATGCATAACCTAGGTGAAGCACTATTGAAGAGTGTTGTTGTATGGATAGGTCTTCGGCTACGGGTACCTCCCCTGTATCATAATGTAAGCACTGTTGAATGAGGTGCTTAGTGATGTGGGGTCTTCGACGAAATGAATGCATTGCAATAGTAACTAAGTACAAAACCACCTTAACATGAATGTTTGAGTTGATGTAGAATTTCAAGGGTACCAATGACATCATTGGGCAATAAAGGTTCCCAATGTGCCACCCGAGGATATCCCTATTGGGGGGGGGAGTATCCAAGGTACTACCTTTTTCCTGGAATACATTTGTTGAAGTTGATAGGGAAGGGGTGTCAATTGCCCGACATGGTAAGTCAGGAAATCAATGTGAGATATGAACATATTGTAATAACTTTGGTCAAATAGGCATGATAGCGAGAGCTATCGATATCGGAAGATTCCGATAGTTATCCTGAGGCTAAAGCTTGATATGCAAATGGCAACGGTCAAAACATGCTTTCTGATGATCCTGGAGTCAATAGTATTTCTAGGATGGGTGTAAGTGTTTTTTGATGGACATGTGAAATGGGGGGTGGTTTGCTGGTGAGTTGTGACCAAAGGTGATTAGAGACCGTTGGCGGGCCTTCGAGCGAAGGCCATGAATTGTAAAAATCAAATGTAGGCCATGATCTAAGGCACTTGGGTGTTGCAGGGGTTTCTCTTGTTCCATAAATATCAAGGGTGGCGAGGTCACTAATTGTTCCTCGGGGCAGTGCAGAGTGCCTGACACAACGACGTTGGTTTCAGATTGTTGGGTCATCAAGAGGGGTAGCAATAGATGAGGATGTAGGTATATTTCTCATGCGTGCTAAGGATGTAGAGGCATGATTAGAAGCTACTAAGGTGGAGTTACGGGGTTACCATGACACCTGGGAGTGGGTAGATTCCCTGAGAAGAGGGTTTCCTGTCGATGGATGGGTTGGCTTGCCGCATATCGTTGTTGAGATGACGATTTCATTGGAGTGGGCGCACTGACCAGTTTTGTGCCGTATTGCTATGGCGATGGCTACGACTAGTTTGATTTTGGATCAAGATGTAGATATTGGGCCATGTCAGCCCTAGATGGACTTGATGATTTTTTTCTTTTTGAAGAGATGATGTATGTACTAGGGCAAGCACCCATTTATGAGGATTTGCTCCTATATTTCGCTGACTTATTCTTCCTGATCGTGGGCTAGTGATTTTTGTACTCATATATTTTTTGATGTATATACAAGATCATATTTTGGCGTTTCTCATGACGTGATACATGCATCGATACTTTTGGTGTATTTCTGCATTTATGTTTCTAGATGTATCTTATGTTGATGTTTTATGTATCTTGATAGTTATATATATGTGATGCATGCTAGTCTAGGATTTTATTAGCGATGCAATCAGATATATGATTTTGATCTCTTGGTGTATGTGTAAATTTGATTTGATCAAAATATCTAGCTAACATTTGTGCATGCAAATATTTCCGAAAAAGACATGGATCACAGACTTGAAAAGTCCTATTTAACTACGATACTACGAGATGGAAATAAATGAATACATGGAGGAGACGAATACCTAGGTGGTGGGAATCACAGCAACAATGAGATTTTGCGACCATTGAGATGCATCGTCAGTGAACCCGTAGCGATAAGCTGGTAGAAGATCCGTCTATTGACATGCGATGAGAGAATGGTTTGTTTAGAATAAATCCATGATGAGGTGATCATCATAAAAAATATGTCATTCTACATACATGTTTACTTTACATTTTATGGATGAAAGTTTTCGAGGTAGAGACCATTGACGAGATGTTTTAGGCAAGTCTCATCAGGCTCTGATAGTATGTATGCCCCCTTGTGGAGGCAATGCTTGATGATATATGGGCCCTTCCAAAGGATTTCAAACTTCCCAGGTCCTATTGTTTCTTGGGCGACATCGTAGCAGAAGACTAACTCCCCCTCAATGAAATTCTAAGGAGTGATGTGGTGATGGAACGATGCCTTTACCCTCTTTTACCAGGGATGGTTTTTTTGGAAGGGCATGCGTTATAGAGGTATCATTTGTGCTATGAGAAAATTTGGTAGAGTTTACTTGTAGCGGTTCGGTACTAACCGAATAGATTGTATGAGAGGTGGTGCTACTCATAATATGGGATTTTTATGCCTCGTTGTTGTTGCATGACATAATATCCTATGGGGGTATCCATCTCTGTGTCTCGGTCGACGTATGATGTGGTTGGTTGGTACGGATTGGTTTTAGTGTTGCTCTTCCTACATGAAACCGTGGAAGGTACTAACAATTCCATGTATGGTGGAATTGAGAGCATATGCAACAAAAAAATCGTGTGATTTTTTCTTGATTGGAGAGGTACTTATGGGGGATGTGGGACACTAAGTGGAAAATGTCATTGAACCTACTCAGTTTGTGGCATTTATTGATAAAATGATTGGGTTTATCACATAGGGTGCATGTGATGGGTGATTTTATTGGCCAAGGGATTTTGTGTTGCCTTTGTCTTAGTCTGACCTAGTGATGGTGATGGGAGGTGAAATGATGGGGGCCTAGTTTTGTTAGCTACCTTTTCTCCTCAAACAAACATACGATATCTAAGGGTCCTTCTTCACTAGGTGGGGGAGTGGGTTCTGTAGATTCTGTATCTGAGTCCAATAGATCAGAGCTTTTTTCATGAATTTACGTACGGAACTCAATGCTTTGCGGAATTTGGGAAGGTGTGGGCACCTCTTTGTATGATGGTTTTCCTCGCAGATCATGCATATATGTTGTTGGCATCTAGGTTTGATTTTTTTAGCAACCTAGGTAGGTGGGTGGTTTTGGTAATGTGTCCGTAGTTCAGGGTAGAGGTTCATCAGACATAGCACATGGTAAAGCAAAGGGTGGGAGTTCTTGCTTATGCTACATTCGTGTGTTGTAGGTAGTTTTTTCAGAGCATGAAGTTGCCTCTTCTTGAATGTAGAAGATGTTTTGGCATTTATTGTCCATTTGAGGGTTGGTTGGTGTTATTGGCTCATTCATGTTGGTTTGAATGAGTGTGTTTAACATTTCTCGGTATTGAGGGATATCAGGACAATGATGAGTATAATTCCCATGTTTTTTGCATATAGTGCACACATGGTTGGTACGTATTTCTTTGTTACGCAAAGGTATGGTTTTTTCTCCTTTTGGTGGAGTTGTGGTTGTCATTTTTTTGGTGGCATTCATGAGAGTTTTTAACTCATCTAATTCAGGGCATATGTGGGTTGGGTGCCTGAATTCTTCACATAACGCATAGGGTTGCAAGGCCCTGGATGAGTTTGAGGACTCTCCTTTTTTACTGTTTTGTTTAGCCTTTTTTTCAGCCCTGGTTGGTGTAGGTGTAGGATGGTTTCGAGTAAGGGTGGTTTCTTGAGGTGGAGGTATAGGGATATTTCCTACTAGAATGTGTCTTGTCTCAGCTGACATGGTCATGGGGACCAGGTACCAAACTGGTATCGCGAGAGCCATATTTGGTAATGTAAGAGTTGCCATGGCTTGGTGCGAGACAAAGCCAGGTGGGGGGCATAAAAAGGGGTTTGTGTAATGGCGGGAGGTAAAGTAATGACATAATCAAATGCAGTGGGTGTGATATCCAGAAATGGTTCCGGGTTTTGGGTGGCGTTTGATGATGTCATCATGCACACCGGTTCTTTGGTATTTGTGACAAGTTCTTATCTTAGTGGGGGGTCTCCTTGGAATGTTCCTAGGAGGGTTGATGGCTTAAACTGGCTCGGGTTGAGATCAGTGTAAGTAGTGATCACTTCATGGGAGGATGATACTAAGGGAAACACACCATCTGGTGTGGGGAAGGTTGCCTTCTCATAATATGTGAGTTGATCAATTGTAATTATTTTTCCATCGTGGGGGAACATCATTGTTCTAAACATTGATGAGGTGACCGTGAGCATTTCTTACATATAGCTTTGACCCAGTAGGATGTTGTAATCCAACTAAGCATCGAGTACTTCAATGTCTATTAACACAATTTTTCTAGCCAACTTAATTGGCATGCTAGGTTATAAACCGATGGGGGCCGAAGGGCGTCCGTTGTATGATCTGAGTGTTATGTCAAAAGGCTTAAGTTCAGGAGATCCTAATTTATTACAAATGGATTTGGACATGATGCATGTGGAAGCCCCTTCGTCGACGATGCAATGATGGATGTTTATATTCTGGACTAAGACAGGGATTTGGAAAGCGATGGATGAGGGTAGTCGTGGAGTAGTTTTGTCCAAGTCAAAGACCATGAGGGGAGAATTAGATGGATCAATTGCGCATAGAAAGGAAAGTAGGGCTTTCCGCTGGGTTGGGCACATTTGCAAGACATCAAGCATTGACATAGCTGATGGTGATTGTGTTAAGTCGTCGATTATGTTGTAGCTATGGGATGCTTTCGAGTTGTGTGTTGCATGTCGTAAGGCTCCTTTGATCATTTTCAGCATGGATTCTACAGAAGGTCAAGGGATGTTCAATGACCATGTAGGTATTTCCATAGCCGACGTGGATGGATTAGGCTCTGGGGGAGCTTCATAACTTCGATTCCTTGTTTTCAAAAGGATATCTTCCCCTGTCATGAAAATATTGTGATTAGGGGTGTTATGGAGGTTCCCTCCAAATGGATGAGTTTGAGGAGTTTGTGGTTGGGTGTTAACAACTCCCTAATGGGGGAAGGTGTCCAACATCACTGCAGCTTGTTGAGAAACTTGCTCCCTACTGTCTTGTATCCTTTTTAAGTCAGGAAGTTGAGGACATTTGTGGTATAATGATCGTACTCTCCATAGATAGCGCATGCATGATTAGTCTACAGACTAGTGTTCTTTCCCTATTTCTGTGCATTATTTTTGGTCGTACCCTGGTTTTGGTTCCAGTTGGGGTTATCCCTTCCTGGTGCCCTTGGGGGTTGTTGCTGATTGTTGGCCCCCCCCACTTAGGTTCTCCCTTTGGATTTCTTTTTGGTTTTGTCTTAGCAGTGTTGGAAGGATTAATTGAATTCATTTGTTCCTTCGATTGTTGTTGTGAAGTGAGAGAAGGTTGCACTAGATTCACCCGTGCATTATTTTTCTTTGGCAGGATGTTTTGTTGTTGTGCTAGGAAAGGAGAATATTGGTTTCCTTGTGCCAAGTTAATGTACTGACTCAGGGGAGCATACGTCTTGTCCATACTCCAAGAGGAGTATTTGTTTCCTTGAGGGGGAGGGTATGAGCCTCCTTGTGGGGGATGGTATTGGTTAACCTTGCTGCCTATATTCTGCATAGGTGAGGGTTGACCATTATAGTACCCTGAATGTTGTAATGGTGGTGTGTTATGGGTAGCATCATATGCTTGGCCATTGAACGAATACCCAGGGTTTGGTAGTTTTTGTTGCAGTGATTTTGGGATAGGGACCCAATTAATCCGTCAACTCTATTGGATGTGCCTGGTATCAATTTGGTGGTGTGTTATAAGTTTGCAGGTGCTAGGCATCTGGAAGTGCATGATAAATGTACCCAAACTAGGTATAGATAAGCTACAGCTACTAAGATTTACTAATGGATTCTTCCTCGATTTGTGCAAATGAATTTTCCACATTCTTAGATATTTCAGATATGAGCGATCTCGTAAATATGTCCAGGAGGACTTTATCTTCAAACTGGGTTTTGCACACGCTACAATGTTTTTTCCATTCATAGAGATGGTCCGAGATGTGAGTAGCGGGTGTTTGTTTGAAGTTGGTGAGGAGTTCCAGACTCAAATTGTGGCTGATCAGGAGCTGGAAGAAGGTGAGGAAACCAATAGATAATGAGCTAAACTTCCCATGCAATGCAGAGGGCCAGTCTACATACCATTTCGCGGTAGAACCAATTAGGGTGTGTTAAAATAGTTGTAATCTAATAATATACTTTGTGATACTATTAGAGGAACACCACAGGTGAAATTTCATGACGTGGTTTGCTAGGTCTTCTCCCTATTTTCCCTCGAACTTTCTAATGTATGAAGGGAGCTTGGTGGGCATAGCTAGCCAATTTTGGCCATAGGTGATCGGGTCATTGGTTAGCTTTCTTAAATTTGGTAGGCTTAGCGAGGCTAAGAACGTGATTTTGTGTATTACCTGCCATCATAAAACGCATTTGGACAGTTATATGCAACAAAGTCCTATGTGTGGATGTCATGGGATAATTACCTCGATGGGTATCTTAGGGACTGTTCGGAGGAGAGGTGTGTGTGCTCCCAAAGGGGGTAGCATGTGGGGATCCTTTTGGAGTGGTGAAGGGTGTACTTTGCCGAGGAGGAGTTCTGAGAAAAGATGCACCAATAAAGGAAGACCCAATAATGGTGGTTGAGTGACATCCTCTCCACCTAAATGGTGGGAGTCCTAGCACACCTCCCGATAATGGGGGGAGGTTTAAAAAACGTCTAGATCGATGGGGAGCCATGGGGTCCCCTATTGTGTCGATTTAGAGTGTGTGCTACTTTGTGTATGGTGAGGGAAGGAGATAAATATCAATGCAATTGGATCACATACATAAAACAAAGAGAAAATATAAATGGTTTATTTTCCTTTAATTTAAACTATGTGATCAAGAAAACAAGAAAAAGGTTTTTGTTTGTTGCGTATGATAAAAATTCCTATGTAGACTTAATCATCCTGTCCACTCTCAAAGTAATTGGGCCTTGCGAATATATCCTTTGATGGGTCCTGCAGAAACTTCCTAAAAGAATTGGTGACGCCTTCCAACATCTAAGGAATCAACCAAGGTGATGGTAATGAGGCTCAAGTGCTACCTGCACCATCACTTATATGGAAAGAATGCCCTAGATTTGGTCACTAAGTACCTTCATCCAACATGAGAATTTGAGTCTTTAGCTTCTTGGTAGTCAATTACCATTATTGAGCACTAGATGGGTCAGGTAGCCCAAAAGAGTACTACACACAATGGACCTAAGCTAAACCCCCTCTGAATCGGGTCTCTTCCATGCTCGGGTATTCTTTTCTGTGGGATGATTGAAGGATTTTAAGCTCCCTAAAAATTCAACAACTATGTTTCAATGGTGTAACATGACCATGGCAGCTTATGGGATGCCTACCCCCAATGGTCCTAACCTAAACTATAAAATTTTTGGTGGCCCCTGTGGGGAAATTTAATTGGTTCAAGTTATGGTTGTTTTTAAGGAGTCTTAATTCACTTATGGAGTGATTTTGTAAGCCAAAATAGACTAAGTACCCAAAGCTCCAAAAACCTGGAGGCTTTCTTGAGTACAAAGTGTATGAAGGCTTAGTGGGTGATGCAAGTGAACATACAAAGTGTGATAATATGTGGATATGTGATGATCATTTTCAATATCCTTCTAATTACACTAAGTGTTGATTGTTCCTTGCATGGAAAAAAGAAATATATTTGTGGATTATGGGCCACTTACTTTTTTCCTATTAAACTATGTGGAGTTTAATAAGGGAGATGGAAATTCAAATGTTTTCGAGAAGGTTTTCATATGCAATCCCAGGTTTGTCTAAGAGATGCAAGGGAAGCAGAGATTACTTACTTTCTCTAGTAACATTTGCTCCTAGTCCCAATAAATGCTTTGGTTAGTCAAAATATTCATGGATAATAGGTTACTTACTTCTTCACTAATTAAGTTATGTGATTTGCAGAAAATTTAAGCAAAATAGTTTGAAAGCATATGTGGATTTTGGCCACTTACTTACCTCATTAATTAAGCTATGTGGGTTTTTTTGCAAATACATAAACAAAAAAAAATTAATTGCTTGACGAATTATGGATCATCAAGCCACCAGGGGTACTAAACAGTAAATATTGAATGCAGAGGTGAAGGGAATTCACTAAAGGCTACCAATCACCCAAGAAAAGAGGAAAAACACAAGGCTTTTCTTTGCTCTCTAATTATCGCACGGTTTTTTCAGACATAGACGCACACTCACGGTTTTTGCAAAAACAAATCTGCACTTGTGTCTGTCAGAGGAAAATGCGCGTGGACAACAAAGATCATAATTTTTTTCACTTCCACTGGCTTAGAATAGGTCCTAGGGGATTGTAAAAAAATCCATATTGGTGAAGAAATCCTTGTAGGATGGTTGTGGAGAGAGGAGGTCATGCAAAAACAATCTCTAGTTTAATGACAAGGTATCATTATGGTTTCCATTCCTGTTGCAGTGTTTTTGGAGCACAAGTGTACCAAAAGACACCCCTTAGTAGTGGATTGTTCCCTGCAAAGGATCACAGTCAAAATTGGTGTTGTTAGTGGACAAACTTAAATAAACACAACATTGTAAATAGCAGAAACAAGGCATACATAAACATAAACTAAACAAAGAGGTACATACACAAAACAATGCTCAAATGGAGCAAACACATCAATAATATATGGAAAAATATCCCTTTATTGATTGCTAGTGGTAGAGGTTGAATACAATAGAATCTCAGACACTTGAAGAGAATCCTTTGAGCTATGGAGCTAAAAAATCCTCAGCAACAGGGTTTCTTTCCTCAATCTCTTTGCAAGTTTCTCCTTTCTCTAAAAGAAGTGTGACGACTCTCCAATGGTGGATTCCTCTTCTCTCTCTAAGAAGTTGGGTTGATTATAAGCAATATCACCAATATGCTAGTGCTCTTCACTTCCTTGGCTTTAACAATGCAATGGTGTTTTTCTCAAACAACAATTTGGTTAGCATAAAAATGTCTCATGTTTTGGTTCTCCCATGACCTATTTATATAGAGTTTTTTGAATCCTTCTTCCCTCTCTTGGTACATGTATGATAAATACACATGAGTAGGACAAAAGGATTCCATTGAGGGTTTCATATGTCCAAGGCGACTCCAATTCGACTGTACTAGATTTATATAATGTCAGAGAGTCGGCCCCAAGTGTGCAAAGTGGTCCTGTATCATTGATTCATCCTCTTCTGCAACCACTCGACTTTTGGAGGTTATGCTGCACACACGCGTTTATCGAAGAAATATAAGTGTGACCTTTATTTTTTTTCCTTTATAGACTTTGGACCTTAGGAGAAATTTGATTTTTTAAACTTCATAATGTATTCGGCTGGAAAAATGTCCACCTGTGCATTTTGCTGGACACTTTTAATGTCTTTTGGATTGTACAAGCAGGTGTACGATTTTTTGGTGTTAACAATGGAGATAGTAAATGGTGGAAAAACCTTGACGAAGATACTAGACTCTAAGTCACATGGTAAATATTTGAAGGTTTTTTCTCAAATAAATGAATCAAGGACACAAAAATATAGGCGATGAATAAAATTCAGGATAAATTAAATGAAGCTAAAGCAAAGAATTCTAAATTACAAATTACAATGAAATACTAAAAGAAGATCTTATAAACAAAGGTGATGATTTTTTCAAAGTACAATCCATTAATCAAACATTGATGGAGGAGGTTCAAAATTAAAACTATAAAATAATAATAAATAAAAGTGGGAAATGATGAGTGTATGGAAGAATTTAAAATGAAAGATGAATAGATTAAAAGGTTAGAAAAGCCTAATCAAGACATACGTAACAATGTTACGAATATGAAAAAATGTCTACAAGTGTTTAATCCAATGAAAAAGGATGAAGATGCTACTAGAGTAGTTGAAGAGAATACTTCTAAACCACTTGAAGAGTAAATTTGTAGGAAGTGTAAGCACTCTGTAAATTTCTCTAGGCTGAAAAGAGAAATGCAGAGGTAACCACTGACCACTTTTAGGCTAGAATCCAACACTACTAGCCTTGGAGAGGGCTCTCTCATTAACTGAAAGTTTCTAGATCTTAGGCTGGATATGATGATCAAAGTGTAGTTTTAGGCTTGGAGTCTGAAGGTAGTGTAGGAAAGTAAAGCTACTCCAGATCAGATCATTGTTTTAGATCCAAGTGAATAAGAGATATGATGAAATTCGAACAGAGGCAAGATAGGAAAACTTATTGATATCAAATCAAATTTTGTTGTAGTGAATGGGTGAGTGGAGCATGAGGAAAGAGGACAAATTGAGCATCAAAACATTGATGAGTTCATATTTCCATAGAGGAAAAAGATAACACATATGATCAGTTGATTTAAATAAGAGCACTAAGTGAATTTTGAAAATATTTCCTTTCAGACTGACCATGAGGATTGTTTACAGCATGAAAATATATATTAGAAATATAACACAAAGGAACACACATACCAATAAGCATTGACACAATAGTCTATGGTAAAACAACATTTGCCTTCTTTTTTTCATTTGGGAGAATGATACAAAATTTTAGAAAATGTAGACTAGCTTCCTTCCACTCCAACCCAAAAATATTTTCCATGTCCTTATATCATTATATACAATGAGGAATTCGAATTACCACTCTAGGTGGTCTAATTCACTCCATAAAAGTCAAATGGTCTAGATACAATGCATATTTACTTGCTATGCAGAAAAATAGGAACTATTATACCAAGACCAATACAATTTAGAAACATCAACAAGTTCGAATATTTGTTTAACAAATCAAACTACATGAATTTAAATTTATATATGTCTATTAGAAAACCAAAATTAATTCTAGAAGTTCCAAAATTTGAATTTGCAAAAGAAGATAGATAATTGTCTACTTGCACAACAGTTGCACAATAGAGGGCATAAGTCTTCAAATTGGTATGGTTGTAGGTGGTTTCTGTGAAAAACTGAGTATGTAAATGTGCCTGAGATGACCTGGTGTTGATGTAGAACCCATTGAGTGCTTCCTTCCATGCTTACAGGCCTTCAAAATGACTGTTTTCAGTTTGTGCAGCAAAGGTTGAATTTTGAACTAATATTGAATTTCCCTGCTCCAAATCGATTGAATATGACCATCTACTAGCTACATTCACCTTACAACATTCCCAACATACTTCAAGCCTTTCAAAACTTCCACACTTTCATCAAAACATGACATCATGAAACTACATAATAGGCCCTTGGTTACACAGGTTCAGACTTCAGCAAAATGGAGCAAAACAAAGCATATAGCCAAAACTTCAAAAATGAAAAAATGAGCATGTCCTCCATTAATAGAAAATATTTGAGGTTCCACTTTGCTCGAAATACTATATTTGTGAATGAATGGGTTCGCAGGAGAAGTTCTAGCATTTCTCAGCTCTTGGCATGTCTCTTGATTTATTTCTTCCTTGACATCCCTCTCTAGTAGTTTTTCCCATAGTGTCAGTTGATGGTTCTCTGTTGATACATTTATATTTCCCCACATATCATCAATACCATACTTAAAATGATTCTCTAGATTATCAAGATCATGCTTGCTGACATCCCAGTGCCAAGAATTGTCCACTGTTACTGTTGTTCTAGGAAGAACTTTTAAAGATGTGTCACTGACAACTTCTAAATATGTGTCACTGACAACTTATTTAAACTGATGCCTTTTATACACTATTGATTGTTCCAGAATCTATCCATTACTGTTGTGTTTTGATTCTTCTAGCAGAGCCCATGATTCTACATTATTAATACCTTGAAAGTTCAAGTCAGAATCTTTTGCATTTGATAGTAGAAATTATGAGGCTAAAGGCTTGTGATCAACTATGTTCTGAAGGGATATTTTAGGAAAAAAAATTCGGTGACATTATAGTAGCTTTCATATTTATGTCAATGTCCTCATCTGTCATTATAATATTCCTTTGTGCAGATTTATTTTTTCTGATCTTTGTATCCATAAACCTTATTTCATGTTCACTTATACTTGGGTTTGTAATGCCATTATTTTCTACCTGCTGCAATTCCCCTGCCTTTGTAGATCTTGTTGTCAGGCTATCTACAAAACTCTGCTTTTGATCAGAAATAAATAGTTCACTTGAAGCCTGCAAATCTAACTTCTGATATGAGGTTTTGTCAAGGCCTTCAGAACTTGGGTCTTTTCTTTCCTTTTTGAGTTCCCCATCTTTATGAATTTTGGAAAATTCACTGATAGGAGGAGGAATGTTGGAATATTCAAGTCTCACATGTTCCACACTACTCTTTTCTTGAGAAGAGATCATGCATTTTGTCACTTCAGGATGAAAATTATCTACAAAAATTGACTCGATTAAGGTTACAGAAGATGGGTGTTCAAGCATCTTCCCTGTTTCTAGTCCATATGCCAAAGATTGAGGGTTTTCTTTCTAACTTAGAATAGATCTTGGATAATTTTTTGTATGGGACCCTTCATCACAAACATAAGGGTATGCCACATCATGTATCATATCTTGTTCGAAAATAGAGACATTTTGTTTTGTATTGCCAGAAACTTGATGACCTATTTGAAATAGCTCGTAGGTTTTCTGGTCAGCAGACTCTAGAGTTTTCTCAGCTAAAGGAACTTTGATCTTTGACTCATCTGAATTTTCTCCCTTCGAAGAATTTTGCTCCAAAATTGATGCAATACCTACTTTCTTCGAACTATTTCCCAAGTCATGCTCCTGTGTGACATGCATTGGAATTGTAGTTGGCATTCCGAAAGTTCTTGGTTGTTCAGTATAACCTATATCCTATGTTTTCACAACTGATTTTTTTTACTTCGTCCAAAATACTTTGCCATTCATTGTCAAATCCAATGTGTTGTTTAACCTTGTCATTCATGATTTGGAAGCCAAGTCCATCAACATTATTACTAGATTCTAGATGGACTTGAACAATAGGTGGACTAGAGTCCAGAAATCTATCTGTTTGGTTATTCTCACTTTTCAGTTTAGGATAATCTGACATTGTATGAGAGTCTTTAACTAGAAATTCTTGAGGCCCATTAATGTCTCCAATTAGTATTGTGCCTGATGTCTATATCCGACACCTCCTTGAGAAATATGTTTGACTTATGTTCAAAGTTGAACCAATCGTGTCCTTTAAAATTATCCGAAGGTTTTACAGTGCCAAATAAATTCAATCCATGTACCTCATCACCCTGTTCAAAGTTGAACCAATCGTGTTCGTTAAAATCATCTGAAGGTTTTGTAGTGCTAGATAAATTCAATCCATGTCCCTCATCACCTAAAATTGATTTAGTAGCCTCCTTAGGATTTTGATCAATTTTACCTAAATCGCTTTCTTTTGCTTCAAGAATATTTAAAATCCCATCAGGAGCCCCCTGTTTTGGACCAGCTTTCCCAGGATCAGCTTCACTTGATTTTATATCAAGATTTCTTATATGAAAGTCGGATGTCGGTGTTGAAGCTTGTCTTTGAAGCGAAATAATATTTTGTTTAGCAGGCGTACACTTTTTTTGATTTGTTTCCTTATGTTCATCATTTGTTGATTCTTCATCCGATGAAAATCCTTGAGTTTCTCTATCCCCTGGAGTGATCAACGGAAAACCCTCTATTTTGCCACAATGCTTCCTATGGTTCCTCCAGTGCTTAGCACTTGGACGTGGATTACGATCCATCCAGCCACAAAACCATACACCATGATACTCT
Source organism: Pinus tabuliformis (assembly GCA_031772625.1). NCBI lineage: Eukaryota > Viridiplantae > Streptophyta > Pinopsida > Pinales > Pinaceae > Pinus > Pinus tabuliformis. Next base: position 66,432,231 of record CM062818.1, read on the forward strand.
TTTGCATGATGGTTCGCAGTCACTGAAGGAGTAACCTGCTCCTTATGATGATCATGGTGGTGGTTATGATGATGATCGTTGCTAATGTGTTTTTCTTCCATCTTGGTATGTTATTCAAAATCCAAAATTCCCAGTGTTCAATGGATCAATGTTTCATGGTTGATCAGACCTTTCTAGGCAATCTCTGCTAATCTAACTAACAGTCCATGGGATTCTGAGATTTTTGCATAGTAGTTGCGTAGTAATGGTGGTTTGCGCAATAGATGCACAATGCCCTCTTTCACTTGAGCTTCAAGCGCCTCCCTTCAACCACTGCAACCTCTTAAACCTTCTTAGAGCTTGGATGACAATGGATTAAGAATGGAGAAAACTTGAAATTTTTGAAATTTATGCCTCCACATGCCTTCTTTCATGTCATTATGGTGAATTTTGAGCAGAGGAAGTGAGGTAACATAAGGATATCTTCCAATGATGAGAAGTACACACCACTAACAAACCCATAACAAACTTTAACTAACTGAACCTAACTGACATGGCTTCATACTTGACTTATGATGAATGAAACCCCATGAAATGACCCCTTGAACCCTCATAATGACTCATTTTCCCTCCATGAGTACAATTTATGACCCCCTCATGAACTTTAGACTCTCACAAATTCGATTTTGGGTTCAAAGACCCCCTTTACAGCACATATATTTACAAAACGTTAGCTCTTTTGACTCTCTTTTCATATAGACCTTTAAACTATGACACATAGCAACTCATAGGCTAAAATTGACAAACAAAACCCCAAGATGAATAGTAAGAGGCAAACACACTTTGATTCCTATATTATAGGCCCCTAATAGGAAGGTTGTTAGGTCCCTATAATACTAGTGATTCCCCCATTACTATTGTTGTTGTATCCCTTATTGTTATTGTTGTGCCCCTATTGTCCCCATATTGTTATTATTGTGCCCCATAGAATCCCTATATTGTTATTTTTGTGCCTTTACATTATTATTGTTAGGCCGACTTAGTTATATTGTGACCCCTTAGACTCCTATATATAGAAAGGAGGTTTTGTCATTTGAATCATCCAAGAATTGTTCATTTGTGTAATGTAAAGGAGGTTGTCCCTTGAAGAGGCTGAATTATAAGGCGTTGATCTATCTTTTCTATCTTTTTGTGAGTTGGTTTCATAACATTGGTATCAGAGCTTTGGATTCTAGGGTTTTGTTGCTCCAAACAAGTCATCATGGAATTTTTGCTATAACTTTTTTTCTGCGACGTTTCAGAAGCTAAAAAGAAAACCATTTGAGACTAAATCTCATTGAACCTCGGGTCTGAATTTCAGATTTTGTCTCACTATATTTTCGGAGATATGATCTGAGGAAGTTAGGGTTTTTGCATGTTCCAGAATTTCATCTAAAATAGGTCATCGTGGAAGTTTCGCTATAACTCTTTCACTACAAAGTTTCAAAAGCTAAAAAAAAAAACCCATTTGAGAAGAAGTCGGTCTGAAACTTGGCTCCAAATTTCAGATCCTGTCTCACTATAGTTTCAGAGATATAATCTAACAAAGTTAGGGTTTTTGCAGAACCCCGAATTACATTCCAAACAGGTCACCTTGGGAAAATCATCATAACTTTCACTCTGGGCATTAGATTGAATTTGCGTAAGAAGTTACAGAAAGAGGACGGATTGTAGTTTTTTTTGGATATCATTTTTAGAACCAGACTTCACAAAAACATTTACTATGGAATGTGATGCCTCAGGAAATGGAATTGGTGTTGTTTTAATGTAAGAAGAAAGACCCATTGCTTTCGAAATTTGTCCAATCAAAGGAAAGTATTTACACAAAGCTATTTATGAGAAGGAAATGTTGGAAATACTACATGCACTTAAGAAATGGCGACCCTATCTAATGGGAAGACACTTCAAGGTAAAAATAGATCATGATAGTCTTAAATGCTTTTTAGAACAAAGATTATCTTCAGAAGAGCAGCAAAAATGGGTCCCAAAGATGTTGGATTTTGACTTTGAAATCATCTACAAAAAAGGGAAGCAAAATGTTGTGGCAAATGCACTCTCAAGAAAGGATGAGGATGTGGAAGCATTTCTTTGCACCATTTCTATTATCCAACCAGATTGGATAAATGAAGCAAGGGATGAATGGAAGAATGACGAGGAAGTGTGGGCACTCATTCAAAAGATACAACAATATCCCAGTACATCTGATACATTTAGCTGGAAAAATGATTCATTATGGTACAAGGATCGGTTATACCTATGTAAGAATTCCCAACTCAAACAAAAGATTCTTAGGGAATTGCACGCCTCTCCCTTAGGAGGGCACTCAGGATTTCTAAAAACCTACCACAGGGTTAAGAAGGATTTTTTTTTTGGATGGCCTTAAATCGGATATTCAAAAGTTTGTGGCAGAATGTTTGGTTTTCCAACAAAATAAAGTTGAAACAATTAAGACCCTAGGACTATTACAACCTTTATCCATTCCAAGTCAATGTTGGGAGGAGGTTTCAATGGATTTTATCACAGGTTTACCCAAGTTCGAAGGAAAGAGTGTTATCATGGTGGTAGTTTACAGGCTTACCAAGTATGCACACTTTTGTGCAGTACTTCATCCATTTAAAGCGAGTACAGTTTCTACTGCATTTATGGAAACAATTCAAAAGCTACATAGAAACCCAAAGATTATTGTAAGTGATAGAGATCCCATTTTCACTGGAAATTTTTGGAAAAAATTATTTTCTTGTCTTGGTACTCAGTTAGCTCATATCTCATCTTATCATCCTTAATCTGATGGGCAAACTGCGATAGTAAACAAATGTTTGGAAGGATATCTTCATTGCTTTGTATTTGATAAACAAACACAATGGGTCAAATGGTTGCCTCTGGCTAAATGGTGGTATAACACTTCCTTCCATACTGCAACAAAAATGACCCCATTTATGGCACTTTATGGATATCATCCACCATCCATCACATCATATTTAAGAGAAAGTTCTAAGGTTCAAGCAGTGGAAGATCACATCAAGCACCAACAACAAGTTCTCCAACTCTTAAAGGATAACCTCACCTTGGTGCAGAATAGAAAGAAACAATAGTTATATCAACATCGCAGCAAAAGAATTTTTGATGTAGGTGATTAGGTATTCCTACCGCCACAACCATATAAACAAATGTCCCTCAAGCAAGCTAGGAAGGATAATAAATTATCACCAAAGTATTATGGTCCGTACAAGGTGGCAAAAGATAGGTACTATGGCATACAAATTGGAGCTTCCTACAGCTTCTCGAGTGCACCCAGTTTTCCATGTTTCATGCTTAAAGAAGGTTATAGGTGACAAGCTTCCAATTCAAACAATATTTCCAAAACTTAATGAGGAAGGAGAAATCATATTGGAACCTGAAGCAGTCAAAGAAACAAGAACTTGACAACTATGAAATCGATCAATTTCGGAGTATCTCATCAAGTGGAAGAACTTACCCGTTGAAGATTCCACATGGGAGGATGAGAATTTTATACAGAAGAATCCAAAACTACTCAAGCGTTGAGGACAACACTTTTTTGAAGGAGAGGGGCATGTTAGGTCTCTATAATACTAGTGATTCCCCCATTACTATTGTCGTTGTATCCCTTATTGTTATTTTTGTGCCCCTATTGTCCCCATATTGTTATTATTGTGCCCCATAAAATCCCTCTATTGTTATTTTTGTGCCTTTATATTATTATTGTTAGGTCGGCTTGGTTATATTGTGACCCCTTAGACTCCTATATATAGAAAGGAGGTTTTGTCATTTGAATCATCCAAGAATTTTTCATTTGTGTAATGTAAAGGAGGTTGCCCCCTCGAAGAGGCTGAATTCTAAGGCGTTGATCTATCTTTTCTATCTTTTTGTGAGCTAGTTTCATAACAAAGGTTGAAGAAGCCCTCAATATTGATGAGGTAAAATTAGAAATGTAATCTAGAATTGAAGGAGGATATAAGAATTTAGTGATTGGCATCACATTACAACGTTAAATGAAGGAAGACAAGATTGAAGAAGTTCACCAGAAGATTCTTGGGGATGTGCATGTCAAATCTGATTGTATTATCTTAAAGACCAAAAATAGATGATAGAAGATACGATTATATTTAAAAATAACAATGATGATATGGGTGTGAAAAATGAAGGAAAACCATTAAAGGTGAAACCATATTGACACCCTCATTACCAACAACGTTTCCAATAAAAGCTAGAAGACCGACATCAACATTACCAAGGAAGAATATGGAAAAATCAATGATATTCATGAAAAATGACACCATAACACCATCACTTGAAATAATATTATTAGAGACAAACAGCTGCAACATATTGGAGAGATGTTACAACAATAACACATCAAATTAAAGAAAAATATTTTTTTGCAATAAACAATTATACATGATTAACATTGTAAAGAATTAAATTTGAATGGATCATCGCCAATGGTAAGAAAGGAGAAAAAAATATGAGGAAATCCTATTACTTGGTTTCATCTAATGTAAAACTAATTCTAAATTCTAAACAAAAACTTTTTTTTATGAGGCTTGGTTTGTGTTAAAAGATGACAACAACTTAATGTAAATAATAATTATCTGAGAAAATTTACTTTACCGTTCAGTCAATTTTATAACAAAAGGAAGTTATGTAATGAAGTAACTCATATTGATTGGTTATTGCCCGAGAGGTTGTGTGTAACTTGGAGAGTCATCTTGAGCAATAAGTATTCCAATCCCTTGACCCATGGAGGTTTCCTTGACACATTGTTAGGTTTTACCATGTAACTCCTTGTGTTAACTTGTATAATTTTAGTGTCCCATTTTATGCATTTATTTCCTGTTTTGATTGTTAAATGACTCCAAAATTCAACAAGTGGTATCAGAGCAGAGTTATGAGGGACGTGAGGTAAAGTCTTGTCTCTGCCACTGAAAGGATTGCATCGTTGTGTGTATAAAGAGGAGATGCCAACGCTGCATTCTTCACTCTAGAGAAAGCCTATTGTCTGGAGGTTTGATATGAAAAATAGTTGTTGTCTGCTTTCACCCCTGTCCAAAGCTGCCAAAATCCGCAGTTGTAAGCCTGACGCTGGTTGAAGGAAGAAAACCGATGTTTGAAACCATTCGTTGAAATCAAAAGGGAAGCTACTCAAGGATCCTACCACCACTGTTGGAGAGAAAGGGAATTTGGTTAAGCCGCCACTGCTGGAGATAAAGGGAATCAAGGCCGCCAAATGCAGAGCTTGATTTTTTTTTTTTTAGCCGTTAATACCCACAAAGCCACATTCTGGAGTTTTTTTTTTTGGCAGAACTAGTTGTAACATATGTCCTTACCTCAGAATTTTATAATCTATTTCCTTGTGACTTATTATACTATTTCAAACTGGTACAAATTTTCTATAGACTCGCTCTTTCTCCCATTGATAAATTTGTAGACTAGAGAGAGAAACACCATTCTTTGAATGAGAGATTGCCAATAATGCTCAAACCAATGCAATTTTTCTGAGACTAAATCTGCAAAATCCATTTAGATTATTTTCTTGTAAATTTAGTGACTGGAGATTGGGAACCACAAGCAATTGATAAAAAATTCTGAATTTCCCTTGCCTCCAAATGCTCTGTCACTTTTTGTCATAGTTCTTCAATTCAAGCATTTGCATTTTTGTATCCTTCCTCCACGGGACAATTTGATTGAGATGGCTTTTCTGATTGCATAAGTGGCACAAAGTTCTCCATTTCATGTTTGATGATTTTATCAGAAACATGGGGTGGCTCTCCCCCAAGGTGCAAAGAAGATGGACTCACAACCTAAGATACCTTCTTCGAATGCACTTGTCCTGCTGACTTGCTTGCACTTGCTGCATGATTTTGACCTTTCTTACGTTTCCTCCTCTTTTGCCTTTCCAAACAAGATGGGCAGTACTAGTTACTTTCTGGTACTCCTGCAAGAGGTGGATTCAAACAATATGTGTGATAGCCATCATCACAACCATCACAAAGGATGATATCTTCATTGTGTTCATCAATAAAGAAACTTCTACAGAGACATGAAGGACAGAACCATGTCGGTGGAGGAACACTTGCTAATGGAGGCCTCAAGCATCTTAAATGATAAAATTTATAGAGGCAATTCTCATTACTACATTCTATAAGATGATTATCATCCTTTTTTCTAGTCGAACAGATTTTGCACAAATTTTCAACTAGTTGTTTATCATCGCATTCTTCTGCTTCTTGCCTGCTAGTATGAGTTGTCATCTCTCTTCCACTCCTATACAAATTAGACCCTTCATTTCTATGAATTTTAATCACCTCTCTATGAATATTAGGTCTACATATTTCTTATTACATTCAATCCCTACTTTGCAATGCTTTGGTTCGTCATTTTCTCTAGTGCTATGCACTGCCATCTGCTCACTTTGCAGTTCAGACACAACACAATTTTGGAGCGAAATGTCCACACCGTCATTAACCATATTGTCCTTATCACAAAAGGAGTAAACCTTAGATGACTTCTTTCTGGCTAGTGAACATGGTAGATAGTACCAACCAGTTGTTGGAATCTTATCCAGGGAAGGTGAAATGCAATACCTATGATAACATTCTTGGCATGCATTACACAATATGATGCAATCATTTATGCCACACAATGTACACCGAACTTGATTGGCTGATGAACCCATATCTCTAACATTTGGAAGTTTGTCTTCTTTATTTTCCACACATCCATTCACGCAGCCCTCCACATTTTCCATTGTAAGAGTTCCCTTGTTTGAAAGATGTAGATTCCTTGATATATTTGGTAAGTCAGTGGTTTCCATACAACTGGCTACTTCCCTACTATGATCATCTACTTACATATTACTCAAAGATATGCATGGGTTGCAGCCCTCTTCCGCTCTTGAAGTTCGCACCATTTTGTCAGTCTGTTTACTGCTGTGGCAACAATCAATGATTTCCTGAGGCTGCTGATCTAGAACATCATGATCAAGCAATGCTCCACTGATACTTGCCCTTGTAGTAATGTCTGTACGAGTGATGTTGCAATTTCCTTCAGCTTCTCCCTCAAGCAAACTAGACACCCTTCAAAGATCCGAGGAAACCTCCCAAAATGCCCAGAATTTGACAGAAATTCCTACATGAGATCTAATTGATGTCATTCTGCACAAAACCCATGTTCCAAATTTTTGAAATTCGACTTCAATTGTTCAGAAACTGTACCCGAAATCCGCTGCCTGAAAAGGGTTACAAATTTTGATTCATAGTTGAGCATCTGGTTGTGCTAAAAAAGAACTGGAAGGTGGTTTAACTTTGTGCCTGATCGTAACTGAGATGTCTCAATTAATAAAGACTAAGTATCATCACTAGGATTGAGCCAGGAATGGTCTTTACACGGTAAGAATTATTTGGAGGCCTGCTCCAATTCCTTTCAACAACCATTCCAAAGAGTGCTAGAGGGAAAGAAATAAATGCCATCATTACATGAATACAGTCCTTCACTCACATAACTAGACATCTGAGACATGCCACTTAACAACCTTGCTGCCACCTTTAACCCTACGTTGTCATTGAAACCACCAACGAATTTCGGAGGGGGTCTCTACTGGTAAATGGTTTTGGACCTGGGGGGTCCGAAATGCACTAGAATATGCCACATAAGATAAGAGTGGTTTTATCAAAACAATATTTCAGACCCCCCCAGCTGTTAAATCTCGGATGACCTTGGGGGGTCCGAAATAGAATGAAAACCGTTGATTTAGTATTGACAACCTCTGCCATATAAAAATGCTTGGACGTTATGCCTGCCCTTCCTCATCTTGGTGCTTGTAGTTTGACCTTTCGACTTGCATGACTGATTGGTGAATGATGAATTTGTGATAAGGCCCAACACAAATATTTTCATAAAAATATACAATTATGTTTATATAAAAATACAATTATTTTAAAATTAAAATTATTATAAAAAAAACATAATAAACCATTCAAAAGCACTAATAAGTATATATCTAAGCATTTAGCCAAGAAGGAAATAACAATTTCTCATTGAAAATTTGTAATTTTCAGTGTACCAAAATATGTTACAACACAAATATTTTGTAACAGAGACACCACCAAAACATAGTGAAAACTTCTATTTAAAAAACACTTTCGTCAATTGAATAGACCAATTGGGAGTTTCTGTGAAGACCACCGAGCAAAGGCTGGTCAATCCAAGAAAAAGGGAAAGTCACTATTTTGTGAAGTCGGTCGTTGATCCACCGAAGCCCTGGTCAAAGAACAAAGCTAACCTAGCACCCCCGCTCTGCTTACATCGACGAAGAAATAGAAAAGGCAACCCTTGAAGTGGATTTTGAAGTTGAAGTTTGGACACCGTGTGTTAAGCCCACCTTGTTTCTAGGTAATTGTTTTTTGTTGTGTTGATAGCAGAAAAATTCGTTTATTGAAAGTGTTGTTATTGGTTTTTTTTAAAAGAAGAGTAGATTCATAAAACTGTCTCTGAAAATTGTTGAATTTCTTAGAAGAAATTTGTAGTAGGGGGTTTGAAGTTTTTTTTAAAAAAGAGGGAGAAACCCTAGTTAAAGGAATCAGAAAAAACCCTGGTTAAAAACACCAGAACAAGGAAATTCAGAAAAACCCTAATTGAAGGCAAAACAAAGAAAGAAAGAGGGAAAACCCTTGGAGGATTCGACAAAATTTTATCATTAATAAAGTAGGAAGAAATAGCAAAAATGAAAAATTCTAAGTTTGAGGTGGAGAAATTCACCAACAGGAATAAATTTTCATTATGGAAATTGAAAGTAAGGGATTTTATGGTGTAACAAGGGTTCCACAAAACATTAGATGGGGTTAAAAAGAACCCTGTTGGCATGACAAATTTGGATTGGGAGGAATTGGATGCCCGAGCTCTCAGTACCATTGGTTGTGTCTGGCAGATGAAGTTCTCTTCAATATTGTTGAAGAAACCTCAACATTAGGTTTGTGGGTAAATTTGGAAACATTGTATATGACCAAGTCTTTAACCAACATAATCTATTTGAAGAGACAACTATATAGCCTTCGGATGAAGGAGGGTACTAAAATTGTAGAACACTTAAATTTTGTAATACACTTATTTTTCAATTATCAGATATGGAACTTAAATTTTAGGAAGAAGACAAATCTATTACCTTGTTGTGTTCCTTTCCCAAGTCTTAGGATCACTTTGTGACTTCTATCACTTTGAGCACAACTAAATCTATGGAATTTGATTCTATGGTGGGAGCTATGTTCTCTGAAGAAGTACGAAGGAATTCTATCATTAAAACTTTAGCACCAGAAGCCATGGTAGCGAAAGGATGATCCCATGAAAGAGGGGAGAAAGCAAGAATTTATTCCAGATCAAAATCAAAAGGCAATAAGTGTAAAGCCAAATGATGGTACTGCAACAAAATAGGGAATCTCAAGAAAGACTGTTGGAAAATAAAGGAGTTCGTTGAAAACTCAAAGAAGGAAGAAAATCATGTTGAGCCAGCTATGATTGATGAAGTTTTATCTTCTGAATTAGGTATGGTATATGGGGCTTTACCAGTTTTCAATGTCTCTTAGAATGATGAAATTGGTTGTTAGATTCTGGTGCTTCTCATCACATGAGTCTGCACAAAAATTGGTTCACTTCATATGAAGTTGTGAATTGTAGTTCTATGTTTATGGGTAATAATGTATCTTGTCAGACTATTGGGATGGAAAATGTCAAAATTAAAATGTATGATGATACAATTAGAACATTGACTGATGTTAGACATGTACCTGAGTTGAGAAAGAATTTGATTTCTTTGGGAGTATTGGACTCGGAAGGTTACAAGTTTACAGGTCAAAATGGAGTGTTGAAAGTTTCAAAGGGTGTTCTCATTGTTATGAAGCCAGAGAAGATCAAAAATATTTACAGACTCAAAGGAAGTACTCAAGTCAGTGAGGCAGTGACTGTATCTAAGAAGGAAGAAGAAGATACTCGCCTATGGCATCAACAACTGGGTCACATGAGCGAGAAGGGTCTTTAGGTACTAATGAATCGCAAATTGCTTCCTAATTTGAAATCCTTGAGGTTGGATTTTTGTAAACATTGTGTATATGGAAAACAATGTAAACAAAAATTTAAAACTGGAAGTCATAATAGTAAATAAATTTTGGACTATATTCATTCTGATCTTTGGGGACCATCTCCTACTGTATCTTATGGAGGTGCATTATAATTTTAACATTTATTGATGGTTTCTCTAGGAAAGTTTTGGTTTATATGTTGAAAAGAAAAGCCGATGTATTTAATGTTTTTAAACAATTTAAAGGAATGGTGGAAAATAAAATAGGCAAATGAATTAAATTTTTAAGAACTGGCAATGGTGGTGAATTTATTTCCTTAGAATTTGAACAATATTGCAAGGATGAAGGGATTGTTAGACAATAAATTGTTGTTTATAATCCTCAGCAAAATGTTGTTGCTAAATGTATGAATCAGACTATTATGGAAAGAGGTAGAAGCATGATCAACAATGCTAACCTGCAAAAGGAGTTATGGGAAAAGTAGAATCTACTGCTTGTTATTTGGTAAATAGATCACCTTCAGTTGCCATTAATTGTAAAATTCCTGAAGAATTTTGGTTGGGTGAGTCTTGTGATTATTCACATTTAATAATTTTTTGTTGTAATTCCTATTCTCTTATTCTAAAGAATCAATGTTCAAAGTTAGACCCAAAATCAAAATGTTGTCTTTGTTGGGCATGACTATGGGGTGAAAGGATACAAGTTGTGGGATCCTCCTTCACAAAAAATAGTAATTAGTAGAGATGTAACATTTGATGAATCCTCTCTTCTAAAATCATATGTTGAAAAAGTTGAACATGAACAGGTATCACTGAATCAACAAATTCAGTTGGAGGCTAAACCTTTTTTGGAAAGTCAAAAGGAAGGAGAGACTTCTGAAGAAAAAGATGAAGAAGATGCAAAGGAAAATTTAGAAATTTAGGAACCATTTCAGCAACCAGTCACCCTAAGGAGGTCTGCAAGGGAGAGAAGAACACCTAAAAGGTATGAATATTTTGCTTCATTTATTGCATTGATTACTGAAGATGGGGAACCTTATTGTTATCATGAAGTAGTGGATGATGCAAATAACAAAAAGTGGAAAAGGGCTACGGACATGAATTCTTTAACCAAGAACAAAACTTGGGATATTGTAGAACTTCCTGAAGGGAGAAATATTTTCGGATGCAAATGAGTCTTCAAATTGAAGCGAAATGTTGCTGGAAGTATCGAATGATATAAGGCAAGCCTTGTAGCAAAATGGTATTCTCAGGTTGAAGGTATTGACTTTCATGAGATTTTTTCACCAGTTGTAAAACTTATTTCTATTGGAATTGTGTTAGTACTAACTGCATTACTTGATCTTGAGTTAGAAAAATTAGATGTTAAAACAATTTTTCTTCATGGAGATTTGGATGAAGAGATTTATATGGAACAACCAAAAGGTTTTATAAAATGTCACATTAGAAGATTAGTTTGCAAGCATAGGAAATCATTGTAAGGCTTGAGGCAGTCTCCCACACAATGGTACAAGAAGTTTGACTCCTTCATGGTGTGCGAGAACTTTACTAGAAGTTAGTACGATCATTGTGCGTACTTTAAAAGTTTCAATGGCATACTCATTACCTTGGTCTTGTATGTTGATGATATGCTTATTGTGACCAAAAGCATGGAAGAGATCAACAGGTTAAAGGCTCAGCTTTCTAAGACATTTGATATGAAGGATCTTGGAGTAGAAAAACATATCTTCGGCATGGAGATACACAGATACAGAAAAAATGGAAAGCTCTAGTTATCACAATAGAAGTATGTGGAGAAAGTACTTGAAAGGTTCGGTATGAACAATGTGAAACCTATTGATGTTCCATTAACTTCCCATTTTAAGATTTCTTTGGTTTTGATTCCTATAACTGATGAAGAAAATAAGTATATGTCTCGTGTACCATATGAAAATGCAGTAGGCAACTTAATGTATGCGATGGTATCTACAAGACATGACATTTCACATACAGTTGGAGTTGTCAGCAAGTTCATGGAAAATCCAGGAGAATAGCATTAGCGAGCAATGAAATGGGTGCTTTGATATTTGAGAGGCACAAGTGACCATTGCATCATCTTTAACGGTAGCGAAGGTTCAATATGCAGATATGTGGATGTTGATTATGCAGGTGATTTGGACAAGAGGAGATCTACTACAAGATATGTCTTTACTCTTGCAGGTGGAGCAATTAGCTAGATGTCAAAGCTTCAAGAAATAGTTGCTTTGTCTACTACTGAAGAAAAGTATATAGGTACTTCATATGCTGCAATCTGGTTGAAATGTCTACTTGATGAGATTGGAAGGATGCAGAAGAAAGTGAATGTATTCTGTGACAATTAGAGTGCTATTCATTTGGCTACAAATGCAACTTATCACAACAAGGCTAAACACATTGATGTAAGGTACCATTTTGTAAGACATGTGATCGACGGCAGCAAAGTAACTCTCAAGAAAGTCCATACATAGAAGAATCATGTAGACATATTCACGAAGCCAGTTTCAATAAAGAAACCGCGATGGTGTTTGGCTTCTCTTGGCTTGCAGAAGAGATGATGAATTGACATGGGAAAGGGAATAGGAAAAATGTTTTCAAGGTGGATATTGTTAAAATATGACAACAAATTAATGTAAATAATAATTATCTAGGAAAATTTATTTTACAATTCAATCAATTTTATAATGAAAGGAAGTTATGTAATGAAGTAGCCCAGATTAATTGGTAATTTCCCAAGAGGCTGTGTAACTTGGAGAGTCATTTTGAGTAATAATAATTCCAATCCCTTGCCCCATGGAGGTTTCCTTGACACATTGTCAAGGTTTTACCATGTAACTCCTTGTGTTAACTTGTGTAATTTCAGTTTCTCATTTTATGCATTTCTTTCTTGTTTTGATTGTTAAATGACTCCAAAATTCAACAATTTGTACACATAGTGTACAAAAATTAAGACAAAGATGATGTTATTAAAAAAAAAAGAGAGACAATAACAAAAGAAATGTTGAAGAGGAATACAGTTAAAAAAGGAAGAGATAGGAGAGAAGAGCATCAGAGAATGGGTAATGAAGGGATAAGGACACTTGGCCTTAAAATGATGGATTGGATGAAGGGACAAGGACACTTGGCCTTCCAATGGTGCAACCAAATCTTGTGCTACTTATATTTATTAGAAAATTGACTTAGAAAAGGGTCTTTGGTGGAGTAAAGAGGATGTATAAGATAATTGTGTCCATGCAAATTAATAAATGACCTAGAAAACTATGAGGCTACATTGTAACCTTGCAATTGTTAAGATCAAATAGCAAGCAAACCTATTTGAATGCTAGTTCCCTTTTTAGTTTTCTAGGGTAAAATATTTGATGTTCATTGTGTTTACTTGTTGTGTCTATTGTGTGAATTACTCTTTGTGTAATTTGATGATTACTTGTGATTTAATCAATTGCTAACACAATTAATTGAGCATTTTAACTCTAGGTTTATTTAAATGAAGATTGTTATAAATTACCAACCTCCCTATCTAGCTTTCTCATGTAGGTCAATGTGATGGGATGTTGATTTATGCTTCTAATTTTTCATATTTATTTCTACTTTAAATTAATTTGTTTTTCAATAGGTCAATCATTTAAGGAAATAGTTTTCTTTATTAGACTATAACCTTGTTTATGTGTGCTTATTTTTAGATGCGTTGATAAATTGAACTCAGGGAAGTGTTACTTTTAAGATTTATCTGCTTAATTCTTGAAGTTATCAATCTTTAGAAATTAATAAAGCATGCTACCCTTTAACTCAAATATCCGATTAGAATTTCAATCTTAGTCATCTATATCAACGTTTATCATAGATTTAAGGAAGTATCTTTCAATTTTTTTTTCTTTTTCTTTCTTTTAAGTTGCTATTCAGAGTTCCTTTTATTCTATCATGATTAGTCTAATTATCTCCATAGAAATAATATTATTTTCTTGTCTTATGAGATAGAAATCACAATAAAATATCGAAATTAATACTTTTGTTTCATGACAAGAGACAATATATACTTTGGTGATAAATAGTAGTTTCAATTTCTAAGATTAAAGGTCTTGAGTTTTCAAAATCATATTTTACCAAGTTCTTATCCATGACAATAAGTTTAAGGAATTTTTGAATCTTAGATTTGTATTTTCAATGTTTCCAAATAAATCTTAAGCATGACCTTTTTGTTGGTTCCAAATGTTGCTTCCATGACTTTGGAAATCAAATTGTCATCTAGAAAGCTAGTGAGGAAATCATTAATATGTCCCCTAAATTTTTTATCTATTATTAGGATGATGCTAGGAAACAATAAGCCCAAAGGCATAACTAGAGATTCAAACGATCCCATTTTTCTCTTCGATGTAGCCTTCCATGTACACTTTGCTTCAATTTTGATATGACAATTTTTGGAAATAACTAAGCACCATGCAATTGATCACATAGATAGTCTACTGAAGGTAAAAGCTATCAATGTTTTAATTGTTATTTTATTGATCATAACTATGAAATCAACACATAATCTTTGTGAATTGTTATTTTTCTACGTCTACAAAAGATCATATGTTTTGCATGCTAAAGAGATGACTATATAATCGAAACAAAATTGAGGTGTATTAATATGGCCACAAAGGAGGTATATATGGGTTAAATATATATGTAAAAGGGGCTAGTGTAATAAAGGAATTTATATGCAATGAGTGAATATATATTTATCTATCTATCTATATCTATATCTATATATATATATATAGAGAGAGAGAGAGAGAGAGAGAGATATAGGTTAATGTAGTAATTATGAATGAACACGTGACTTGGATATATGGATGTATTTTATTTGGAGGACATCCTCGTATGCCATAAGGAGTTATATGTAATTCATATCTTTTATCTTTCTGAGAATTGTACTCCATTTTCACATCTTGTATACATTGTATGAATTCTAATTTATTATCCTATGTTAAGTATGAATTGATAACATTTTATATTTGAGTGGACAATCCTTGATTTGGCTCCTTAAACGAGTCATGTTACCATTTTCATTCTAACTTTTCAGGGGGGCATTTTCGAGGAGTGAAATTTTTAGGGTGTGCAGAATACATAGAAGAACATATTGGGCCATTTTTTTTTTCATTTTTGGTTCATTATAATTTTGGAGTTACAATTTGCGGAAATTAGGATTTTGGCTAGTCCTAAAACTAATTTTAAATATGTGTTATAAATAAAAGTCATATTTGAATCTAGCATAATCCAAATTGAACACACTAGTGGCAGTGGAAATAAGACAACCCATAATATTTAAAATCCAAATTTCATAATAGGATTGTAGAATTTTCTCTACAAATCAGCTAGCTCACTGCTATCATGTAGAAATTTCACCTACAGATCAAACTGATATATGCAATGTACTAAAGCATAATACTAGATTTACATCTACCATAAACTTTGCGAAAGCTTAATTGAACATGAGCAACATCAAGCAATATAACTGAGAATGAGAAGTAATCAACCATAACACAGAAGATATAACTTGGGGAAAGCACCAGCCTAAAACCCCATCTCTATTATCAATCAAGTGGAAATCCTCAGTAACATACAAAAAGAATCAACTCAAAAGCTATCCTGCTCTCTCTGTAATCTGATGATGTAGCTCCTAGACTATCTAGGCATGTATATATAGGCTACACAAGTCCTCTAAGCCCCTATTTCCTTGTGCAGTTTTGATTGGGGTCCAATTACATAACATGTGTGAATTGGCCCAAATCATACCTGTTGTCACCTCAGGTCCAACTATGCAGTCATAGAAGGAAGAAGATTCCTTCCTCATGCAAGGAATATTCACTAGGAATATCCTAGCATCTGATAGTACATTGTCCCTCATCTAATCTCAACTGGGTCTCTGTCTGAACTGACATGCATCAGTTATCCATGAGAGAATACTCAGTTATCTGAAAATAATAGTTGTCACATGCATGCAAGCATCAACAAACTGAATCTCATTAATTTAACAACTTGTTAAATTAATCTAACTAGACTTGACTAAGTTAAACTAAGTCAACTGATCCTCTCAATATAGAACTCATCCTTAATTCCTCAATCAGTGGAGCAAATCAAGGACACATTCCCTAATCAGTGGAGAAATTATTGCATGTTCTCACAAAGACTTCAAGTTTGATTTTCCTTAACTAATTAACTCATGGAGAATTAATTAATTAATATTCAAACCACTGGGAAGACCAAAATTGAATTTTACTTCCTATTTTAGACCAAAGACTGTCTAAACATAGGAATCCAACTTGAACTGCTAAAAATAGAACTTCTATTTTTAGCACTTCCATTTTTCATTCCCTATTGCCCAATTCAGCACTGATGCCCAAACTGCTATTTTTAGCACTTTTATTTTTAGCAATTTCTTGTTGCCATTTTTCAACAAGGATATGTGTAACTGAATGTGGTGCAGACCAAATAAGTTCACTCCTTTGAAGGGTGTCAAATTCAATGGGTTTTAGAAATCTTTATCACAATTTTTTCTTGGCTCCTCAAAATTTAGTGAGACCTATGACATTCCATGAAAAAAGTACTAAGTTATTACATGTTGAAATTTCAAATTTATAAGTAGATAAACTTTTGAGTGAAATTTCCAACAACACAATGTCCAAATCAAGGTTTTAAATAGTATATTAAATTAAAATTGGCACAAATTTCAATAACAAGGTGAGAAACTTTTGAGTGACATTGCCAACAACACAGTGTCCAAATCAAGGTTTTAAAGAGTGTTAAATTAAAATTGGCACAAATTTCAATTAGAAGGTGATTCAAAGTCCTCCGAAGGTGGAAATAGAGTAGAATATATTTGGAGAATGATCTTAACTATTTGGAATTATTATTATAAGATAGTGATGTTGGAAGCCGAGGGTTTTAGTTAGACCTAAATAAAGAACTAATAATAATACATACTTTTAGAGGAGATGAAGATAAATATGAAATTGATTCTATGGAATGGTTGAGGGTTGATATGGATTGGATCACCATATAATTTTTTATTTATCTTGGTAAATAGAGAAGAATATATTTGGAAAATGATCTTAACTATTTGGAATTATTATTATAAGATAGTGATGTTGGAAGCTGAGGGTTTTAGTTAGACCTTAATTAAGAACTAGTAATAATACATACTTTTAGAGGAGAGGAAGATCAATATGAAATTGATCCTATGGAATGGTTGATGGTTGATATGGATTAGATCACCATAAGGGAAAATTTTAAGGGTGGAAATTTATTTTAAAGTTTAGAAACCTTGGCGAATCTTACTAGTAAATAATATGCAATTTGTAAAGTGTTTGGCAACATTTTTGTAAAAGAATTCAAATTTCTAATAATTTAATATAGCCTTTATATAAAATTTTGGAGATTTTTAAGGAAAAATAATTTTATACTATAAAATTTGGGCGAATAATTTTTAGAAAAAAACGGAAATTAATGAATCCTTTTTTTGGAAAAAGCATGGAAAATTAGCCCACTTGCGAATATTAGCCCCTAAAATTTTCCCTGATCACCATATAATTTTTCTTTATCTTGGTACCTTTTAGGTGGAAAAATTGCAGAAATTGACATGTAGGCCCCATTTTAGTGGCAACTCCCAGTTTGAAAAATTGGGGTCTCGAACATTTTGGAGCCATTTTGAAGAATCGTGTGGAATTTTTTTTTGGGTTTCAATGCATGAAACTTGTACACACACTCTTGATGTTTATCTACACACTAATATGTTTCTAATGGTGATAAAATCACCTCAATTAGAGCTTGTATGTGAAAGTTATGCCTCCGACAAGTTGACCTAACTTATTACACCATGGCACAAGTGGATGCCACATTAGCTCCTATTGGTCACACATGTGGGTTTATCTACATGTGGAATTTCAAAAATATTCTAGAAGGTATAAAAACTTATTAAATTAAGGGTAGAAGAAGTCAAAACCTTACCCTTAGATCGCTATCAAGCTATGTTATATTCCAGGCCATTAGGAGGAGAAGGGGTTCCATTCTTTAGCAATGTATCTTGTTCCATAGCCAAGAAAAACATCTACGAGTGGTATGTTGTGAGCATAACATATGAGGAGGATTTTGTAGCAAATGCTTAGAAAAAATGTCAAAGGTGACTCCATAGTGAGTTCCCATTCCTTTGTATGTGCATTTTACAGTTGAAGCAAAGAGAGTAGAGCATATGCCTCACCTTGTAGCTAGGTTTTCTCTTGTATTAAGTTTCTAGGACAAATCTTGTGTTCATTTGTGTGGATGGTGTATATTTCTCATTGTTATTTTTTTGTTGGTATTTTAATTATTTCACAAATTTCAAGAAAAATTAGTAATTAATTACTCTGGGATCTAAGGAAAAAATAATTTGCATGGTGTAAGATTTCAAAATATTATATGATCTATTTTGACAAATTGTTCCATTTGGAAGGTCCATGATAGTTTACAAATCAAATGGGGCAAGTTTTTAAATTCAAGGTGGATGTTGTAGTGTTTTTGGAGCACAGTTGTACCAAAAGACACCCCCTTAGCAGTGGATTGTTCCCTGCAAAGGATCACAGTCAAAATTGGTGTTGTTAGTGGACAGAATTAAATAAACACAACATTGTAAATAGTGGAAACAATGCATACATAAACATAAACTAAACAAAGAGGTACATAAACAAAACAATGCTCAAATGGAGAAAACACATCAATAATATATGGAAAAATATCCCTTTATTGATTGCTAGTGGTAGAGGTTGAATACAATAGAATATCAGACACTTGAAGAGAATTCTTTGAGCTATGGAGCTCAAAAATCCTCAGCAAGGGGGTTTCTTTCCTCAATCTCTTTGCAAGTTTCTCCTCTCTCTCAAAGAAGTGTGAAGACTTTCCATTGGTGGATTCATCTTCTCTCACTAAGATGTTGGGTTGATTAGAAGCAATATGACCAGCATGCTAGTGATCTTCACTTCCTTGGCTTCAACAATGCAATGGTGGTTTGTTCAAACAACAATTTGGCCAACATACCAATGTATCATGTTTTGGTTCTCCCATGGCATGTTTACATAGAGTTTTTTGAATCCTTCTTCCTTCTCTTGGTACATGTATGATAAAGACACATGATTAGGACAAGAGGATTCCATTGAGGGTTGCATATCTCCAAGGTGACTTGAATGCGGCTGTACTGGATTAATCTCATGTCAGAGAGTCGGCCCCAAGTGTGCAAAGTTGTCTTGGATCGCTCATTCATCCTCTTCTGCAACCACACAACTTTTGGAGGTTATGCCGCATGCGCACGTTTATCGAAGAAATATACATGCGACCTTAATTGTTTTTCGTTTATAAACTTTGGACCTTAGGAGAACTTTGATTTTTTAAACTTCATAATGTATCCGGCTGGAAAAATTTCCACCTATGCATTCTGCTAGACACTTTTAATATCTTTTGGATTGTACTAGTAGGTGTATGATTTTTCAGTGTTATCAGTTGCCCCCTGATGTATGAGGTTAGGAGCAAATGTATGGCTGGAATACATCACGTTTTCATTTTTATGGAGAGCCTGATCAACTTTTCGAGAGAGAGGATAGCTTCTTGCAGAGATGAGTAGAGAAAAACCCCTTGACTGAGTATTAATGATACCCATGCTCTGGTGAAAACCTACAAAAAATAGTGTGTCTATATGAGGCGGGCATGTCCCATGCTCATTATGATGGCTAATCAGAACTAATTACAATCAGACAAAGACTGATTTTTGTCCAATCAACATGGTGGTTGTTGATGTGCTAATAGTTGATGATGATAATTGTTGACGCCCTCAAGGGCACTTTCTGGTCAAATAGGAAAAATATGGGTCCCCTATGCATAACCCAGGTGAATCACTGTTTATGGGTGTTGTTGTATGCATAGGTCTTCGTTTGCAGGTACCTCCCCCGTATCATAATGTAAGCACTACTAAATGAGGTGCTTAGTGATGCGGGGGTCTTCGACTAAATGAATGAACTGCAACAACGACTAAGTACAAAACCACCTTAAAATGAATGTTTGAGTTGATGTAGAATGTCAAGGGGACTGATGACATCATTAGGAAATAATGGTTCCCAATGTGCCACTCGAGGATATCCCTATTGAGGCGGGGAGTATCCAAGGTACTACCTCTTTCTTGGAATTCATTTGTTGAAGTCGATAAGGAAGGGGTTTCAACTGCCCGACATGGTAAGTTGGGAAATCAATGTGAGATATGAAGAGATTGTAATAACTTGGGTTAGATAGGCATCATAGAAAGATCTATCGATATCGGAAGATATAGATAGCTATCTTGAGGCCAGATCTTGATATGCAAATGGCGGTGGTCAAAACATGCTTTCTGATGATCTTGGAGTTGGTAGTATTTCCAAGATGGGTGTAATTGTTTTTTGACGTACAAGTGAAATGGGGGGTGATTTGCTGGTGAGGTGTGACCAAAGGTGATTAGAGACTGTCGGCGAGCGAAGGCCATGAATTGTAAAAATCAAATGTGGATGGGAGTTTTTTTTTTTTGAAAAAATATTTGTACACTTACCAAAAGAATAGGGGGTGGTTTAGATGTACAACCACAAATACGGGTGCCCCATGATGACAGTAACCTATGTAAAGGTGTGGTGTATCTGCTGAGGGTGGGGGACCCATTGGTTGGTCTCCATGTCGGGTGGGTGAGGCGGATGATGTGATACAAATGGGCTATGTGATATGGATGAATGATAGGCCAAATGTAGGACGCAAAGGTGCATCCGTTTAGTGTTGTGAGAGGGCCCGGGAACTGGGGTGTATGTGTAGTGAATGTAGCATAATGAGGCTAAACTTCCATATATGCAC
Source organism: Pinus tabuliformis (assembly GCA_031772625.1). Lineage (NCBI taxonomy): Eukaryota > Viridiplantae > Streptophyta > Pinopsida > Pinales > Pinaceae > Pinus > Pinus tabuliformis. The sequence continues at coordinate 66,453,223 of CM062818.1, forward strand.
GTGAGATGGTTCCCGGGCTAGAGTGAGTGGTCATGGCTCCTTTTAGTGAAGAGGGGTCTACAACAATGAAGGGAGCCATGAAGGGGGGGTTCTATCGACCAACATGAATGTTTACCATATACAAGGGTGAGATGGTGATAAACATGGTCGAGATGATGGACCTTATGGTGCATTTTGGAGAAATGATGTCAGGATATGAAAAGCTTTAGGAGGAATCCTATCATGTTGAGTGGAGAATGATACCTGCTCTATTATTTGCTTGTTGGGTTGTTGGTTGACATCGACCATGTGTGATGTTCCTGCAATGGATACAACCAAAACCCAAAGTGAAAGCACTATTAAAGACATACATATATAATGAATGTTATGGACTTAGATAGCTAGATAAGTACTTGACATGTGCGACAGGCCAAAAAATGTTTTTTTGCATTTACCGAAATGGAGGGTTCCATGATGAAGATGTCATGGGACTAATCTTCCCATATCTTCCAGTTTTATCAACTGAGATCCCGAGCTTCTGTAATATATCCAAAGAGATGGAGAAAAGGGTGATAGATAGGGCAACGGGGCCCAAATATCACTCATTTGCATTGCTGAGCTGTCGAGGTCAGAGAGCATTCTAAGAGTCTTTCTTGCTGTTGTAGTCAGCCTGAGTACCTAGGATTCACACGAAGAGATCTAGGTAAGAGCTTGAGCCTTAGCCTTTGTAATTTTGATTTTCTAGGTTAGGTAGGTCATATAGGGGTCCCATGTATGGCCTCTTTTAGGGTTAACCTAGCTAGCCATGTGGGTGACTCATCATAAGTCGCACGTTCTTCGCGCGAAATTTCGAGTTTTGCATGAATACTCCGCACAAAAGGTATACTCAGACGCGTGTTGCACGTGTCTGAGTTTGGGAATTACATTTTTGTGATGTGCGCACGCCTATACAAGATACAAGCATGCACACCATGCGCTTTTTTGTAAGACAGGCGCGCGGTGGGGGCAATTTGCTAATTTTTTCCCCTTTTTTCTTTTTGAGGACCTAAGGGGTTTACTTCTTTACATGTGGTATCCTAGGTGGCAGGAAAGAGACTGGGCTACTCTCTCGACCGATATGGCACAGGATCTCGTAGCGAGCCAATAGTTAGCGTTGTGGGGGTTACTGAAGTTTCTTCAGAACCCTTTGATATTGTTGCAAGACAGGTTCCTGCAATTTTTGGTGCGATACTGGGACGCAGACCGTCAGACTATGGTCATACAACTCACTAACCTCTTAATATTGGTGCAGACTGATATCTACTTTGTGACAGGTTTTATCCCACATGGGGAGGTGCTTCACTATCCACTACGAGCTGTACATGTGGATATTCATGTTTGTGCGGTGGGGGAGGGTCATTGTGGCCCTAACCCTTTTGAGGAGGGTTATGTTAGGATCGCAGCAGTTGTGGACTTAACCAGGCGAGGAACGCTGGCTATGATTATCAGTCTGGTGGGATCGACGTCCCCCAACCAGTGTTCGAGGCCACACATAGCAATGTTACAGCGGCTGCAAGTGGGGCAGTTTTTTGACTGGGCGAGACTTCTGCATCAAGGGATGTTGTCCCATCTTACACAGGTTCAATGTGAGACACTGCAGATTTTTTTTTTATGGGAGTGTGCTGTGCAGCATACTCTATGAGCAATTGGTCATGCTTTGCCAGGTCCTTGTTGTACCGGCGGGACCTACTCAGGAACCTCGCATGCGCCACTGGGGAGGGGCGATGCTGAGAGAGGGTGGTGGATCGGTGGGGTGTTACTGGAATGCCATGGTAGAGGGTTGGTTTGAGTCCAACCCTCATCTAATCCTATAGTTTCCGTACCATGGAGTTGACTTCTAGGGAGATCCAGATATGGGGCTTCCTCCAGGTGCTTCCTGGGGACCAACAGGTATATTTTTTATTTCTGCATTTGTATACATATATGTACTTTCATGTATTTTCTTATGGTTTTTCATATATGATGATGTTGACACTATGCTTTGTTTACTTGTAGATGCAGGGCCGTGGGGGCATCCATTGGCCTATTTGGTAGGCCATGATCCGAGGCACTTGGGTGTTGCAGGGGTTGCCCCTATTCCATAAAGACAGATAGTGGTGAGGCCACTGATTGTTCCTCGGGGCGGTACAGAGCGCCCGGTGCAATGATGCCGGTTTGAGATTGGTGGGTTGTCTGAAGGGGTAGCAACAAATGAGGATGAACCTAGATTGCTTGTGCATGCTGAGGATGTAGAGGTGCGATTAGCAGCTACTAAGGCAAAGTTACGTGGTTATCATGACACTTGGGAGTGGGTAGAGTCCCTGACGAGAGGGTTTCCTGTTGATGGATGGGCTAGCTTGGCGGATATCATTGTTGAGATGACGATTTCATTGGAGCAGGCACACCGACCAATTTTGTGCCATATTGCTATGGCGATGGCTACGACTAGTTTGATTTTGGCTCCAAATGTAGATATTGGGCCACGTGAGCCCTAAACGGACTTGATGATTTTTTTCTTTTTGACGAGATGATGTATGTACCAGGGCAAGCACCCATTTATGAGGATGCTCCCCTGTATTTTGTTGACTTATTCTTCCTGGTCGTGGGCTAGTGATTTTTGTACTCATATATTTTTTTATGTATATACGAGATCATTTTTTGGCGGCTCTCATGATGTGATACATGCATCTATACTTTTGGTGTATTTCTGCATTTATGTTTCTGGATGTATCTTATGTTGATGTTTTATGTATCTTGATGGTTATATATACGTGATGCATGCTAGTCTAGGATTTGATTCGCTATGCGATCAACTATATGATTTTCATCTCTTGGTGTATGTGTAAATTTGATTTGATCAAAATATCTCACTAACCTTTGTGCATGTAGATATTTCCAAAAGAGACATGGATCACAGACTTGAAAATTCCTATTTAACTGCGATACTATGAGCTGGAAATCAAGGAATACATGTAGGAGATGGATACCTAGGTGGTGGGCATTTGGGCAACAGTGAGATTTTGCGACCATTGAGATGCACTGTTAGCGAACCCGTGGTGATAAGTTGGCAGAAGATCCATTTGTTGACATGCGATGAGAGAATGGTTTGCTTAAAATAAATCCATGATGAGGTGATCATCATAAAAAATATGTCACTATACATACATGTTTACTCTACATTTTATGGATTAAATTTTTCAATGTAGAGACCATTGACGGGATTTTTTAGGTAAGTCCCATCGGGCTCTGATAGTATGTATGCCCCCTTGTGGAGGCAATGCTTGATGATGTATAGGCCCTTCCAAAGGGTTTCAAACTTTCTAGGTCCTATTGTTTCTTGGGCAACATCGTAGTAGAGGACTAACTCCCCCTCGGTGAAAGTCTGAGGGGTGATGTGGTGATCAAATGAGGCCTTTACCCTCTTTTACTAGGGATGGTTTTTTGGAAATGCGTGCGTTATAGAGGTATCATTTGTGCTATGAGAATCTTTGGTAGAGTTTACCTGTAGTGGTTCGGTACTAACCAAATATATTGTATGAGAGGCAGTACTACTCATAGTATGGGATGTTGATGCCTCATTGTTGTTGCGTGACAAAATATCCTGTGGGGGTATCCATCTCTGAGTCACAGTCTTGGTATGGCATGGTTGGTTGGTACAGATAGGTTTTAATGCTTTTGTTGCTGCACGGAACTATGGAAGGTACAAAAAATTCCTTATGTGGTGGAATTGAGAGCATATGCAACAAAAAAATCGTTTGATTTTTTCTTGGTTGGAGAGGTGATGATGGGGGATGTGGGACACTAAGTGGAAAATGTCGTTGAACCTACTCAGTTCACGGAATTTATTTATCAAATGATTGGGTTTATCACATAGGGCACATGTGATGGGTCATTTTCTTAGCCAGGTGATTTTGGGTTGCTTTTGTCTTAGTTTGGCTTGGTGATGGTGATGGGAGGTGAAATGATGAGGGCCTAGTTTTGTTGGTCGCCTTTTCTCCTCAAACAAACATAAGATATCTAGGGGTCCTTCTTCACTAGGTGGGGGAGTGGGTTCTGCAGATTCTGTATCTGAGTCAAATAGATCAGATTTTTTGTTCATGAGTTTATGTACGAAACTCAATTCTTTGCAGAATTTGGGAAGGTGTGGGAACCTCTTTGTATGATGGCTTTCCTTGCAGATAGTGCATATATACTGTTGGCGTCTAGGTTTTCTTTTTTTAACAAACTGGGTAGGCGGGTGGTTTTGGTAACATGTCCGTAGTTCAGGGCAGAGGTTCATTGGATGAGTAGGTTCATCAGACATAGCACATGGTAAAGCAAAGGGCAACTATTCCTGCTTATGTTTCCTTCGTATGTTGTAGGCAGGCTTTTCAGAGCATGAAGTTGCTTCTTCTTGAATGTAGAAGATGTTTTGGCATTTATTTTCCATTTGAGGGTTTGTTGGTGCTATTAGTTCATTCATGTTGGTTTGAATGAGTGTTTTTAATGTTTCTCAGTATCGAGGGATGTCAGGACAATGATGAGTATATTGCCCATGTTTTTTTCATACAACACATGCATGGCTGGTACATATTTCTTTGCTACGCAAAGGTACAATTTTTGCTCCTTTTGGTGGAGTTGTGGTTGTCGATGTTTTGGTGGCATTCATGAGAGTTTTTAACTCATCTAATTCGTGGCATATGTGGTTTGGGTTCTTGAATGCTTCACATAACGCACAGGGTTGTAGGGCCTTGGATGAGTTTGATGACTCTCCTTTTTTCCTATTTTGTTTATAGGGGCCCAGTTGGTGTAGGTGTAGGATGGTTTCACTTAAGGGTGGTTTCATAAGGTGGAGGTACAAGGATATTTCATACCGGAATGTGTCCTATCTTAGCCGACATGGTCATGGGAACCAGGTACCAAACTGGTATCACGAGAGCCCTATTTGGTAACGTAAGAGTTGCCATGGCTTAGTGCGAGACAAAGCTGGGTCGGGGGCATAAAAACGGGGTTTGCATAATGGCGGGAAGTAAAGTAATGACATTATCAGATGCAAGGTGTGTGGTATCTAGAAATGGTTCCGGGTTTTGGGTGGTGTTTGATGAAGTCATCATGCACACTGGTGCTCTGGTATTTGGGACAAGCTCTTTTCTTACCAGGGGATCTATTGGGAATGTTACTAGGAGGGTTGATGGGTTAAACTGGCCCAAGCTGAGCTCAGCGAAAGTAGTGATCACCTCATGGGAGGAAGATACTAAGGTAAATGCACCATCTGGTGTGGGTAAGGTTGCCTTCTCATAGTATGTGAGTTTATCAATAGTAATGATTTTTCCATCATGGGGGAACATCATTGTTCTAAACATTGAAGAGGCGACTGTGAGAAATTCGTACATATATCTTTGACCTAGTAGGATGTTGTAATCCAACTGGGCATCGAGTACTTCAATGTCTATTAACACAATTTTTCTAGCAAACTTAACTGGCATGCTAGGGTATAAACTGATGGGGGACGAAGGGCATCTGTCATATGCTTTGAGCGTTATGATAGAAGGCTTAAGTTCAGGGGATCATAATTTCTGCCAAATGGACTTGGACATGATGCATGTGGAAGCCCCTTCGTAAAAAATGAAACGATGGATGTTGATATTCTAGATTGAGACAGGGATTTGGAAAGCGGCGACTGAGGGTAGCCATGGAGTAGCTTTTTCCAAGTCAAAGACCATGAGGCGAGAATCAGATGGCTCAATTGTGCCTAGAGAGGAAACTAGGGCTTTCCACTTGGTTGGGCACGTTTGCAAGACTTCGAGCGCTGACATAGCTGATGGTGATTGTCCTAAGTCATCGATTATGTTGTATTTATGGGATGCTTTCGAGTTGTGTGTTCCATGTCATAAATGTTATTTGACCATTTTTGGCATGTCTTCTACAGAAGGTCGAGGGATGGTCAATGACCCTGTAGGTATTTTTGTAGCCGAGGTGGACAGATTGGGCTCTGGGGAAGCTTCATAACTTCGATTCCTTGTTTGCAAAATGATATCTTCCCCCGTCATGAAAATATCGTGATTACGGGCGTTATGGAGGTTCCCTCTAAACGGATGAGTTTAGGGAGTTTGTTGTTGGGTGTTAATGACTCCCTGATGGGGGAAGGGGTCCAACATCACTGCAGCTTGTTGACCACCTTGCCCCCTACTGTCTTGTATCCTTTTTAAGTCAGGAAGTTGAGGACAGTGGTGGGTATAATGACCGTACTCTCCACAGATAGCACATGCATGATTAATCCGCAGACTAGTGTTCTTTCCCTGTTTCCGTGTGTTATTGTTGGTTGTACCTTGGTTTTGGTCTCATTAGGGTTATCCCTTACCGGTGCCCTTGGGGGTTGTTGTTGATTGCTTACCCCCTCGCACGGGCTCTCCCTTTGGCTTTCTATTTGGTTTTATCTTAGAAGTGTTGGAAGGATTAACTAAATTCATTTGTTCCTTCGGTTGTTGTTGTTAAGCGAGAGAAGGTTTCACTAGATTCACCCATGCATTATTTTTCTTTTGTGGGATGTTCTGTTGTTGCGCTAAGAAAGGAGAATATTGGTTTCCTTGTCCTAGGTTAACATACTAACTCAGGGGTGTAGACGTCTTGTCCATACTCCAAGAGGACTATTGGTTTCCCTGAAGGGGATGGTATGAGCCTCTTTGTGGGGGTTAGTATTGGTTAACATTGTTGCCTATATTCTGCATAGGTGAGGGTTGACCATTATAGTACCTTGAGTGTTGTAATGGTGGTGTGTTATGGGTAGCATCATATGCTTGGCCATTGAACGAATACCCATGGTTTTGGTAATTGTTGCTGTGGTGATTTTAGGATAGGGACCCAATTAATCCATCAACACTATTGGATGCGCCTAGGATATCTTTGTAAGTTTACAAGTGCGGGGCATCTGGAAGCACATGATAAATGTACCCAAACTAGTTATAGATAAGCTCCAGCTGCTAGGATTTACTAATGGCTTCTTCCTTGATTTGCATGGATGAATTTGCCACGTCCTTAGATATTTCAAATATGAGGGATCTCAGGAATATGTCCAGGAGGACTTTATCTTCAAACTGGGTTTTGCACAGGCTACGACGTTTTCGCCATTCATGGAGATGGTCCGAGATGTGAGTAGCGGGTGTTTGTTTGAAGTTGGTGAGGAGTTCTAGACCTGAATTGTGGTGGACTGGGAGCTGGAAGAAAGTGAGGAAACCATTAGCTAATGAGCTAAAATTCCCGTGCGATGCAGAGGGCTGGTCCACATACCATTTCGTAGCAGGCCCAGTTAGGGTGTGTTGAAATAGTTGTAATGTAATAGTATCTTCTATTATACTATTAGATGAACACCACAAGTAAAATGTCATGACATGGTTTCCTAGGTCTTCGCCCTGTTTTCCCTCGAAATTTGGAATGTCTAAAGGGAGCTTGGTGGGCATAAATAACCAATTTTGGCCATGATTGATGGGGTCATTGGTTAGCTTGCTTAAATCTCGTAGGCTTAGCAAGTCTAAGAATGTGATTTGTGCATTACCTACCATCATAAAACGCATCTGGATAGTTATGTGCAACAAAGTCCTCTGTGGGGATGTCACAGGAGAATTACCTCGATGGGTATCTCGGGGATTGTCCAGAGGAGAGGTGTGTGCTCTCCTTGTTAGAGTCAGTATTTGCATACTACCATTAGTGATCAAAACTCCTCTTTTATATCATATTAGGGTCCCATTCTTAATTTTTTGTCATTTCACCTAGGTCCTCATTTAAAAATTTACTCACTGATGGTAGCCCTATGTCAAAAGCCCTACTCTCTCTCAAAAAATCAATATTTTTTGCCCCCCCTTCATGTGTCTTACTGAGCATACATTGACTATAAAGGCTCATTCCATCATGTTTTGTGTCAGTCAAGTCCACCTGGAGTCTGCTCATTCAAGGTCCCATTAGGACTTTAGGTTTCATTTTTCCAAAGGTCCAATAAAACACCATTTCACTGCCTAAGGCCAACAAAAGTATGAGAGTGAACAAAATAATATCCCTTTTTTAATTAAAGAGGATTTGCAAGCATGTAACCATGGTTTCCAAAGTTCTAATTTTTATTTCAAGTAAGAATTTCATTCTAGTTTGTAATTTTATTCCAAAAACATAGATGTAATCCTATTTTTTATATTTATGTAATTTTATGTCATTAAAGGTAATAAGTAACTTTTCCCAAGCTGTCAACTCAATTCAAAAATGCCAAAGGACAAAAAGTCAAAGGTCAAAGTATTCTCAATGTATATCAAGTGATTAATTTGTCAAAGAAAAAGTCAAGTGTAAAGGAATAGATTCCAAGAGTAAAGTGAATGACAAAAGGAAGAAAGTGGGTCCCAAAGCCCAAATCATCAATTTCATGAAGTATAAAGGCCACAAAGACATCAAAAACAAATTCATTTTCACTCTCAAAGGTCGAGCTCACACTCCCTTGGTTCAAAAAGTCGATTTTGTAGGTTCAAAGGAAAAAATTCTCTTGGTGTTGCGCTTAGGAGGAAGGTGTTGCGCTTAGAAGGGAGGCATTGTGCTTAGAGCTACAGGCATTACCGTTTTTAACACAGGCACTGCGCTTCTGGGTAAGGCATTGCGATTTTTCCCAGTGAGCCCCCAGAGCACCAAAATGCCTCCAATTGCTATCAAAATTTCAACAAGGCCTTGTTTCCTCTTCTACCAAGTAAGTGACCCTATTTTCACTCCTAAACAACATTTGTTTTTAGTGTTTTGATTCCTAAGAAAAATTGGCCCTTGGGCAAGTGATAAAACCCTAAATTCATCCCTATCCCAAATTTTCTGCCCATAGACCCTACAACACCTTCCTACATCACTATTAAACCCATCCCTACCCTTACACTATCATTTCCTAGTCCCTAAACACTTTTCCCATAAAACCCTAAGACCTAGGTTTCCAAAATTCCTAGGCAGCCTCTACCATAAACCTGTAATTTAATTATCATTCCCAACTCCCTTGACATTTTCACCTCCTATCACCTCCCATAGCTCCATAATCCCTCCCCTCATCTCCCCAAATTTTTATAGCCCTATCCCTATTCCCTAGACCTATTTCCACTTCCCATTCCCACCTACCTTATCCCTAGGGTCTCTTAACCAAACACTATGGAGGAAGACAAAGACTATGTGGAAGAGGAGGATACACAAGTAGAAGAGGATAGAGAATAAAGGAGGCCACACAAAGGAGGAAAAATCCTAAGGCTAGAGCCGACTAGCACAAATGAACTCATGGCTTCACCAATGGTAGTCTCATGTTTTTCAGTATGTAAGTTGCCTTGATTTTTGCAAAATGATTGAAAGAGCTCAACATCACCCTATTTTGACCAAACTTTTTTCATCAAACCTTAAAGATAATCAAGTGACCCTAGCGGGAGTGACCTTCACTTTGTCTACTTCCATCATCACTGCTGCCACAGGGATTCCAAACATGGGTGAGAGGTGGTTTAAATCAAAATATTTGGAGGATTAGTATTATGAACCATTCATCAAACCACTATACAAAAATGAGAGGGGGATGGTGTTCCCTTTCAGCTACCTTCTTAATAGGTATGCCCCCATGATGAAAATCATCATGAAGTACTTCTCTTGTGAAGGAAGGTTCTCTAGGCTCTACACCTACCATATCAGATTGCTTATGCACTTCACAGGGGTCAAATTCCTCAATATCCCATACTATCTGTTCAAAAGCATAGAAAAAGTCACCTCCATTGTGTAGAAGACAGATTATGACCAACATATGAATAGCCTTTTCCATCACTTATTGATCAATATCATTGTCCTTCATCACCTTGACCAACAGCATATTTCATGGGACAATTTCATTGCCAATGATATTTTCACTGCTCCACAAGCTCCACATGCTAAAGATATGCCTTCTTCATCTCATCCCAATGATCATCATGTTGAATCCATACCCACTCAATCTCAACCCACTACATCTATTCCTCCATCTGATCAGCCACCCTCAGCATCACTGCCATCATCACCATTTCATAGTCATGCAGGGTCACCTAGCAAAGCTGAGGTCATTAGGCCTAAGAGCACAGATGTGAGCACATTGACACATACTTATCAGAGAGGCCACATGAAGGTGTTTGCCCCACAAATTGTGGGAGGGGCCTTGTCTTCTTCATCAACTAAGTAGGTACGCAAAGGTAAAGAAACAATGACAGAGGTAAAGATCCAATAGAAGGAGGAGGACCTTCATGAGACAGAACAAGATTTTAAGCTTATTGATCCAAATGAGTAGGATGAATATGAGGATTTTAGCATAGTCATCAAGGAGAAGGATGCCCAAATTAGAGAGCTCCAGACTAACTTAGAGAGAGCTAAGTTTGTCATTTCTTTTCTTGAGCAGGAAACCAAGGAGCTAAATACCAAAAATCTGATCAATGAGGTGAAACTCATCAAGGCTCAAAGAGAAGATAATAAATCAAAGGTCATGATTGATGAAGAATATGGGAAGTATGGGGATTCTGATGAGGAAGAGGACCAAATGCCAAGATAGAGGCCTAGGACTAGAGGGCTGAATAGAGCTCCAGAACTTGAGAGACAAAAATAGGCTGAACTTGTCAATGAGCTCAGTTTGAATGAACAGTTTGCCATCATGATGAATAAGGACCAGGAATATTGGTTTAAAGGGGTAAATGAGAATCTTGAGAAGCTCTTGAAGAAGTCAAAGAGGGACAATGACTTACAAATAAATATGGCCAAACATTACTTCAAGAAAAATCAAATTGCAAGGTCCAAGCTCTAAAGATCAAAACAAGACTTGAAACCCTAGCCAAGAAAAAGGAGGAAGACAAGCTTGAAATCCTTGTTGAGGCATCACTCATGGCCTAACACACCTCATCAGCCTTCCATAGATCAAATTTTGAATAATTTTGAGCAATTTTGGAGTTTTTTGCATTTTTGCACCAGTCACACTACTAGGGCGTTGCGCTTTTCCTATAGGCCTCCAAATGAAAAATGGTCACCACCATTGGATTCAAAAGGAAAAATTAAGTCAGGAAAAACACTTTGCTAAGATTTTTGGGTCAACTGAGCAGTCAAAAGGTGAAAAAACACCCTAAAAATCATGTTTCTGCCCTGTTTTGGAGGCTGGCGCTGCGCTTTTGACCAGTCTTGGGAGAATACACGTTTTGAGGGTCAAAGATTGACTATTTTGGAAAATAAAGGTAGATATGGAAACTAGACAAGACACGCTTTCCAATGAGCTATCCTAGTCTCAATTTGGACACCAGGAACCCCCTCAAAAGTGGAGCTGAAGTTGGCACTACGCTTAGGACAGTGGCGCTGCGCTTTTGACACAAATTTTCTGAGTTTCTTCATTTTGTAAATTTTCTCAGTTTTGACAGTTTCACCTTGAAAAATCATGTTTTTACCAATGTAATTGATGGATGTAAATTTAATAATGATTTTTTTACTGTTACCTAGGGTAAATACATTAGGTGAAAATTATTTTTGTGATGTAATGAATTAGTTTCCAAAAAGTGAGGGATCAGTCACTTTGACCACCCTACACTCTAGCTATCAGTTTAGTTTTTTGTGGAACTACTCCTCCTCTCATGGATTCAACCACTGAGGCTGGGAGGAGTTTGTTTGATGCCTATATCATGTACTTTTTCAGTCATTCTACCGGTTGGACTCCATTGGATGTTGTACTAGTGATTCAGACTTGGCATGGAATATATTGGATGAGTTGTAGCTATTTTTGTGGGATTCCTGTGGCATGGTATTTTGATATTGTTTCTTCTTCAGTTGCATGTGTATGAATGTTTTGTATTTTCCATGATTCATTTCACTTCTAAATATTTCTTATTTTCAAGGGTGATAAGCAGAATTCATCTTCTATGCTATGTTTTGGGAACATCACCATAATTTGTTTCATTTCTTCAGTTTAAAAAGAATTCATGATTTCCATGCTCTTTTTTGAACCTCATCAGTCTAAACCATTTCATCAATATATTACAAAGTGTTAAAGTACTTGCCTACCTTGCCCCATCAGATGTCTGTGAGTTTGGTTTTGTTTTGCCCTGACCTAGTTCACTCTCTAACCTAATTCACTCATCCAGTGACTACCCCAATCAAAATCAAATCAAAACCCTGAGCTACTATATCTAGCCTAAAACCCTAATCTATCCAGCCCTCTTGGCTATGATCCTTTGGAGAGAGCCCTCTCAATCCTGGTAGGGCTAGCTACCAAGAAAAAAGATTGGTCTGTGGTTACCTTAGCTAGACTCTTCCTCAGCCTTGGAGATCCAAGGGAGTGATAACATACTGGCGCTGTTTTTAGGGAACGAAAGAGTCATTTTCCCTAGGTGTATGACAATTTCATTGGAATTTAGTCCTTTGGATGATGGGACGAAGTTTCAAAAATGTTGATTCCATAATTGCAGTGTTAAGATCCAATTCCGCATCCTGACCCAGCTGATTCAGTCGAAGATATTCAGAGCTTGTTCGAAAAGAAAAGAAGTTCATAAACCACAAGTTCAAATCAAACCTCATTTCATTGGTAAGCTCTTGATCATTACCTGTTAAAATTTTCTATTGAAATAAATTCCATGGTGGTGAAGTTTGAAGCTTTCTTTGTTCTTCTCAAGTCTGAATTCTTTTACATTACATAGTCTTTGACCCTGTTAAGATTCTGGCTCCGAAAAGATATACCAAGTCAAACCCTGACCCGAACCCTCCTTCTCCTGTTGATGATCCTGAAAGATTGTTAAGAAAACCTAAAGTCCCTTTCCCTGAGACCGAAAGCACAAAGTTGGAAAGGACCACTTCCTTGCCAGATCAAATACTGAGTATTGAGGATATTCCTTTTGATATTAAATTCGATCTATCCCTATTTCGTTTGAAGCCTAAGTCTTGTCTTACAGAGGAAGTGTTTTATCCCATAAAGTTTGATTCATACTTACCCACCTCAAAATCTTTGTTTAATCAATCTTCTGCTACATCACAGTCTTCAAAACTTGAGCACGAGATTTGGTCTAATTTTGAGAAACTTCAAAGCCTAGTCGACCAATTACAAATTATTGCCGAAAAAGCCTATATCGAATATCAACTTGAAAGATTATCTCCTGCCATAGCCTCTACTGCACCTCCGAAAACAACTGTATCTGCACCTCCATCTTCATCCCAGCCAACTCAAACCATTATAATCCCCATATGCCCTCCCCCAGCAGTCATGGAAGGATTTTCTCCCTTATAATTACCTGGTCAGTTAGCAGCTTTACCTCAGACCTATGGCCAGAGACTTCCTCTTTTTGATGGCAGCCCGGGAGTCACAACACAATAACATATTGATAAGATGGTTGATTTTATTGACTTAGAGGAGGTTGATGATGATGATGCCAAAATGAGGCTAATGGCTCAAAGTTTTTCCTGAGATGTGAAAAAATGGTTCTGTGGTTTGGCAGCTAGCTCCATTGATACTCCTTGGAGGTTAAATGATTTTTTCTTATCCAGGTGACAGGAAAAGAATAATCCATTGCAGATCTTGGTGGAATACAATACATTGAAAATGAATCCTAGCGAGACGGTTCAGGAGTTTACTATAAGGTTCAATCAAATTTACAATTCCATTCCAGATAACATGAAACCTCCATTTGATTTGGCACTTCAACATTATCCAGATGCTTTTGATCCAGAGATGGCTTATCAACTATAGGAAAGAGATCCTGCCACTTAGGAAGAAATGCAAAATAATGCAGTGAGTGTCGAAGCAAACTTGATGATTAAAAAGTCTCAGTTGAAACGTGAGAAACTGGAAAAGAAAGTAACAATCAAAGAAGAACCCTCTTCTTCCACCAATCTCAAACTAGATGCTCTGATCAGAACCATGGAGAGGATGGCTGACCGAATGATAAATTCAGATAGACAGCAGGAGCCACAAGTTAGGAACCCAGATTTCAGAAACCACCAGCAACATCAATACAAGATAAAACAAAGAGAGAAGAAATCTCCTGAGGCATCAACATCTCAGCATCAAATTCGGACACCCTTGTAGCAAAATTATGCTCAAAGAGAATAAGAGGATGAAACATACCTTATTGTTGAAGAAAACCACTTCTTTAGGGAAGATTACCATCCAATTTTCTTGACTAAAAATGAGAAGTATGTCGAGAAGACAGAGGAACCTAAAGATGAAGACTACATACTCGCAAATGACTATGCATTGGAAACCAAATCAGATGATTATCAAAGAGGATACTTGAATGCACTCAACTCTCACCAGAAGCAATATTCCTTAAGAAATAGAGATGTCCCAATCACTCCCATCCAGAAGAGGATATCATAGTAGAAGGATACTTAACTGAAGACAATTCCTCAAGGTAATCAAAGTAGAGGCAAAGAGCTGGCAGCAGCTAACCAAAGAAAAATAAATCATCTGTCTACAAGCAATCCAAACAAGAACCATGACAGTCAGAAGAAAGATCAAACATCAAAATATCTACCCGAGAAAAGAGACATCATCCAAAAAGAGGTAGATAAATCTAACTCATTCAATTTGGAAACTGAAATTTCAAAGTTGAAAGTGTCAATCCCTCTTACTGAACTTGTCAAAAATATCTGTTACAAGTCTGATATAGTTAAAATGTTGAAATTTGACCCAATGTTTGACATGGTTAATGTCGAAGATGACCAGCCTGAGTTGATTTTTGGTCCAGTCATAGATGGTCAGTCAAAAGATAGTGACGTTCCTCCATTTTACCTGAGTTTAAGAATCCATCAATACATTCTTCATAACTCCATTCTTGACTATGGAGCCTCCCATAATTTAATGCCCAAGGCCATCATGGAAAATTCTAGTCTAGATATAACTCGTGAATACCATGACTTGTATTCTTTTGATTCCGGTAAGTTCTGTTGTCTTGGTCTAATAAAGGATTTGGTAGTATCCCCCGACCAAATCCCAACAAAGAATGTCTTAATGGATGTGGTGGTAGCTGATATACCACCACGATTTGGTATGTTATTGTCAAGGTCTTGGGGAGCGAAACTAAGAGGCAAACTACAGTTACACTTCTCCTATGCCACTATTCCGGTTTTCAGGAAATTGAGAAAATTGTACCAAGAGACCAAAATGAAATTCATGATAACTAGAAAAGAGAAGCCCAATAATCATCCTATAGATGTTGTACATATAGATTTAGAGTCATTTATTTTATATAATGATAGTGGACTGAATGATGTAGATAGTCAGCTTGTGGAAATTAAAGATGTACCAGAGATTTCCAATTGTATAAGTATAGTTACAGATCAGAAAAACTAAAAGCTACCAAGTTCATTTGAACAGCCATCAGACAAGTCAGAGAAAGGCTCAGAAAAGCAATCAGAGAAGGTAATGGAAAATTTAGAATAGCCTAAAGAGAAAGTTCAGAAAATTGACCCAAAACAAAGACCAGATTTATAGCCCTTGGAAGAGGAGCATGGTCTTTGGACCATGGACTTTGATGGTGCTCTCGGGAAAGATGGGGCAGGCATTGGCATTTGGATCCAAAGTCCACATCATTAGCAAGGTGAGGTCCCTCAGAATGTTAGATTATGATCATACAAGTTGGCTTTTGATTGCACTAACAATGAGGCGAAATACGAAGCACTGATCACAGGCTTAAAGATCTTGAAAAGATTGGGTGCAAAAAGAATCTTTGTGTATGGTGATTCAGAACTTATGATCAAGCAAGTTAAAGGTGAATATCAAGCTCACCATTCGCAGATGAGACAATATAGAAATATTGTTTTAGATATTTTGATAATTTTCCCGGAATATACACTTTTGGTTGCACCAAGGAGTTAGAATCTTATGGCAGATTCTTTGGCTACAGCTGCAAGAAATTTCAAAATCCCCGTGAATGGTAGGCTCCTTAAGCACTATCTTTTCTGAATTGTCCCGGTTTCATTGTACATAATAATTTAACTTGTTGTAAGTGTGAAGTAGAGAATCACTAGAGTTCGGAGCTCGAAATGAAGGCCATGGAGCTTCACTGATTTTCTGCCATTTTTGATGTTCAGTCATCAGTTAAGTAAGTTAGTTTTGAGGCAGTTTGTGTTTTTCGAGTTGTCAGAATTTATTCATGCATTTCAGTTTAAGTTTTTGAACGTATTGGCCCACATGGTTAGGCACTTGGTCTACAGGTTCTTGACACCTTCAAGGAGCTTCCATCCCCAAATAAGGCCGATGTTAGAGTCAGTATTTTCATACTGCCATCAGTGATCAAAACTCCTCTTTTATATCATATTAAGGTCCCATTCTGAAATTTTTGTCATTCCACCAAGGTCCTCATTTAAAAATTTACTCATTGATGATGGCCGTATGTCAAAATCCCTACTCTCTCTCAAAAAATAAATATTTGTTGGCCCACCTTCATGTGTTCTACTTTAGCATACATTGACTATAAAGGCTCATTCCATCATGTTTTGTGTCAATCAAGTCCACCTAGACTCTGCTCATTCGAGGTCCCATTAGGTCTTTAGGTTTCATTTTTCCAAAGGTCCAATAAAACACCATTTCACTGCACAAGGCCAACAAAAGTATGAGAGTGAACAAAATAATATCCCTTTTTCAGTTAAAGAGGATTTGCAAGCAAGTAGCCATGGTTGCCAAAGTTCTAATTTTGATTTCAAGTAAGAATTTCATTCCAGTTTGTAATTTTATTCCAAAAACAGAGATGTAATCCTATTTTGTATATTTATGTAATTTTATGTCATTAAATGTAATAAGTAGCTTTTCCCAAGCTATCAACTTAGTTCCAAAATGCCAAAGGACCAAAAGTAAAAGCTCAAAGTATTCTCAATGTATATCAAGTGATCAATTTTTCAAAGAAAAATTCAAGTGTAAAGGAATAGATTCCAAGAGTAAAGTGAATGAAAAAAGGAAGAAAGTGGGTCCCAAAGCCCAAATTATCAATTTCATGAAGTACAAAGGCCACCAAGACATCAAAAACAAATTCATTTTCACTCTTAAAGGTCAATCTCACACTCCCTTGGTTCAAAAAATCGATTTTGCAGGTTCATAGACAAAAATTCTCTTGGTGTTGCGCTTAGGAGGAAGGGGTTGAGCTTAGAAGGGAGGCGTTACGCTTAGAGCTGCAGGTGCTGCCTTTTTTAACACAGGTGCTGCGCTTCTGGGTAAGGTGCTGTGCTTTTGCCTAGTGAGACCCTAGAGCACCAAAATGCCTCCAAATGCTCTCAAAATTACAACAAGGCCTTGTTTCTTCTTCTACCAAGTAAGTGACCCCATTTTCCACCTATTTTCACTCCTAAACAACATTTGTTTTTAGTGTTTTGATTCCTAAGAAAAATTGGCCCTTGGGCAAGTGATAAAACCCTAAATTCATCCCTATCCCAAATTTTTTGTCCATATACCCTACAACACCTTCCTACATCACTATTAAAACCATCCCTACCCTTACACTACCATTTCCTAGTCCTTAAACACTTTTCCCATAAAACCCTAAGACCTAGGTTTCCAAAATTCCTAGGCAGCCTCTACCATAAACTTGTAATTTAATTATCATACGCAACTCCCTTGACATTTTCACTTCATATCACCTCCCACAGCTCCATAATCCCTCCCCTCATCTCCCCAAATTTTTATAGCCCTATCCCTATTCCCTACATCTATTTCCACTTCCCATTCCCACCTACCTTATCCCTAAGGTCTCTTAACCAAACACTATGGAGGAAGACAGAGACTATGTGGAAGAGGAGGATACACAAGTAGAAGAGGACAGAGAATAGAGGAGGCCACACAAAGGAGGCAAAATCCTAAGGCTGGAGCCCACTAACACAAATGAACTCATGGCTTCACCAATGGCAGTCTCATGTTTTCAGTATGTAGGTTGCCTTGATTTTTGCAAAATGATTGAAAGAGCTCAACATCACCCTGTTTTGACCAGAATTTTTGCATCAAACCTTAAATATAATCAAGTGACCCTAGCAGGAGTGACCTTCACTTTGTCTACTTCCATCATTGTTGCTGCCACAAGGATTCCAAACATGGGTGAGAGGTGGTTTAAATCAAAAGATTTGGAGGATCAATATTATGAACCATTCATCAAACCACTGTATAGAAATGAGAGGAGGAGGGTGTTCCCTTTCAACTACCTTCTTAATAGGTATGCCCCCATGATGAAAATCATCATGAAGTACTTCTCTTGTGAAGGAAGGTTCTCTAGGATCTACACCTACCATATCAGACTGCTTATGCACTTCACAAGGGTCAAATTCCTCAATATCCCATACTATATGTTTGGAAGCATAGACAAAATGGCCTCCATTATGCAGAAGAGAGATTATGACCAGCAGATGAATAGCCTTTTCCATCACTCATTCATCAATATCATTGTCCTTCACCACCTTGACCATCTGCATATTTCATGGGACAATTTCATTGCCAATGATATTTTCACTGCTCCACATGCTGAAGATATGCCTTCTTCATCTCATCCCACTGATCATCATGCTGAAGCCATACCCCCTCCATCTCAGCCCACTACATCTATTCCTCCATCTGATCAACCACCCTCAGCATCACTGCCATCATCACCATTTCATGATCATGCAGGGTCACCTAGCAGCACTGAGGTCATCAGGGCTAAGAGCACAGGTGTGAGCACATTGACACATACTTATCAGAGAGGCCACAGGCAAGTGTTTTCCCCACAAATTATGGGAGGGGCCTTGCCTTCTTCATCAACTAAGCAAGTACACAAAGGTAAAGAAAAGATGACAAAGGTAAAGATCCAACAGCAGGAGGAGGACCTCCATGAGATAGAACATGATTTTGAGCTTATTGATCCAACTGAGCATGATGACTATGAGGATTTTAGCATAGTCATCAAGGATAAGGATGCCTAAATTAGAGAGCTTAAGACTAACTTAGAGAGAGCTAAGTTTGTCATTTCTTTTCTTGAGAAGGAAAACGAGCTAAAGACCAAAAATCTGATCAATGAGGTGAAACTCATCAAGGTTCAAAGAGAAGTTAATAAAGCAAAGGTCATGCTTGATGAAGCATATGGGAAGTATGGTGATTTTGATGAGGAAGAAGACCAAATTCCAAGACAGAGGCCCAGGACTAGAGGGCTAAAAAGAGCTCTAGAACCAGAGAGGCAAAAAGAGGCTGAACTTGCTAACGAGCTCACTTTGAATGAATAGTTTTCCATCATGATGAATAAGGATAGGGAATAATGGTTTGAAGGGGTAAATGAGCATCTTGAGAAGATCTTGAAGAATTAAAAGAGGGAAAATGACTTACAAAGAAAGATGGCCAAACATTACTTCAAGAAAAATCAAATTGCAAGGTCCAAGCTCCAAAAGATCAAAACAAGACTTGAAACCCTAACCAAGCAAAAGGAGGAAGACAAGCTTGAAATCCTTGATGAGGCATCACTCATGGGCTAAAACACCTCATCAGCCTTCCACAAATCAAATTTTGAATAATTTTGAGCAATTTTGGAAAATTTTGGAGTTTTTTGCATTTTTGGCAATTTTTGCACTAGTCACACTGCCAAAAGCGCAATGCCCTAGGTGCTGCGCTTTTCCTAGAGGCCTCCAAATGAAAAATGGTCACCACAATTGGATTCAGAAGGCCAAATACAGTCAATAAAACCACTTTTCTAAGCTTTTTTGGGTCAACTGGGTAGTCAAAAGGTCAAAAAACCCCAAAAAATCATGTTTCTGCCCTATTTTGGAGGCTGGCGCTGCGCTTTTGACCAGTCTTGGGAGAATCAACTTTTGGAGGGTCAAAACTTGACTATTTTGGAAACTAAAGGTATATCTGGAAACTAGACAAGACAGGATTTCCAATGAGCTATCATGGGTTCAATTGGGACACCAGGAACGCCCTCAAAAGTGGAGCTAATGTTGGCGCTGCGCTTAGGACAGTGGCATTGTGCTTTTGACATAAATTTTCTGAGTTTCTTCATTTTTTAAATTTTCTAAGTTTTGATAGTTTCACCTTGACAAATCATGTTTTTACCAATGTAATTGATGGTTGTAAGTGTAATAATGATGTTTTTACTGTTACCTAGGGTAAATACATTAGGTGAAAACTCTTTTTGTGATGTAATGAATTAGTTTCCAAAAAGTGAGGGATGAGTCACTTTGACCACCCTACACTCTAGCTATCAGTTTAGTTTTTGGTGGAACTACTCCTCCTCTCATGGATTCGACCCTTGAGGCTGGGAGGAGTTTGTTTGAGGCCTATATCATGTACTTTTTCAGTCATTCTATAGGTTGGACTCCATTGGATATTGTACTAGTGATTTAGACTTTGGCATGGAATATATTGGATGAGTTGCAGCTATTTTGGTGGGATTCCTGTGGCATGGTATTTTGATATTGTTTCTTCTTCAGTTACATGTGTGTGAATGTTTTGTATTTTCCATGATCCATTTCACTTCTAAATATGTTTGATTTTCAAGGGTGATAAGCATAATTCATCTTCTATGCTCTGTTTTGGGAAAATCATCATAATTTGTTTCATTTCTTCAGTTTAAAAAGAATTCATGATTTCCATGCTCTTTTTAGCACCTCATCAGTCTAAACCATTTCATCAATATACTACAAAGTGTTAAAGTACTTGCCTACCTTGCCCCATCAGATGTCTGCAATTTTGATTTTATTTTTCCTTGACCTAGTTCACTCTCTGACCTAATTCACTCATCCAGTGACTACCCCAATCAAAATCAAATCAAAACCCTGAGCTACTATATCTAGCCTAAAACCCTAATCTATCCAGCCCTCTTGGCTGTGATCCTTTGGAGATATCCCTCTCCAGCCTGCTAGGGCTAGCTACCAAGTCAACAGATTGGTTTGTGGTTACCTCAGCTAGACTCTTCCTCAGCCTTGCAGATCCAGAGGAGTGATAACACTCCCAAAGGGGGTAGTGTGTGGGGATCCTTCTGTAGTTGTGAAAAATGTACTTTGATGAGGAGGAGTTCTGAGAAAATATGCACCAATAAAGGAAAACCCAATAATGGTGGTTGAGTGATGTCCTCTTCACCTAAATGTTGGGAGTCTTGGCAAACCTCCCGACAATGGGGGGAGGTTTGAAAAACATCTAGATCGACGAGGAGCTGTGGGGTCCCCTATTGTGTCGATTTAGAGTGTGTGCTACTTTGTGTATGGTGAGGGAAGGAGATAAATATCAATGCAATTGGGTCACATACATAAAACAAAGCGAAAATATAAATGGTTTATTTTCAATTAATTTAAAGTATGTGATCAAGCAAAAAAGAAAAAGGTTTTTGTTTGTTGCGTATGATAAAATGTCCTATGTAGACTTAATTGTCCTATCCGGTCTCAAAGTAATTGGGCCTTGCGAACATATCCTCTGATGGGTCTTGGGGAAACATCCTGAAAAAACTGGCGACACCTTCCAGCAACCAAGAATCAGCCTAGGTAATGGTAATGAGGCTTAAGTGGTACCTGCACCATCACCTATAGGGAAAGGATGCCCTAGATTTGGTCACTAAGTACCTTCATCCCACATGAGCTTTTGAGTCTTTAGCTTCTTGGTAGCTAGTTACCAGTATTGAGTGCCAGATGGTTTAGGTAGCCCCAAAGAGTACTACACGCAATGGACCTAAGTTGAACCCCCTCTTAATTGGGTCTCTGCCATGCTCTAGTATTCTTTTCTATGGGATGATTGAAGGATTTTAAGCTCCCTAGAAAGTCAAAAACTATGTTTCAAAGGTGTAACATGACCATGGCATCTTATGGGATACCTACCCCCAATGGTCCTAACCTAAACTATAAACTTTTTGGTGGCCCCTATGGGGAAATTTAATTGGTTCAAGTTATGGTTGTTTTTAAGGAGTCTTAATTCACTTATGGAGTGACTTTGTAAGCCAAAATAGACTAAGTACCCAAAGCTCCAAAAAATTGGAGGCTTTCTTGAGTACAAAGTATATGAAGGCTTAGTGGGTGATGAAAGTGAACATACAAAGTGTAATAAGATGTGGATATGAGATGATCATTTTCAATATCCTTCTAATTACGCTGAGTGTTGATTGTTCCTTGCTTGAAAAAAGAAATGTATTTGTGGATTATGGGCCACTGACTTTTTTCTATTAAACTATGTGGAGTTTAATAAGGGAGATGGCAATTCAAATGTTTTCTAGAAGGTTTTCATATGCAATCCCAGGTTCGTCTAAGAGACGCAAGGGAAGAAAATATTACTTACTTTCTCTAGTAACATTTGCTCCTAGTCCAAAAAAATGCTTTGGTTAGTAGAAAGATTTGTGGATAATGGGCCACTTACTTCTTCACTAATTAAGCTATGTGATTTGACAAAAATTTAAGCAAAATAGTTTGTAAGCATATGTGGATTTTGGCCACTTCCTTTCCTCCTTAATTAATCTATGTGGACATTTTGCAAATACATAAAATAAATAAATAATAAAAATAAAAATAAATAAATAAATAACAAATAAAATATATATATATATATATAAATAAAAATAACAATAAATAAATAAATAAAAGATAAAAAAATTTAAAATTTAAAATTTAAAAAAAAATAATAAATAAATAAATAAAAATAAAAATAAAATTATTTGCTTGAAGAATTATGGTTCATCAACCCACCAGGAGTACTAAATAGTAAATACTGAATGCAGAGGTGAAAGAAATTCGCTAAAGGTTGCCAATCACCTAAGAAACGAGGAAAAATACAAGGTTTTTCTTTGCTCTCTGTTTACCGCACGGTTCTTTTAGACACAGACACATGCTCGTGGTTTTTGCAGAAACAGACGTGTGTTCATGTCTGTAAGAGGAAAATTCACACGGGCGAGAAAGATCAGAAAAATTTTCACCTCCACGAGCTTAGAATAGGTCTTGGGGGACTGTAAAAAATCCAGATTGGTGAAGAACGCCTTGTAGGATGGTTGTCCAGAGAGGAGGTCCTGCAAAAACAATCTCTAGATTATTGAAAAGGTGTCAGTGTGGTTTCCATTCCTGCTGTAGTGTTTTAGAGCACAAGTGTACCAAAAGACACCGCCTTAGTAGTGGATTGTTACCTACAAAGGATACCAGTCGAAATTGGTGTTGTTAATGGACAGACTTAAATAAACACAACATTGTAAATAGTGGAAACAATGCATACATACACATAAACTAAAGAAAGAGGTACATAAACAAAGCATTGCTCAAATGGAGCAAACACATCAATAATATATGGAAAAATATCCCTTTATTGATTGCTGGTGGTAGAGGTTGAATATAATTGAATCTTAGAAAATTGAAGAGAATTCTTTGAGCTATGGAGCTAAAAAATCCTCAGCAAAGGGGTTTCTTTCCTCAATCTCTTTGCAAGTTTCTCCTCTCTCTCAAAGAAGTGTGAAGACTCTCCAATGGTGGATTCCTCTTCTCTCACTAAGATGTTGGGTTGCTTAGAAGCAATATGACCAACATGTTAGTGCTCTTCACTTCCTTGGCTTCAACAATGCAATGGTGGTTTGCTCAAACAACAATTTGGTCAGCATAACAATGTCTCATGTTTTGGTTCTCCCATGGCCTATTTATATAGATTTTTTTTGAATCCTTCTTCCCTCTCTTGGTACATGTATGATAATGACACATGAGTAGGACAAGAGGATTCCATTGAGGGTTGCATATCTCCAAGGTAACTCGAATTTGGTTGTACTGGATTGATCTCATGTTAGAGACTCGGCCCAAGTGTGCAAAGTGGTCCCAGATCATTGATTCATCCTCTTCTGCAACCACGTGGCTTTTGGAGGTTATGCCGCACATGCACGTTTATCGAAGAAATATATGCGTGGCCTTAATTGTTTTTCCTTTATAAACTTTGGACCTTAGGAGAACTTTGATCTTTTAAAATTCATAATTATTCGATTGGAAAAATATCCACCTATGCATTTTTCTGGACACGTTTAATGTCTTCTAGATTGTACTAGCAAGTGTACGATTTTTTGGTGTTAATAGTGGATATAGTAAATGGTGGAAAAACCTTGATGAAGATACTAGAATCTACGTCACATGGTAAATATTTGAAGAATTTTTCTCAAATAGACACAAAAATATAGGTGATGAATAAAATTCAGGATAAATTAAATGAAGCTAAAGCAAAGAATTCTAAATTACAAATGACAACGAAATGCTAAAACAAGATCTTATAAATAAAGGTGATGAGTTTTTCAAGGTACAATCCATTAATCAAACATTGATGGGGGAGGTTCAAAATTAAAACTATAAAATAATAATAAATAAAAGTGGGAAATGATGAGTGTATGGAAAAATTTAAAATGAAAGATGAATAAATTAAAAGGTTAGAAAAGCCTAATCAAGACATACATAACAATGTTACAAATATGAAAAAATGTCTATTTAATCCAATGACAAAGGATGAAGATGCTACTAGAGTAGTTGAAGAGAATACTTCTAAACCACTTGAAGAGGAAGTTTGTAAGAAGTGTTAGCACTCTGTAAATTTCTCTAGGCTGAAAAGAGAAATGCAGAGGTAACCACTGACCACTTTTAGGGTAGAATCCAACCCTACTAGCCTTGGAGAGGGCTCTCTCACTGTGTTCTTCTCTCAATCAACTAAATGACTGAAATTTTCTAGATCTTAGGCTAGCTATGATGATCAAAGGGTAGTTTTAGGCTTGATGTCTGAAGGTAAGTGTAGGAAAGTAAAGCTACTCTAGATCAGATCACTATTTTAGATCCAAGTAAATAAGGGATATGATGAAATTCGAACAGAGGCAAGATAGGAAAACTTAGTGATATCAAATCAAATTTTGTTATAGTGAATGGGTGGGTGGAGCATGAGTAAATAGGAAAAATTGAGCATCAAAGCATTGATGAGTTCATATCGCCATAGAGGAAAAAGATAACACATATGATCAGTTGATTTAAATCAGAGCACTAAGTGAATTCTGGAAATATTTCCTTTCAAACTGAGCATGAGGAATGTTTACACCATGAAAATATATATTAGAAACAGAACACAAAGGAACACACATACCAATAAGCACTGACACAAGAATCTCTGCTAAAACTGCATCTGCCTTCTTCTTTTCACTTGGGAGAATGATACAAAATCGCAGAAAATGTAGACTAGCTTCCTTCCACTCCAACCTAGAACTATTTTCTATGTTCTTACATCATTATATACAATGAGGAATTCGAATTACTACTCTGGGTGGTCGAATTCACTCCATAAAAGTGAAATGGTCTAGATACAATGCATATTTACTTGCTATGCAGAAAAATAGGAACTATTATACCAAGACCAATACAATTTAGAAACATCAACAAGTTGGAATATTTGTTTAACAACTCAAACTACATGACTTTAAACTTATATACACCTATTCAACAACCAAAATTACTTCTAGAAGTTCGAAAACTAGAATTTGCAAAAGAAGGTAGATGATTGTCTACTTGTGTAGCAGTTGCACAACAGAGGGCGTAAGTTTTCAAATTGGTATGGTGCAGGTGGTTTCTGTGAAAAACCAAGTATGTAGATGTGCCTGAGATGACCCAGTGTTGATGTAGAACCCACTGAGTGCTTCCTTCCATGCTTACAGGACTTCAAAATGTTTGTTTTTACTTTGCGCAACAGAGTTTGAATTTTGAACTAATATTGATTTTTCCTGCTCCAAATCAATTGAAGATGACCATATACTAGCTACATTCAACTTACAACATTCCCAACATACTTCAAGCCTTTCAAAATTTCTACACTTTCATCAAAACATGACATCATGGAACTACATAATAGGCCCTTGGTTACACAGGTTCAGACTTCAGCAAAATGGAATAAAACAGAGCATATAGCCATAACTTCAAAAATGAAAAAATGAGCATGTCCTCCATGAATAGAAAATATTTGAGGTTCCACTTTGTTTGAAATCCTATATTCATGAATGAATGGGTTCACAGGTGAAGTTCTAGCATTTCCTAGTTCTTGGCATGTCTCTTAATTTAGTGCTTCCTTGACATCTCTCTCTAGTAGTTTTTCCCATAGTGTTGGTTGATGATTCTCTGTTGATTCATTTATGTTTCCCCACGTATCATCAGTAGCGTACTTAAAAGGATTCTCAGGATTCTCAGGATCATGCTTGCTGACATCCCAGTGCCAAGAATTGTCGACTGTTACTGTTGCTGCAGGATGAACTTCTAAAGATGTGTCACTGACAACTTCTTTAAACTGATGCCTTTTATACACTACTGATTGTTCCTGAATTTGTCCATTACTGTTGTGTTTTGATTCTTCTAGCAGAGCCCGTGATTCTGCATTGTCAATACCTTGAAAGTTCAAGTCAAAATCTCTTACATCTGGTAGTAGAAATTATAATGCTAAAGGCTTGTGCTTAACCGTGTTCTGAGGGGATGTTTTAGGAAACTTTTCCAGTGACATTACAGGAGCTTTCGTATTTCTGTCAATGTCCTCATCTGTCATTATAATATTCCTTTGTGAAAATTTATTTTTTATGATCTATGTATCCAAAATCCATATTTCATGTTCACCTATACTTGGGTTTGTAATGCCATTATTTTTTACCTGCTACAGTTACCTTTCCTTTGTAAATCCTGTTGCTAGGCTATCTACAAAACTCTGCTCTTGATCAGAAATAAATAGTCCACTTTAATACTACAAATCTAACTTTTGATATGAGGTTTTGTCAAGGCCTTCAGAACTTGGGTCTTTTCTTTTCTTTTTGACTTCCCCATCTTTATGAAGTTTTGAAACTTCACTGATAGGAGTAATGTCGGAATATTCAAGTCTCACATGTTAAAAATACAAGAAAAAGGAAATTCAGAAAAAACCCTAATTGAAGGGAAAAAAAGAAAAAAAGGGAAAACCCTTGGAGGATTCGACAAAATTTTATCATTAATAAAGTAGGAAGAAATGGCAAAAATGACAAATGCTAAGTTTGATGTGGAGAAATTCACTGAAGAATAATTTTTCATTGTGGAAATTGAAAGTAAGGGATTTGCTGGTGTAACAAGGGTTGCACAAAGCATTAGACGGGGTTAAAAAGAAACCTATTGGCAAGACAGATTTGGATTGGGAGGACTTGGATTCCTGAGCTCTCAGTATCATTAGGTTGTAACTAGCAGATGAAGTTCTCTTCAAAATTGTTGAAGAAACCTCAACATTATGTTTGTGGGTAAAATTGGAAACATTGTATATGACCAAGTCTTTAACCAACATAATTTATTTAAAGAGACAACTATATAGCCTTCAGATGAAGGAGGGTACTAAAATTGCAGAACACTTAAATGTTTTTAATACACTTATTTGTCAATTATCGGATATGGAAGTTAAATTTTAGGAAGAAGAAAAAGCTATTACCTTGTTGTGTTCCTTGCCTGAGTCTTAAGATCACTTTGTGACTTCTATCCATTTGATCACAACTGAATCTTTGGAATTTGATTCCATGGTGGGAGCTATGTTATTTGAAGAAGTACGAAGGAATTCCAGCATTGAAACTTCTGCAACAGAAGCCATGGTAGCTAGAGGTTGATCGCAGGAAAGAGGGGAGAAAGCAAGAATTTATTCAAGATCAAAATCAAAAGGAAAGAAGTGTAAAGCCAAATGTTGGTATTGCAACAAAATAGGGCATCTCAAGAAATACTATTGGAAAATAAAGGAGTTCGTTGAAAGCCCAAAGAAGGAAGAAAATCAAGTTGAGTTGGGTATGATTGATGAAGTTTTATCTGCTGAATTAGGTATGGTAGATGAGGCTTTACCAGTTTGCAATTTCTCCCAAAATTATGAAAATTGGTTGTTAGATTCTAGTGCTTCTCATCACATGAGTCCACACAGAAATTGGTTCACCTCATATGAAGATGTGAATGGTAGTTTTGTGTTTATGGGTAATAATGTATCTTGTCAGACTGTTGGGATGAGAAATGTCAAAATTAAAATGTATGATGATATAGTTAGAACATTGACTGATGTTAGACATGTACCTGAGTTGAGAAAGAATTTGATTTCTTTGGGAGTATTTGACTCGGAAGGTTATGATTTTACAGGTCAAAATGGAGTGCTGAAAGTTTCAAAGGGCACTCTGGTTGTTATGAAGCCAGAGAAGATCAAAAATATTTACAGACTCAAGGGAAGTACTCAGGTCAGTGAGGCAGCGATTGTATCTAAGAAGGCAGAAGAAAATACTCGCCTATGGCATCAACAATTGGGTCACATGAGCAAGAAGATTCTTCAGGTACTGATGAATCGCAAATTGCTTCCTAATTCTAAATCCTCGAGGTTGGATTTTTGTAAACATTGTGTATATGGAAAACAGTGTAAACAAAAATTAAATCTGAAAGTCATAATAGTTAATACATTTTGGACTATGTTCATTCTGATCTTTGGGGACCATCTCCTACTGTATCTTATGGAGGTGCATTATAATTTGTAATGTTTATTAATTATTTCTCCAGGAAAGTTTGGGTTTATATGTTGAAAAGAAAATATGATGTATTTAATGTTGTTAAACAATTTAAAGCTGTGGTGGAAAAAGAAATAAGCAAATCAATTAAATGTTTAAGAACTGACAATGGCGGTGAATTTACTTCATTATAATTTGAACAATATTGCAAGGATGAAGGGATTGTTAGACATAAAATTGTTGTTTATACTCCTCAACAAAATGGTCTTGCTAAATGTATGAATCACAATCTCAATGAAAGAGGCAGAAGCATGATCAACAATGCTAACCTGCAAAAAGAGTTATGGGTGAAGTAGGATATACTGCTTGTTATTTGGTAAACATATCACTGTCAGTTGCCATTAATTGTAAAATTCCTAAAGAATTTTGGTCGGGTGAGTCTTGTGATTATTCACATTTAAGAATTTTTGGTTGTAATTCCTATGCTCTTATTCTAAAGAATCAACGTTCAAAGTTAGACCCAAAAGCAAAATGTTGTCTTTGTTGGGCATGACTATGCAATGAAAGGATACAGGTTGTGGGATCCTTCTTCACGAAAAATAGTCATTAGTAGAGATGTAACATTTGATGAATCCTCTCTTCTAAAATCATATGTTGAAAAAGTTGAACAGGAACAGGTATTGCTGAATCAAGAAATTCAGTTGGAGGCTAAACCATTTTTGGAAAGTCAAAAGGAAGGAGAGACTTCTAAAGAAAAAGGTGAAGAAGATGCAAAGGAAGCTGTAGAAATTTAGGAACCATTTTAGCAACCAGTCACTCTAAGGAGGACTACAAGGGAGAGAAGAACACTTAAAAGGTATGAAGATTCTGCTTCATCTATTGCATTGATTATTGAAGATGGGGAACCTTCTTGTTATCATGAAGCAGTGGATGATGCGAATAACGAAAAGTGGAAAAGGGCTATGAATGAAGAAATGAATTCCTTAACTAAGAACAAAACTTGGGATCTTGTAGAACTTCCTGAAGGGAGAAGTGTTGTCAGATGCAAATGAACCTTCAAATTGAAGTGAAATCTTGATGGGAGTATCAAATGATATAAGGCGAGGCTGGTAGCAAAAGGGTATTCTCAGGTTGAAGGTATAGAATTTCGTGAGATTTTTTCACCAGTTGTAAAACTTATTTCTATTTGAATTGTGTTAGCACTAACTACATTACTTGATCTTGAGTTAGAACAATTAGATGTTAAAACAACTTTTCTTCATGGAGATTTGGATGAAGAGATTTATATGGAACAACCTGAAGGTTTTGTACAAGGTCGCAAGAGAAGATTAGTTTGCAAGCTCAAGAAATCATTGTAAGGCTTGAGGTAGTCTCCCAGACCATGGTACAAGAAGTTTGACTCCTTCATGGTGAGCCAAAACTTTACTAGTGTAGGTTTTAACCCCATACAGAAATTACCTGCATATGAATTCTAAAACACATAAATAAACAATGCGAGAGCATAACACACAAAACACATATACACAGATATTTTCCCCTGGATCCCAAAACCGAGACTACCAGCTTGATTTTTCATTATGTTCCTTTCAATGTTACAATACATATTTATACATGCCGAAGCATCCAATACCATGGACCGAAAACCATCGCGTCCAAAACCATGTGCGAAAAACATGCACAAAACCATAGGTAAGTCTGCCCAACCTAATATAGGGTCCAAAACCAAAAAAATTTGAGGCGCTACCCCGAACCCCATAGAGTGGGGTTACCTGCACCCCTCAAACCCCCTGTGACTCCCCCCGCTATGCAATCGGCACAACGAAGGGGGGGCTCCGCCCCACTTCTAACCCCCCGATTAACTACGTGGGCTAGTCATGGAAAGAATATAACACAATCCAACATTCTCCCACTTGTTGTTTTCTTTCCAAAGGGGGCCATAAGAGAGCTTAGTCATTTATCTAGCCCTGCAACACCCATTGTTTCTCTACACCAAGAGAACTTCTCAGAGCTCACAGATTTTGTCAAAGCATCTGCAGTATTCTTCAAAGTGTCCACCTTTACTAGCAACTCCTTTTTGTCTTCTATCATATCCCTCACAAAGTGATACTGAACATCAATGTGCTTTGTCTTTCAATGATATGCAGTGTTCTTTGCCAAGAATATTGCACTTTGGATGTCACAATCTAACCTTATAGCTCCCTGTATTAACCCCATACTTGAACACAATATCTGCAACAAAACTGTTTCCTTCCTTGCATGAGCGGCTGCCATGTATTCTACCTCTGTAGTTGATAGTGCCACTACAAATTGTTTCTTACTCATCCAACTGACTGCACCTCCAAGTAGGTTAAATACATACCCACTTGTAGATCTTCTTTGATCCAAATATCCAACCCAATTTGCATCAACAAAGCCACAAATATCCAACACTCTATCCAATCCTGGTCTTCCTTGGTAGCACAAACCATAATCACTAGTGCCATGCAAATACCTGAAAACTCGCTTCACTGTTGTCTAGTGCTCCTTCCCTGGTTTTGACATAAACTTGCTCAATACTCCCACTACATGTGCAATGTCTGGTCTAGTATAGACTATCGCATACATCAGGGTACCGACTGCACTTGCATATGGAACATAGGACATGTCCTCTTCCTCTTCTTGTGTGTTGGGACACTGTTCAGCAGATAAATTTACACCTACAATAATAGGAACCTTCACTAGTTTACTATCCTGCATATTAAACCTCTACAGTATTGTCTTGACATACTTCCTCTGGTTTAACCATAGCTTCCTCTTTGTCCGATCTCTTTTAATTTTCATGCCCAAAATATAGTTTGCAGCACCAATATCTTTCATGTCGAATTTGGAGGACAATTGGGTCTTCAAATCCTGGATAATTTCTATGTCATTTCCAACCAGCAACATATCATTCACATATAAGACCAGATAAATAACGCGGTCACCAATTAATTTAAAATACACACAGTGATCTTCTTTGCTTCTGGTGAAGCCAAGTCCCCGTATAAATGTATCAAATTTCTGATACCACATCCTTGGTGACTGTTTTAACCCATACAAAGACTTCTTTAACTTTCATACCAATTCTTTCTTACCCTTCACCGCAAAGCCTTCAGGTTGCTTCATGTAGATCTCTTCTTCTAGATCCCCGTGAAGAAATGTTGTCTTCACATCCATCTGTTCTACCTCAAAATCAAAAGCAGCAGCAACAGATAAAAGTAATCTAATAGAAGCTACCTTGGCAACAGGAGAAAAAATATCACCAAAATCAATTCCCGGCACCTAGGAATAACCTTTTTCTATCAACCGAGCTTTGTATTTCTCCACCTTTCCTTCTGCATTTGTCTTCTTCTTGAACACCCATTTGCTGCCAATGGATTTCCTTCCATTCAACAACTCCACCAGATCCGAAGCCTCATTTTTGTGCAAAGATGCCATTTCATCAACCATGCGTTCTTTCCAGAGTTTTCCATCCTCTGAATCTACTGCTTCCTTCACAGTTCAAGGATCATTATTAGTAATAGATAAAGCAAAGTTTAAATAGAAAGCAGATGGACTATACCTTTCTGGCTACCTTCTTTCCCGAACTGATCTTCTCACACCGGGAGTTTGTGGCTCTTCATCTTCTCATTCCTCCTCTGTTGTAGAGTCTGATTCTTCCTCCTTTAGCTCAAACTCTATCTTCTCAAGTTCTTTTGGTTGGACTTCATGTTTAATAACATCTTTTACCTCTCTGAACACCACATCTCGGTTGCACACAACCTTCCTTGTTACTGGGTTCCAAAGCTTATAACCCTTTAAACCATCCTTATACCCAATAAAGATGCACTTTTTAGATTTACTATCCAGCTTGGTTCATTTCTCCTTTGGAACATGTAGATATGCATCACATCCAAATACCCTCAGATGTGAAAGAGAGGGTTTCTTACTAGTCCATACCTCTTGTGGAGTCTTATCCTCCAATGCTGATGAAGGTGATCTGTTGACCAGGTAACATGCTGTCTCCACCACCTCTACCCAGAATTCCTGTCCTAACCCAGCACCACTGAGCATGCTTCTTGCCCTTTCCATCAACGTCTTGTTCATTCTTTCTGCAACTCCATTTTTCTCAAGTGTGTATGGAGTAGTCTTCTGCCGTGTTATACCACACTTCTTACAGAATTATTCAAATTCCTTGCTGCAAAACTCTCCACCGTTATCTGTCCTCAACACCTTTATCTTCTTCTCTGTCTGGTTTTCCACCAGAGCCTTAAATTCTTTAAACCTGTCAAAGACTTCAAATTTTTTCTTAAGGAAATATATCCATGTATTCTTTGAGAAGTCATCTATAAATGATACATAGTACACAGACTTACCCAGTGATGGAACCTTCATAGGTCCAAACACATCACTGTGCACAAGCTCTAATATCTGTTTCACCCTCTTACCACCAGAGGGGAAACTCACTTGATTCTGCTTCCCATATACACAATTTTCACAGAAATCAAAATTCAGAGAGTTATTACTCATACCTTCTACCATACCTTTACCGTGAAGTATTTGAAGGCCCTTCTCTCCAATATGTCCAAGCCTTTGATGCCACAGCATGGTCTTCTCTCCAAAGACCACTAGATTTTCTGATCCACTTTCACGAACCACAAAATTGTTGCACCCATCAACAACAGTGCTACCTTGTAGCTTGTATAGAGTTCCAATTTGAACTCCCTGCATCAATACCAATGCTCCCCGAACCATCTTGCAGGTATCCTTCTCGAACACTATTTTTACACCTGCATCATTCAGTTTGCTTACAGAAATAAGATTTCTGGCCAATGCAGGAATATGTAGAACACCCGAAAGTGTTCTAACCCTTCCACCTTATAATTAACTTTACTTTTTCGCGACGAACGATTCTAGCCTTCCTATCATTCCCTAAGAAGACATCACCACCATCGTATTTCTCATACTCGCAGAACCACTCTCTATGGGGAGTGAAGTGAAAGGATGCACCTAAGTCAATCAACCATGCCTCATGATCTACATGTGTACTTGAAGAAGCCAAGTACACATCCCCACCTTTATCTGAGGTGGTTTTTGCCTCTACAAAAGGAGCATCATTAGATCCCTTTCCTTTGTCAGGAGCTTTATATTTACAGTCCCTTTTGTAGTGCCCTTCCTTTCTGCATTTCCAGCACACCACCTTTACAGGTTTTCTTGGAGATTTAGATCTCCCACTTGATGACTTATTTTTGTTTCTGTTCTGGAACCGTCCTCGTACAGACAAGGCATCACCATTCTCGCTCTCCATATTTTTCCATCTCATCTCCTCCGTCAGCAAGGATGAGCCTATTTCATAAAACTGCAAGGCAGTAGCATTGCTACCTATTGCAATAACCAGACTATCCCACGAATCTAGTAGAGAACACAACAAACTAATGCACTTATCTTCATCTGAAATTTTGATATCAACAGATGATAACTGACTTAGCACAGTATTAAACGCATTTAGATGCTCTGTCACCGAGTCTCCATCTTTCATCCTTAGGTTATACAGTTTTTTCCTTAGGAACAGTTTATTCACCAGAGACTTAGATTGGTACAAAGTCCCTAATTTGTCCCATAAAGCCTTCGCCGTAGCTTCCCCTGATACATTCAGCAATACTGAATCTGAGACACACAATCGTATTGTGCTCTTTGCCTTCTGATCCAACTTCTTCCATTCTTCATCAGACACTCCCGTTGGTTTAGTACCCGGATCTACCGCGATCCACTGATCTTTATCCACCAATAGATCCTCCATCTTGAGTTTCCACAACTCAAAACTCTGATCATTAAATTTCTCAATCTCTATCTTTCCACTGCTAGCCATCTTCTTTCACCACTAGAATCGATCCCGCAGATCTCCCACTGAACGGGACCTACCACATGCTCAAGCGAAACCCCTCAACAACAAAGGCATCCCCTTGAAGCCAAAACAACTCTGATACCATATATAGGTTTTAACCCCATACAGAAATTACCTTCATACGAATTCTAAAACACAGAAAATAAACAATGCGAGCGCATAACACACAAAACACATATACACAGAGATTTTCCCCTGGATCCCAAAATCGAGACTACCAGCTTGATTTTTCATTATGTTCCTTTCAATGTTACAATACATATTTATACATGCCGAAGCATCCAATACCATGGACCGAAAACCATCGCGTCCAAAACCATGTGCGAAAAACATGCACAAAACCATAGGTAGGTCCGCCTAACCTAATATAGGGTCCAAAACCAAAAAATTTCGGGGCGCTTCCTCGGACCCCATAGAGTGGGGTTACCTACACCCCTCAAACCCCCTGTGACTCCCCCCGCTACGCAATCGGTGCAACGAAGGGGGGGCTCCGCCCCCCTTCTAACCCCCCGGTTAACTACGTGGGCTAGTCGTGGAAAGAATATAACACAACCCAACAACTAGAAGTTAGTTTGATCATTGTGCGTACTTTAAAAGTTTCAATGGCATATTCATTACCTTGGTCTTGTATGTTGATGATATGCTTATCGTGAGAAAAAGCATGGAAGAGACCAACAGGTTAAAGGCTTAGCTTTCTAGGACGTTTGATATGAAGGATCTTGGAGTGGAGAAACATATCTTGGGCATGGAGATACATAGAGACAAAAAAAAATGGAGAGCTCTGGTTATCACAACAGAAGTATGTGGAGAAAGTGCTTGAAAGGTTCGGTATGAACAATGTGAAGTTTGTTAATGTTCCATTAACTTCCCATTTTAAGCTTTCTTCGATTTTGAGTCCTAGAACTAATGAAGAAAATAAGTATTTGTCTCGTGTACGATATGCAAATGCAGTAGGCAACTTAATATATGTGATGGTATCTACAAGACCTGACATTTCACATACAATTGGAGTTGTCAGCAAGTTCATGGCAAATCCAGGAGAAGAACATTAATGAGCAGTGAAATGGGCGCTTCATTATTTGAGAGACACAAATGACCATTGCATCATCCTTAACGGTAGTGAAGGTTCAATATGCGGATATGTGCATGCTGATTATGCAAGTGATTTGGACAAGAGGAGATCTATTACAAGATATGTCTTTACTCTTGCAGGTGGAGCAATTAGCTGGATGTCAAAGCTTCAAGAAACAATTACTTTGTCTACTACTAAAGCAAAGTATATAGCTGCTTCAGATGCCTATAAAGATGCAATCTGGTTGAAAGGTCTACTTGATGAGATTGGAAGGATGCAGGAGAAAGTGAATGTATTCTGTGACAGTTAGAGTGCTATTCATTTGGCTATAAATCCAACTTATCACAACAAGACTAAACACATTAATGTAAGGTACCATTTTGTAAAACTTGTGATCGATGGCGGCAAAGTAACTCTCAAGAAAGTCCATACACAGGAGAATCGTGCAGACATATTCACGAAGCCAGTTTCAATAGAGAAACTGCGATGGTGTTTGGCTTCTCTTGGCTTGCAGAAGAGATGATGAATGGGCATGGGCAAGGGATTAGGAAAATTATTTTCAAGGTGGAGATTGTTAAAAGATGACAACAAATTAATGTAAATAATAATTATCTGGGAAAATTTACTTTACAGTTCAGTCAATTTTATAACAAAAGGAGTTATGTAATGAAGTAGCTCATATTAATTGGTGATTGCCCAAGAGGCTATGTGTAACTTGGAGAGTCATTTTGAGCAATAATAATTCCAATCCCTTGCCCCGTGGAGGTTTCCTTGACACATTGTCAAAGTTTTACCACATAACTCCTTGTGTTAACTTGTGTAATTTCAGTTTCTCATTTTATGCATTTCTTTCTTGTTTTGATTGTTAAATGACTCCAAAATTCAACAGTTTGTACACATAGTGGACAAAAATTAAGACAAAGAAAACGCTATAAAAAAGACAAAAGAGACAAGAACACAAAAAACATTGAGGAGGAATGTAGTTAACAAAGGAAGAGATAAGAGAGAAGAGCATCAAAGAATGGGTAATGAAGGGATAAGGACACTTGGCCTTAAAATGATAGATTTGGATGAAGGGACAAGGACATTTCACCTTGCAATGGTGCATCCAAATCCAATGCTACTTATATTTATTATCAATTTGACTTTAAAAAGGGTCTTTGGTGGAATAGAAGAGGATGTATAAGATAATTGTGTCCATGCAAATTAATAAATGACCTAGAAAACTATGAGGCTACATTGTAACCTTACAATTGTTAAGAGCAAATAGCAAGCAAACCCATTTGAATGCTAGTTTCCTTTTTAGTTTTCTAGGGTAAAATATTTGATGTTCATTGTGTTTACTTGTTGTGTCTATTGTGTGGATTACTCTTTGTGCAATTTGATGATTACTTGTGATTTAATCAATTGCTAACACAATTAATTGAGCATTTTAACTCTAGGTT
This sequence comes from Pinus tabuliformis, assembly GCA_031772625.1. Taxonomy (NCBI): domain Eukaryota; kingdom Viridiplantae; phylum Streptophyta; class Pinopsida; order Pinales; family Pinaceae; genus Pinus; species Pinus tabuliformis. The sequence continues at coordinate 66,490,039 of CM062818.1, forward strand.
TATTTAAATGAAGATTGTTAGAAATTACCGACCTCCCTATCTAGCTTTCTCATGTAGGTCAATGTGATGGGATGTTGATTTATGACAATCACAAGGATTAAAATTGTTCTATCTAGCTTTCTCATGTAGATTAATGTGATGGGATGTTGATTTATGACAATCACAACGATTAAAATCATTTAAAAAAATTGATGGTTGTAGCAGTAGATTTGTTAACATAGTTACATTTTGCCAACTTAATTGTTAATTTTTTATTTCTTGTATTTAACAACTAATTCATTTTTTGTTAATTTTCTATTCCTTGTATTTAACGGCTAATTCATTCTTAAACCATTAGATACCTAAAAAAACATGAGATCAAATTGACAAAGTTTTTTGGAAATTTAACTTAAATACTCTTCTATTTCATAATAGGTCATTTGTTAAACCTATAGCCTACGCACAATAAAAACATGAGAAGATAAATCATAAAGAAGACGTAACAAATTTGGATATAAAATTCACTTTATATCTTTTTATTTCTTTGCAAAAAGATCATGCTCATTGCTTTGTTAATCAATGAATTGAAGGGAAGAAAACGTTGTGTTCTATAATGCTCCTAAATTGTTGGCCCTCGTCTAAATATATAAATGTACTAGCATTGGGTAATATTGACGTTGATGATTGTTGGCCCTCGTCTAAATATATAGATGTATTAGCACTGGGTAATATTGACGTTGATGAAAGTGTCTCTATTCTTATTATTCCCTGTGCCAAAGGCACTAGGGAATATGCCCATCAATGGGCCTTTGACTTAATATTAGTTTATGGTTGATTATATATATTTCTGCAATCACCTATCACCTATGTTTAATATTGATAAACTAATTTTTTTATTATAAAATTTATATACATTTTCTTGGAGAATAGATTCGCAGTCTTATTGCAAACTTCCTCATGGGTCTGGATGCATTTATTTGAGAGGAAATCTTAGGTTAGCCTAAGTTCTGAAAATTTCTGAACTTTAATAAAAAATGGTTCAAAATTTACTACAACATCGATATAAAACAGTGTGCGATCATAGCATAGGCCTTTCATATATCCTAAGTTTCGAATGTTGTCGACCTAACTGCTTTCACACTGTTGGCACTGCTCGCTCCCATCATCTTTAATTTGCTGGTTGTCTCATTGCCTTCACGCATCCACGATACTACCTGTCTCACTGCCTTCATGCCACAATGTGTCTTCTACCAGGTTTAATCAGCTGATGCCGCCATGTTACTTCCTAGAAGTGCCTCATCTGAATATCCTGACATTCCTTATTCCCTTGCCTTAGGACGACTTCTTAAACCTTGTTCCCCATCTTTACGACTGGGGTTTCAGTTTCGGCCAAGAGAATATCACAGTGAGCTAGGTTTGAACCTCTTCAATTTGATGCTTTGATGGACAATGACAGGCATCAGGATCTCGCTCACCAAGAAGGTGAAACTCCGAATCAATCGCTTCTTGCGTGTGATGATAAATCCTCTTCTGTAGACAAAAGTCTATCAATCCTTTCCATGTGATGATAAATTTTCTTCTTGTAGAGACGAAGTATCCATCCAGCTACCCATTTAGCCGCTGCTACAAACTAAAGGTAAGTTCTTACATATATGGGTCAATATCTGGATATCTAACTAAATCAATAGTATAAACAACTAGTCATGGGTCAAGTACAACGGTATCAATATAGAGATATTCCAAATTTTACAACGATGAATTTATATTCTATCGCCAGATATAGATACCTACAACTAAGATCCTTTTTCAACCATTGTTACACATAATACTTAATGAACAGGGGAAGTTTGTCGATGCTATGTACTAGAAGCTGATGGCCATATCCTTTGAGGCTTTGTCAATATGGTTTCCTACATTCGAGAATGAGGCAATGGCATCCTTATCCAAGAGTTCCTACAAGGTTTCAATTACTTCCATGTTTCACACAAAAGTCATGAATACATTACTTTCTCCAAGAAAAATGGACAAAATAAGGAGAAAGAGTTAACCTGAACGTGCTTGACTCTGTGGTAGGGGATGTCTCCACTTGGGACCTTCTACATAGCATTTCATGGATCGGTTTTTATCTGCAATTTCAAGAAACCTACTGGATTTGCTAGAGCAAAAGCAGGGAACGTGCTGTTGTGCTATCAACAACACAAGGTAATGTGAGGTTCTGTTGGAAAAAACGACAAAACTCAGCCCTGCCATTTGTTTTGTGTTTTAGTGTATTTCACCAGAAGGTGCAAGCTTTGCATCCATTAACCATTAAAAACAAGTTTCCTTACACTCCGCATTTTTGGGCTAGAATATAAATTCTCAACTGAAATATATGGAAATCTGTTGCAATGCCTATTCTAGTCACTGGGATGTCCAAGTCCTATGGAGCAGTTATTGATGGGAGAGTTCCATTAGTAGTGAGGAATAATGCTTTGTGAGTCAGAATCCATGACCGGGTAGTTTATGCTTACAATAGCTACTTTGTTGAACAAAGCATTTTTATTTATTTGTTTGAACAACTAGAATACCACATCCAATTGACTCCCACATGTTTAGTTTCAGCCATTTAGTCATCATTGGCTGGCCGGGTATGTAACTTGCAAAGCATTCCACCTTAAGTTTCACTTATGTGCTTGCCTTTATATTACAACAAACTAACTTTACACCAATTAATTTCCAAAAGGATTTTATGCAGGCTTGCAATGTGGAATGAAAGAATTTAATACAACTTCGGACCTAACGGGCCAGCCCCGTAACCTTTTGGAATGGGGGATCCCCGAACAACAACCGCGTTAGTAGCTAACTACCGGGAGGAGAACAGGGACAACCATTGACTGTTGTTCCTGCTCCTCCCTATCCGATTTCACAATGAGTTGCCTGATTTGCTTGTTTTCTTTTATTGAGACAGATTGAGACAGACAGGACACACACACAAGGTAGGTTGTAATAGATGGGTTTGAGCTTGATTTCTATAGTTCTACTGATCACGAGGTTGTTTGTAAATGACTTGTGGTGGCTGTTAGCTTATCAATGATTCTATAATGCGGAATAAACACTTAAAAGAATCGAAAACTTGAATGCCCTTGAAATCATACCTCCGGTCATTGATGCTGCTCACACTCCAAACCAAACTTTCTGCTATGCTTGAGGCAGTCCACTTCTCTTATTCATTCGACTACAAGCAAATCAAGATGAAGTTATAGTTAGCTTTAACCAGCAACTTGATTGAGAGCCACCAACTTGATGCTCGACTAGGAGAGCTGGACTGCGGTGAAAATAGCAGATCGCAAACAGAACTCCACTAGCATGTATTGCTTATATCAATGTCAAACTAAACAACGCACTGCCATTACCCTGCAAAGTTCAATTGATGGCCGAGGGAACGATATTCAATGATAGTTTTCTTTATGTCTTCATCTAGCGACCTCGAATCCAGCTAGCCAGCAAAAGGAGCAGCAACTAGGGTTAAAGAAGCAAAGCGCTGAAAATTAACCAAGAGTCCGGCACTCCAACAACTTTGCAAACGCCGCCCTTAAATCTACAAAATTCACCCAAAATTTCTCATCCATGTGGCACTTCCAAGCTCTACTCACTCTAACTTGATGGTGTAAGGTTGAAGGAGATTAAAAGTGAATGAGTGAGCTTGGGGACCAAACAGAAGTATATATAGCCAAGTTTCCATCAAGCTTCTGTTAGCTATGTGTCAAGTGTTCCATAGATCATGGTAGAGAATTGCAGAGGGAGCTCCCAACAAGAAATTAATTAACTGAAGATGGTTTCCGTAATTGAAGGAAATAACTAAAGTTGGTTTCCGTAATTTAAGGAAATGACTGCAGTTAATTTCAGGAGCTCCCAACAAGAAATTAATTAACTGAATATGGTTTCCGTAATTGAAGGAAATAACTAAAGTTGGTTTCCGTAATTTAAGGAAATGGTTGCAGTTAATTTCCAGATTATGGGCGGCCGTTGGGAGAGGGAGCTTAACATTATCCCACTTGGTCCATACTTCCAATCTTAATGTCTTATCTTAAAACCCATTGATAATATATATTAAGTAATAGATACATGAATCATGGCGATAAGTCCTCTAATGACAAGTATTATCTTCCATGTATTACTATGTATTTATTTCTATTAAAATTTATGTGGCAACTATTTCTTAATGAATAAACCTTATGTTTATTCTTGGTCCTACACAGATGAATTCTCTCAAATCAAATTAAGGTGCACATAAATATGAGGAAAACATCACAGTAATTAAGAATTTCATTAAAATAATATTGTCCATACAATGAGAAAATACATAATGGAACCAAGTCCCATATTCATTACATGATCCTTGAATTTAAATGATGGCATGCCCTTAGTCAAAGGATCAGCGATCATCAACTAACGTTTCGTTCTTTTTATGAAGCATGTAGAGATACATATATCGTGAGTAATCATCTATAAAAGAGATGAAGTATCTCATGACCATGTGTGTTCAAGAGGAAGAGAGACTGGTGATGGAACTAGGAGAAACTGCAATGCTGGTAACGCGTGGAAAGGGCAAATCTCAAGCCAATAAGGGGAAAGGTAAAGTACCTCCCCAAGCCAATATCAAGAAGGATTCCAAGTGTTTCTTCTGCAAAAAGAAGGGATACATGAAGAAGGAATGTGCCAAATTTCATAAATGGTTTGCGGACAAAGATAATCCAATCTCGTTTGTTTGTTATGAATTTAATATGGTTAATGTCAATATTAACACCTAGTGGATTGATTCTGGATCAACAATTCACATTTCGAATTCCTTGCAGGGTTTGCAAAACCTAAGGAAGCCAGTTGGAAGTGAGCAAAGCATCTTATCAGGAAACAAGATGGGCTCACATGTGGAAGCTATAGGAACATACTATTTAACTTTAAGTAGTGACTTTGTTTTAGAATTAGAAAAGACCTTTTATGTTCCAAGTTTTTCTAGAAACTTGATTTCAGTTTCAAGGCTTGTACCTTTTGAATATTCCTTCAACTTTTCAGAAATATCTTTCAGTTTATTTTATAAATCTAATTGTGATGGGAATGGTATTTTGTCTAGTGGTCTTTACTACATTAATTTACAAAACAATGTCACTTATGATTCAATGCATGTTCACATTGGCACTAAAAGATGTGTTATTAATGAAGATTCCTCTAAATTATGGCACCAGAGATTAGGTCATATCTCCATAGAAAGAATTAAAAGATTGGTAAATGAAGGGGTACTTAATACTCTGGATTTTACTGATTTTGAGACTTGTGTGGACTGCATAAAAGGAAAGCAGACCAACAAGTCAAAGAAAGGTGCCAATGGGAGTTCGGACATATTAGAGATTATACAAACTGATATATGTAGTCCAGAAATGGATTTACATGGTCAGAGATACTTCATCTCTTTTATAGATGATTACTCACGCTATATGTATCTCTACATGCTTCATAAAAAGAACGAAGCATTAGATGCCTTTAAGATCTTTAAGGTTGAAGTAGAGAAACAATGCGGCAAGCAAATTAAGATCATGAGATCAGATAGAGGTGGAGAGTATTATAGTAGATACACAAAAGATGGATAAGCACCTGGGCCATTCGCAAAATTTCTTCAAGAGCATGGGATTGTTGCCCAATACACCATGCCTGGTTCACCCGACCAAAATGGTGTAGAAGAAAGAAGAAAGCAAACATTATTGGACATGGTGCGGAGTATGCTTAGCAGCTCCAATCTTCCTAAATCCTTGTGGACTGAAACACTTAAGACGACAGTGTATATATTAAACCGAGTTCCAACCAAGGTTGTTCCTAAAACGCCATTTGAATTATGGAAAGGTTGGAAACCGAGTTTGCGACATATGCACGTTTGGGGATGCTCGTTTGAAGTGAGAATATATAATCCACAAGAGAAGAAGCTGGACCCAAGGACCATTAGTGGGTATTTCATTGGATATGCTGAAAGGTCTAAAGGTTACAGATTTTATTGTCCATCTCACAGCACTAGGATTGTGGAATCAAGAAATGCAAAGTTTCTTGAAAATAACTTGATCAGTGGGAGCGATCAAACTAGGAACATAGTTTCTGAGAAGGATAATTCAGAATCTCAACCTTCCACCTCAAGTGATAGATTGGTTATTGTTCACAGCACCCCTCAAGTACAAACTGGTGTTGAACAACCAATTGTTGAAGTTCCATAAGCTGCTGACGACATTCCATTAGATTAGGTAGTTCAAGAGTTGCCAAGAACTTTTGAACAACGAGTTGAACCACATACTTCTCAGAAAGATGATGGTGCAACATTAAGAAGATCTACTAGACCAAAGAGATCAGCAATTCCTGATGATTATGTTGTGTATCTGCAAGAATCTGACTACAACATTGGAGCCGAAAATGATCCCGAGTCCTTTTCACAAGCCATGAGTTGCAAAGAATCAGAATTATGGTACGATGCCATGAAGGAAGAGATGAATTCTATAAAGAGTAATGAATTTTGGGATCTTGTTGAGTTTCCTAATGGTGCAAAAGCCATTGGATGTAAATGGGTCTTTAAGACAAAGAAAGACTCATTGGGCAACATTGAGAGATACAAGGCAAGACTCGTTGCTAAGGGATTCACTCAGAAAGAAGGAATCGATTACACAGAGACTTTCTCTCCTGTATCTAAGAAAGATTCCTTGCATGTTATTATGGCATTAGTAGCCCATTTTGACTTGGAGTTGCAACAAATGGATGTGAAAACGACTTTTCTCAATGGAGATCTAGAGGAGGAGGTTTACATGAAACAACCTGAAGGATTCCTCTCTAGTGATGGTGAGAAATTGGTTTGCAAGCTCAAGAAATCATTATATGGTTTAAAACAAGCATCCCGCCAATGGTATTTGAAATTCCATAATGTAATTTCTTCATTTGGTTTTGTAGAAAACATTATGGATCAATGTATATACCTGAAAGTCAGTGGGAGTAAAATCTGTTTTCTTGTTTTATATGTGGATGACATTTTGCTAGCAACCAATGATAAGGGTTTACTACATGAGGTGAAACAATTCCTCTCTAAAAATTTCGATATGAAGGATACGGGTGAGGAATCTTATGTCATTGGCATTAAGATCCATAGAGACAGATTTCGAGGCATCTTGGGTCTGTCTCAGGAAACCTATATTAATAAAATTTTAGATAGATTTCAAATGAAGGATTGTTCAACAAGTGTAGCTCCCATTGTGAAGGGTGATAGGTTCAATTTGAAGCCTAATGTATGCTCACGTCTACACAAGACCTGACATTGCATTTGTTGTGGGAATGTTAGGATGATATCAAAGTGATCCAAGTTTAGACCACTGGAAAGCTGCAAAGAAAGTAATGAGGCACCTTCAAGGAACCAAAAACTACATGCTTATGTATAGACGGATGGACAATTTGGAAGTAATTGGCTACCTAGATTCTGATTTTGCTGGATGTGTTGATTCACGCAAATCAACATCAGGAGACATGTTTATGATGGCCGATGGAGCTATATCATGGAGGAGTGCCAAGCAGACCTTGATTGCCACTTCCACTATGGAAGCCGAGTTCATCTCCTATTTTGAGGCTACTTTACATGGTGTATGGCTTACGAGTTTCATTTCTGGGCTTAGAATTATGGATTCTATCTCTAAGCCATTGAGAATGTATTGCAACAATTCAACTGTTGTTTTTATGGCTAAAAACAACAAAAGTGGGAGTCGAAATAAACACATCGACATTAAGTATTTAGCTATAAGGGAACATGTTAAAGAAAAGAAAGTGGTCATTAAGCACGTCAGCACTGAGTTGATGATCACTGATCCTTTGACTAAGGGCATGCCACCGTTTAAATTCAAGGATCATGTAATGAATATGGGACTTGGTTCCATTATGTAGTTTTTCATTGTATGGACAATGTTATTTTAATGAAATTCTTAATTATTGTGATGTTTTCCTCATTTGCATGATGCGCTCGCGCACACCTTTCACATTGGTGAGCCTTAGGGATGAGAACTTCATGATTAGGGTGCTTGCTAGTGCCTTGTTTGAAGTGACGAATTGATCATCAGTGGCTTTCAGCAAGTCTCGGACCTTTTCATGCTGATCAATGGAACCACGAATACCAGCTGAAATTTTAGTCTTAATGAACATCATGCTTAGGCGATTAGATCGTTCCCATCATTCATAAAGCGTGATGTCCGCTGCAGTGCTGATATTAGTGAGTACCGGTGGTTCATCTTTCCTAATAGCATAGACTATGTCCATCCACCCCAAATGAAGGAGAACCCTCTCCTTCCAAACCTTATAGTTATCTCCCTTAAGTTCAGGGATATCACAACGAATTTCAAAGAAATTTGCAGGTTGTATAACTGCATAAAATTAAAGATCACATGCTTATGTTAAAAATTGAGGCCTAAAAAAAAAAATTCATGCTTTACCAATGTAAATCATGCTTAAAATTGAATCTAATGACATAAAAATTGAATGTGGGCTAAATTTCCAATTCAAGCAAATTCAATTATTCTTTATGATAGAATTTATCAAATTATTCAGTTAATTCATAATTCTAAAGAATATATTATGATTATAATTTGATATAAATTCTATCTTAGATTTGAACTTTATGATAAAACTATTAATTCATAATTCCTGTGGGTAAGTTATGAATAATTTGATATTTTATCCTAATTAATTATATAAATATAATAAAAATTCATGTGGGATAAAATTTATTATATTTAGTATGATTAATTACAATTAATGTTTAAATATTCTATATGTGATCCTAATCAATCATAATATATAATATTATTTAATTAGAGATGCTGTGGCTATTCTCTAATCAATAAAAAATTATATGGATCACTAGAAATTATTTCTTCTATGCAAAAAAAAAATTAACTTGATATGAGAATAATTATAAATTGCATAAATAAAACTATAATATTCATGCATAACATTCAACAATGGGTCTCGTATACTTATCCAAATTAGCATGTTTTAATTAGAGCAGAAATAATCAATTCATGCAAATTAAATACAAGCATAATTAATAAATTTTGCACAACAATTATCCAAATTGCATATAATTAAACTAAATAAATATTATAAGCATAAAAATTAAGCAAAAATTAGATATATTTCCAAATAAATGCCTTAATTCAGAAAATTCTCAAAATATGACATTTTGCCAAACATGTCTATAAACACCAAGGTAGAGATAAAAAATGGCTACGATACCAAATGTTCGCTTATTAATGATTCTATAATGCAGAATAAACACTTAAAAGAATCGAAAACTTGAATGTCATTGAAATCATACCTCCGACCATTGATGTTGCTCACACTCCAAACCAAACTTTCTGTTATGCTTGAGGCAGTCCACTTCTCTTATTCATTCGACTACGAGCAAATCAAGATGAAGTTATAGTTAGCCTTAACCAGCAACTTGATTGAGAGCCACCAACTTGATGCTCAACTAGGAGAGCTGGACTGCGGTGAAAATAGCGGATTGCAAATGGAACTCCATCGGCATGTATTGCTTATATCAACGTCAAACTAAACAACGCACTGCCATTACCCTACAAAGTTCAATTGATGATTGAGGGAACGATATTCGATGATAGTTTTCTTTATGTCTTCATCTGGCGACCTCGAATCCAACTAGCTAGCAAAAGAAGCAGCAACCAGGGTTAAAGAACCGGAGTGCTAAAAATTAACCAAGAGTTTGGCACTCCAACAACTTTGCAAACACCGCCCTTAAATCTACAAGATTCAACTTGTAGTAGATTTGTTAACATAGTTACATTTTGCCAACTTGATTGTTAATTTTTTATTCCTTGTTTTTAACAACTAACTCATTTTTTTGTTAATTTTCTATTCCTTGTATTTAACATCTAATTCATTCTTAAACTATTAGATACCTAGAAAAACATGATATCAAATTGACAAAGTTTTTTGGAAATTTAACTTAAATACTCTTCTATTTCATAATATGTCATTTGTTAAAACTATAGCCTACCCACAATAAAAACATGAGAAGATAAATCATAAAGAAGACGTAACAAATTTGGATATAAAATTCACTTTATATCCTTCTATTTCTTTGCAAAAAGATCATGCTCATTGCTTGTTAATCAATGAGTTAAAGGGAAGAAAACGTTGTGTTCTATAATGCTCCTAAATTGTTGGCCCTCGTCTAAATATATAAATGTACTAGCATTGGGTAATATTGACGTTGATGATTGTTGGCCCTTGTCTAAATATATAAATGTATTAGCATTAGGTAATATTGACGTTGATGAAAGTGTCTCTATTCTTATTAGTCCCTGTGCCAAAGGCACTAGGGAATATGGCCATCAATGGGCCTTTGACTTAATATTAGTTTATGGTTGATTATATATATTTCTGCAATCACCTATCACCTATGTTTAATATTGATAAACTAATTTTTTTATTATAAAATTTATATACATTACAAAAATATATATACATTTTCTTGGAGAATAGGTTCACAGTCTTATTGCAAACTTCCTCATGGGTCTGGATGCATTTATTTGAGAGGAAATCTTAGGTTAGCCTAAGTTCTAAAACTTCCAAACTTTAATAAAAAATGGTTCAAAATTTACTACAACATCGATATAAAACAGTGTGCGATCATAGCATAGGCCTTTCATATATCCAAAGTTTCTCCAAGGTTAACCTAAGTTTCGAATGTTGTTGGCACGACCTAACTGCTTTCACACTGTTGGCACTGCTCGCTCCCATCATCTTTAATTTGCTGGTTGTCTCATTGCCTTCACGCATCCACGATACTACCTGTCTCACTACCTTCATGCCACAATGTGTCTTCTACCAGGTTTAATCAGCTGATGCCGCCATGTTACTTCCTGGAAGTGCCTCATCTGAGTATCCTAACGTTCCTTATTCCCTTGCCTTAGGACGACTTCTTAAACCTTGTTCCCCATCTTTACGACTAGGGTTTCAGTTTCGGCCAAGAGAATATCACAGTGAGCTAGGTTTGAACCTCTTCAATTTGATGCTTTGATGGACAATGATAGGCATCAGGATCTCGCTCGCCAAGAAGGTGAAACTCCGAATCAATCGCTTCTTGCGTGTGATGATAAATCCTCTTCTTGTAGACAGAAGTCTATCAATCCTTTCCATGTGACGATAAATTTTCTGCTTGTAGAGACGAAGTATCCATCCAGCTACCCATTTAGCCACTGCTGCAAACTAGAGGTAAGTTCTTACATATATGGGTCAATATCTGGATATCTAACTAAATCAATAGTATAAACAACTAGTCATGGGTCAAGTACAACGGTATCAATATAGAGATATTTCAAATTTTACAATGATGAATTTATATTCTATAGCCTGATATAGATACCTATAGCTAACATCCTTTTTCAACCATTGTTACACATGATACTTAATGAACAGGGGAAGTTTGTCGATGCTGTGTACTAGAAGCTGATGGCCATATCCTTTGAGGCTTTGTCGATATGGTTTCCTACATTCGAGAATGAGGCAATGGCATCCTCATCCAAGAGTTCCTACAAGGTTTCAATTACTTCCATGTTTCACACAAAAGTCATGAATACATTACTTTCTCCAAGAAAAATGGACAAAATAAGGAGAAAGAGTTAACCTGAACGTGCTTGACTCTGTGGTAGGGGGTGTCTCCACTTGGGACCTTCTACATAGCATTTCATGGATCGGTTTTTATCTGCAATTTCAAGAAGCCTACTGGCTTTGCTAGAGCAAAAGCAGGGAACGTGCTGTTGTGCTATCAACAACACAAGGTAATGTGAGGTTCTGTTGGAAAAAACGACAAAACTCGGCCCTGCCATTTCTTTTGTGTTTTAGTGTATTTCACCAGAAGGTGCAATTAACCGTTAAAACTAAGTTTCATTACACTCCGCATTTTTGGGCTAGAATATAAATTCTCAACTGAAATATATGGAAATCTATTGCAATGCCTATTCTGGTCACTGAGATGTCCAAGTCCTCTGGAGCAGTTATTGATGGGAGAGTTCCATTAGTAGTGAGGAATAATGCTTTGTGAGTCAGAATCCATGACCGGGTAGTTTATGCTTACAATAGCTACTTTGTTGAACAAAGCATTTTTATTTATTTGTTTGAACAACCAGATTACCACATCCAATTGACTCCCACATGTTTAGTTTCAGCCATTTAGTCATCACTGGCTGGCCGGGTATGTAACTTGCAAAGCATTCCACCTTAAGTTTCACTTATGTGCTTGCCTTTATATTACAACAAACTAACTTTACACCAATTAATTGCCAAAAGGAATTTATGTAGGCTTGCAACGTGGAATGAAAGAAAATACAACTTCGGACCTAACGGGCCGGCCCCGTAACCTTTCGGAATGGGGGATCCCCGTAACCGCGGTAGTAGCTAACTACCGGGAGGAGAACGGGGACAACCATTGACTGTTGTTCCTGCTCCTCCCTATCCGATTTCACAATGAGTTGCCTGATTTGCTTGTTTTCTTTTATTGAGACAGATTGAGACAGACAGGACACACACACAAGGTAGGTTGTAATAGATGGGTTTGAGCTTGATTTCTATAGTTCTACTGATCACGAGGTTGTTTGTAAATGACTTGTGGTGGCTGTTAGCTTATTAACGATTCTATAATGTAGAATAAACATTTAAAAGAATCAAAAACTTGAATGCCCTTGAAATCATACCTCCGGCCATTGATGCTGCTCACACTCCAAACCAAACTTTCTGCTATGCTTGAGGCAATCCACTTCTCTTATTCATTTGACTACAAGAAAATCAAGATGAAGTTATAGTTAGCGTTAACCAGCAACTTGATTGAGAGCCACCAACTTGATGCTCAACTAGGAGAGCTGGACTGCCGTGAAAATAGCAGATCGCAAACAGAACTCCACCAGCATGTATTGCTTATATCAATGTCAAACTAAACAACACACTGCCATTACCCTGCAAAGTTCAATTGATGGCCGAGGGAACGATATTCGATGATAGTTTTCTTTATGTCTTCATCTAGTGACCTCGAATCCAACTAGCTAGCAAAAGGAGCAGCAACTAGGGTTAAAGAAGTGGAGCGCTGAAAATTAACCAAGAGTCCGGCACTCCAACAACTTTGCAAACGCCGACTTAAATCTACAAAATTCACCCAAAATTTCTCATCCGTGTGGCACTTCCAAGCTCTGCTCACTCTAACTTGATGGTGTAAGGTTGAAGGAGATCAAAAGTGAATGAGTGAGCTTGGGGACCAAACATAAGTATATATAGCCAAGCTTCCATCAAGCTTCTGGTAGCTATGTGTCAAGTGTTCCATAGATCATGGTAGAGAACTGCAAAGGGAGTAATGGACCACTCCAGGAGCTTCCAACAAGAAATTAATTAACTGAAGATGGTTTCTGTAATTGAAGGAAATAACTAAAGTTGGTTTCCATAATTTAAGGAAATGACTGCAGTTAATTTCCAGATTATGGGCGGTCATTGGGAGAGGGAGCTTAACATTCTCCCACTTGGTCCATACTTCCAATCTTAATGTCTCATCTTAAAACCCATTGATAATATATATTAAGTAATAGATACATGAATCATGGCGATAAGTCCTCTAATGACGAGTATTATCTTCCATGTATTACTATGTATTTATTTCTATTAAAATTTATGTGGCAACTATTTCTTAATGAATAAACCTTATGTTTATTTTTGGTCCTACACAGATGAATTCTCTCAAATCAAATTAAGGTGCACATAAATATGAGGAAAACATCACAGTAATTAAGAATTTCATTAAAATAATATTGTCCATACAATGAGAAACTACATAATGGAACCAAGTCCCATATTCATTACATGATCCTTGAATTTAAACGGTGGCATGCCCTTAGTCAAAGGATCAGCGATCATCAACTAACGTTTCGTTCTTTTTATGAAGCATGTAGAGATACATATATCGTGAGTAACCATGTGTGTTCAAGAGGAAGAGAGACTGGTGATGGAACTAGGAGAAACTGCAATGCTGGTAACGCGTGGAAAGGGAAAATCTCAAGCCAATAAGAAAGGAAAAGGTAAAGTACCTCCCCAAGCCAATATCAAGAAGGATTCCAAGTGTTTCTTCTGCAAAAAGAAGGGAAACATGAAGAAGGAATGTGCCAAATTTCATAAATGGTTTGCGGACAAAGATAATCCAATCTCGTTTGTTTGTTATGAATTTAATATGGTTAATGTCAATATTAACACCTGGTGGATTGATTCTGGATCAACAATTTACATTTCGAATTCCTTGCAGGGTTTGCAAAACCTAAGGAAGCCAGTGGGAAGTGAGAAAAGCATCTTATCAGGAAACAAGATGGGCTCGCATGTGGAAGCTATAGGAACATACTATTAACTTTAAGTAGTGGCTTTGTTTTAGAATTAGAAAAGACCTTTTATGTTCCAAGTTTTTCTAGAAACTTGATTTCAGTTTCAAGGCTTGTACCTTTTAGATATTCCTTCAATTTTTTAGAAATATCTTTCAGTTTATTTTATAAATTTGATTGTGATGGGAATGGTATTTTGTCTAATGGTCTTTACTGCATTAATTTACAAAACAATGTCACTTATGATTCAATGCATGTTCACATTGACACTAAAAGATGTGTTATTAATGAAGATTCCTCTAAATTATGGCACCAGAGATTAGGTCATATCTCCATAGAAAGAATTAAAAGATTGATAAATGAAGGGGCACTTAATACTCTGGATTTTATTGATTTTGAGACTTGTGTGGACTGCATAAAAGGAAAGCAGACCAACAAGTCAAAGAAAGGTGCCAATAGGAGTTCGGACATATTAGAGATCATACATACTGATATATGTAGTCCAGACATAGACTTACATGGTCAGAGATACTTCATCTCTTTTATAGATGATTACTCACGCTATATGTATCGCTACATGCTTCATAAAAAGAACGAAGCATTAGATGCCTTTAAGATCTTTAAGGTTGAAGTAGAGAAACAATGCGTCAGGCAAATTAAGATCATGAGATCAAATAGAGGTGGAGAGTATTATAGTAGATACACAGAAGATGGACAAGCACCTGGGCCATTCGCAAAATTTCTTCAAGAGCATGGGATTGTTGCCCAATACACCATACCTGGTTCACCCGACCAGAATGGTGTAGAAGAAAGAAGAAAGCGAACATTATTGGACATGGTGTGGAGTATGCTTAGCAGCTCCAATCTTCCTAAATCCTTGTGGACTAAAACACTTAAGACAGCAGTGTATATATTAAACCGAGTTCCAACCAAGGCTGTTCCTAAAACGCCATTTGAATTATGGAAAGGTTGGAAACCGAGTTTGCGACATATGCGCATTTGGGGATGCCCGTTTGAAGTGAGAATATATAATCCACAAGAGAAGAAGCTGGACCCAAGGACCATTAGTGGGTATTTCATTGGATATGCTGAAAGGTCTAAAGGTTACAGATTTTATTGTCCATCTCACAACACTAGGATTGTGGAATCAAGAAATGCAAAGTTTCTTGAAAATGACTTGATCAGTGGGAGTGATCAAACCAGGAACATAGTTTCTGAGAAGGATCATTCAGAATCTCAACCTTCCACCTCAAGTGATAGATTGGTTATTGTTCACAGCACCCCTCAAGTACAAACTGGTGTTGAACAACCAATTATTGAAGTTCCATAAGCTGTTGACAACATGAACGTTAGATCAGGTAGTTCAAGAGTTGCCAAGAACTTTTGAACAACGAGTTGAACCACATACTTCTCAGAAAGATGATGGTACAACATTAAGAAGATCTACTAGACCAAAGAGATCAGCAATTCCTGATGATTATGTTGTGTATCTGCAAGAATCTGACTACAACATTGGAGCCGAAAATGATCCTGAGTCCTTTTCACAAGCCATGAGTTGCAACGAATCAGAATTATGGTACGATGCCATGAAGGAAGAGATGAATTCTATAAAGAGTAATGAAGTTTGGGATCTTGTTGAGTTGCCTAATGGTGCAAAATCCATTGGATGTAAATGGGTCTTTAAGACAAAGAAAGATTCATTGGGCAACATTAAGAGATACAAGGCAAGACTCGTTGCTAAGGGATTCACTCGGAAAGAAGGAATCGATTACACGGAGACTTTCTCTCCTGTATCTAAGAAAGATTCCTTGCGTGTTATTATGGCATTAGTAGCCCATTTTGACTTGGAGTTGCAACAAATGGATGTGAAAATGGCTTTTTTCAATGGAGATCTAGAGGAGGAGGTTTACATGAAACAACCTGAAGTATTCCCCTCTAGTGATGGCGAGCAATTGGTTTGCAAGCTCAAGAAATCATTATATGGTTTAAAACAAGCATCCCGCCAATGGTATTTGAAATTCCATAATGTAATTTCTTCATTTGGTTTTGTAGAAAACATTATGGATCAATGTATATACCTGAAAGTCAGTGGGAGTAAAATCTGTTTTCTTGTTTTATATGTGGATGACATTTTGCTAGCAACCAATGATAAGGGTTTACTGCATGAGGTGAAACAATTCCTCTCTAAAAATTTCGATATGAAGGATATGGGTGAGGAATCTTATGTCATTGGCATTAAGATCCATAGAGACAGATTTCGAGGCATCTTGGGTCTGTCTCAGGAAACCTATATTAATAAAATTTTAGATAGATTTCAAATGAAGGATTGTTCACCAAGTGTAGCTCCCATTGTGAAGGGTGATAGGTTCAATTTGAACCAATGCCCGAAGAACGACTTTGAAAGGGAACAAATGAAGAACATTCCATATGCTTCTGTTGTCGGAAGCCTAATGTATGCTCAAGTCTACACAAGACCTGACATTGCATTTGTTGTGGGAATGTTTGAACGATATCAGAGTGATCCAGGTTTAGACCACTGGAGAGTTGCAAAGAAAGTAATGAAACGCCTTCAAGGAACCAAAAACTACATGCTTATGTATAGACGGACAGACAATTTGGAAGTAATTGGCTACCCAGATTCTGACTTTGCTGGATGTGTTGATTCACGCAAATCAACATCAAGATACATGTTTATGATGGCCGATGGAGCGATATCATGGAGGAGTGCCAAGTAGACCTTGATTGCCACTTCCACTATGGAAGCCAAGTTCGTCTCCTGTTTTGAGGCTACTTTACATGGTGTATGGCTTACGAGTTTCATTTCTGGGCTTAGAATTATGGATTCTATCTCTAAGCCATTGAGAATGTATTGCAACAATTCAATTGTTGTTTTTATGGCTAAAACCAACAAAAGTGGGAGTCGAAATAAACACATCGACATTAAGTATTTAGCTATAAGGGAACATGTTAAAGAAAAGAAAGTGGTCATTGAGCACGTTAGCACTGAGTTGATGATCGCTGATCCTTTGACTAAGGGCATGCCACCGTTTAAATTCAAGGATCATGTAATGAATATGGGACTTGGTTCCATTATGTAGTTTTTCATTGTATGGACAATGTTATTTTAATGAAATTCTTAATTATTGTGATGTTTTCCTCATTTGCATGATGCGCTCGCACACACCTTTCACATTGATGAGCCTTAGGGATGAGAACTTCATGATTAGGGTGCTTGCTAGTGCCTTGTTTGAAGTGATGAATTGATCATCAGTGGCTTTCAGTAAGTCTCGGACCTTTTCATGCTGATCAATGGAACCACGAATACCAGCTGAAATTTTAGTCTTAATAAACATCATGCTTAGGCGATTATATCGTTCCCATCGTTCATAAAGCGTGATGTCCGCTGTAGTGCTGGTATTAGTGAGTATCGATGGTTCATCTTTTCTAATAGTATAGACTATGTCCATCCACCCCAAATGAAGGAGAACCCTCTCCTTCCAAACCTTATAGTTATCTCCCTTAAGTTCAGGGATATCACAACGAATTTCAAAGAAATTTGCAGGTTGTATAACTGCATAAAATTAAAGATCACATGCTTATGTTAAAAATTGAGGCCTAAAAAAAAAATTCATGCTTTACCAATGTAAATCATGCTTAAAATTGAATCTAATGACATAAAAATTCCCTGTGGGCTAAATTTCCAATTCAAGCAGATTCAATTATTCTTTATGATAGAATTTATCAAATTATTCAGTTAATTCATAATTCTAAGGAATATTATGATTATAATTTGATATAAATTCTATCTTAGATTTGAACTTTATGATAAAACTATTAATTCATAATTCATGTGGGTAAGTTATGAATAATTTGATATTTTGTCCTAATTAATTATATAAATATAATAAAAATTCATGTGGGATAAAATTTACTATATTTAGTATGATTAATTACAATTAATATTTAAATATTCTCTATGTGATCCTAATCAATCATAATATATAATATTATTTAATTAGAGATGCTGTGGCTATTCTCTAATCAATCAAAAATTATATGGATCACTAGAAATTATTTCTTCTATGCAAAAAAAAAATTAACTTGATATGAGAATAATTATAAATTGCATAAATAAAACTATAATATTCATGCATAACATTCAACGATGGGTCTCGTATACTTATCCAAATTAGCATGTTTTAATTAGAGCAGAAATAATCAATTCATGCAAATTAAATACAAGCATAATTAATAAATTTTGCACAACAATTATCCAAATTGCATATAATTAAACTAAATAAATATTATAAGCATAAAAATTAAACAAAAATTAGACATATTTCCAAATAAATGCCTTAATTCAGAAAATTCTCAAAATATGACATTTTGCCAAACATGTCTATAAACACCAAGGTAGAGATAAAAAATGGCTCTGATACCAAATGTTCGCTTATTAATGATTCTATAATGCGGAATAAACACTTAAAAGAATCGAAAACTTGAATGCCATTGAAATCATACCTCCGGCCATTGATGTTGCTCACACTCCAAACCAAACTTTCTGCTATGCTTGAGGCAGTCCACTTCTCTTATTCATTCGACTACGAGCAAATCAAGATGAAGTTATAATTAGCTTTAACCAGCAACTTGATTGAGAGCCACCAACTTGATGCTCAACTAGGAGAGCTGGACTGTGGTGAAAATAGCGGATCGCAAATGGAACTCCATCGGCATGTATTGCTTATATCAACGTCAAAATAAACAACGCACAGACATTACCCTGCAAAGTTCAATTGATGATTGAGGGAACGATATTCAATGATAGTTTTCTTTATGTCTTCATCTGGCGACCTCGAATCCAACTAGCTAGCAAAAGGAGCAGCAACCAGGGTTAAAGAAGCGGAGCGCTGAAAATTAACCAAGAGTCTGGCACTCCAACAGCTTTGCAAACGCCGCCCTTAAATCTACAAAATTCACCCAAAATTTCTCATCCATGTGGCACTTCCAAGCTCTGCTCACTCTAACTTGATGGTGTAAGGCTGAAGGAGATTAAAAATGAATGAGTGAGCTTGGGGACCAAACAGAAGTATATATAGCCAAGCTTCCATCAAGCTTCTGTTAGCTATGTGTCAAGTGTTCCACAGATCATGGTAGAGAACTGCAGAGGGAGTAATGGACCACTTTAGGAGCTCCCAACAAGAAATTAATTAACTGAAGATAGTTTCCATAATTGAAGGAAATAAATAAAGTTGGTTTCCATAATTTAAGGAAATGACTGCAGTTAATTTCTAGATTATCGGCGGCCATTGGGAGAGGGAGCTTAACAGTGGCCACATATCAGGTATTAATAAGCCTGGCATATTGGAATCACCTGTCTCGTCCTAAAATGAATAAAGCTCCCCAGCTCAATCCACTGCTTTATTTAAGTCAAGAATGATCGCTGGCACTAACACTTTATATTTCTATCCGGATCTATCTGGTTACGGGTGGCTGGACTGGGGACCTGACCCTAAATCCTACTCTATCTAGTTACTTTCATATGAGATTACACGCTCAGCTCCCACAGACGAAGTGTCCTCCTCGGAAGGCTTGTGCAAGGATTCCATCGAGCTATCCTAGAATCCATACCAGTCACAATATCCTTTGTAGGTCTTGAAAGGAAGTCTGCAACGACATTACTCTTTCTAGGCTTGTCAATGATGGTAACATTGAACTCCTGTAGTAGTAATAACCACCTACATTCTCTCCCCCATTAGAGTTGTAGATTGACCAAGGAATGACAACGTCTGGGAAAGTGAGATTTCTAATTTCCCATATCCAACATTGTTGTTGAGGCTCCAAAAGTAAAATCTCCACAGGAAAAATTTGAGGCGAGGCTCCAAAGGTAAAATCTCCATAGGCAAAATATGAAGAAAAATAAAGAAAAAGTTCATCAATGAAACATAGCCTTTTATTTGAGACATATATGAAAGCCCATAAGCCCAGAAACTTCCTATATAAAGAAATTTCCATCATAAAACTTGAGATTAAAGCAAATCAATATGCACAGATCGAATATTGTAACAACTATTTATAATGAAAACTGAAAAATCCAAGAGAGTTTCTCTATATTCTTATCAACAGATGGACCAAAAGCCAAAAAGGCCAAAGAAAATGAAGCTTGAATGTGGGTCTAGCATGCTCACAGAAATAAGCTTATTCTCCATTATCCCTTACAAGAGCTAGCTACAAGGATTTGTTGTTTGAGAGTTGTAGCGCAAGAATAACACTAGCTTAGGAACTTGATATCGCGCTACAAAAGCTTCAGGCATCAACAAGTCGGCTACCAGGCTTAACACAACTTTTTCCCTCTCATATTTCCTTCCATACCTTCCATAGATAATATATAAAGTAGTTCAATGAAAGAATATATAAAGTAGTTCAACGGTGCCCTCTAATCTTTTCTGGTTGGGAATCGATTGGATTTTCACACTCATCTTGTTGGGAATTCATCACACTCATCTTGTTGGAAATCCATCAAGTGGACTTTGGAATCCACCCTGGGACCACTCAAAAGGTAATACTCAAAAAAGATAATGATGATAGGTTGGAATTTCACTTGGACTAACCACTAGCCAGGGATCCACCCTGGGACCACTCAAAAGGTAATGATAATAGGTTGGAAGTTTTCTAATGCCTGCAGGTTTTGGTGTAACAAAAAACCTCAAACTTCAATTCCCCGATTTGATTTGCGTTTAGGGGTTGTTGGATTTTCATACTCACCTCGTTGGGAATCGATCACGTGGGCTAACCACCACTCTGGGACCACTCAAAAGGAGGACCTCAACAACCATCATTTCCTTCCCATCCATCCGGATGGGAGGGCCATCTGGTCTGCTAAATCTGTGAAGCATCCATCCTCTTCGTGTTCTTCATAATTTCTAACCCTACAATGGCCAGAGGCATCAGTGAAACAGTACTGGTTTGGATTTTAGGTTATCGCCTCCTAGAACTCCTAATCGTGCATTCTAAGATTGATACCCTGCAAGCATCAGGACAGAAATGAAACTTGTCAATAATCACGAAAAACCAGGTAGATAGATAAAAGTGCAAATGAGCCCACTCTGGGATCACTCAAAAGGTAATGATAATAAGTAGGAAGTTTACTAATGCGGCCAGGATAAAAGTGCAGATGAACCCACTCTGGGACCACTCAAAAAGTAATGATAATAGGTAGGAAGTTTACTAATGCGGGCAGGATTTGGTGTAACGGAAAAACCTCAACAACCATCATCACCTTCGGATGGGAGGGCAATCTGGTTTGCGAAATCTATGAAGCATCCATTCTCTTCGTGTTCTTCATAATTTCTAACCCTACAATGGCCAAAGGCATCAGTGAAACACTACTGGTTTGGTTTTTAGGTTATCACCACCTAGAACTCCTAGAACTCCTAATCGTGCATTCTAAGATTGATAGCCAAATGAAACTGGTCAATAATCACGAAAAACCAGGCAGATAGATAAAAGTGCAAATCCCTTGTGTCTCCTTACGTCTTAGAGTGCTTGCCACTTGGAAGAGTGATTGTTGAATGACTTGCATGTTTGACATTGGTTCCATTCAA
This sequence comes from Pinus tabuliformis, assembly GCA_031772625.1. Lineage (NCBI taxonomy): Eukaryota > Viridiplantae > Streptophyta > Pinopsida > Pinales > Pinaceae > Pinus > Pinus tabuliformis. Next base: position 66,512,033 of record CM062818.1, read on the forward strand.
TAGTTCATCTGTAAGATATAAGTTAAAATATAAGTTAAATAACCATGAAGATATTATAGTTATCCATTATATCAGAAGATATCTATAATTATGTTGACAAATAGCTTCCCTTTTAGAATAGGGATTTCTATAGAGTTGGGATTTAACAAAAATTGAATATGGTTTATTGTCCTTCAAAAAAAATTGAATCTCAATCTCTATTTGCTTAATTGTTTTTCTCCATATTTCTTTCTTCAAAATATGGCGATAACAATCGACTTTATGACTAGTTATCAAATTCCACTCCCTCCATATCTCACTAGTTTTCAAATTCCACTCCCTACCCATCTCACATTCAGTGGAGTGATCATTTCAAATTCAAATTCCACTCCCTACATATCTCACATTCAGTGGAGTGATCATTTCAAATTCAAATTCCACTCCCTACATATCTCAAAATTCAGTGGATTTATCATTTGAATTTCGTTTTTAATGGATTAATGATTTTGATTTCTTTCCCATACATTAATCGTTTCGATATTTTTTCTATCCCATCAAGACATTAGTCATTTCAATTTCTTTTCGATGAATTAACGCATAAAGTAGAATCTGACACTGATTTCATTCAAATGCACTCTACGATGAATCGCCAGAGGAGTTGAAGCAAGAAAAACCCCCCGAAAAATATATTAAATAAATCTCCCACCTGCACCACCTGCACCAGATCCAGGAAACATTCTGAAAGATGCAAAAACAACTGATACAACATACTTGGCGGATGGAGGCCACATGCTAGGGTTTTACCATTTTAAATAATTCGTGGAGGAGAACGAGAAGAATGTCACCTCTACCATATATGAAGTAGCTACCGAGCTTGACCTAAGCAGCCCTCAACTGATTAACGTGCCAAATTAGATACAGTTGGCTTCGGCCCTTGTGAAGTCGGATCTCTAGAATAATAATTGGGCAGTAATTATTGTAGTTCACTGCATTATTATTATTATATTTTTGGTCATGGAAATCACAGCGCTTTCTCAAATGCACGATTTGCTGGTGAATCAGAGGAGTCTAGATGTTGCTTCAAATCACCCCAAATCTCTGCCCGATTCTATTAGCTAGCCCGTGAAGGTTAAAACCTTAAATGTTTGTGGCCATGTTTTTTTAGAGCATACAAAATTATGTACAGGCTGAATTATTTCTTATGTTGAATCTCTTAATTATTTATGTAGGTTAACATAGTTGTATGTTATGAATTATTGATTGCCATACACTTTCAGAAAAGAGAATAAAAATCGATATGCAATTCAGGTAGCAAATACATTTATTTATTACTTAACCTGGCGGGGACCATGCGGTACCCTGTAGCCTTGTTTAACACTACAGCGATATGCTTCTAAAGCGTTTATGTTTTTATTAATGGAGTTATATACTTAGTTTGCTATTGGAGTATTGGGGAAAAGGCGCTGGGTGAAACTTGGTGTAGGTAACGTTGGTGTTTGCGTACCATAGTTCAAACCAAGTGCTTATTTAGATTCAATTTTTCTTTTCCAATTAAGAAATAAAGAACTAAGTCAATGTTGTATTGAAGGAGAGCGCTCATTGTGATGTTTGTTGTCTAATTGAATGATAGACATAATTGTTCTTTCATTTGATTAATGAGGTATGAAAGTGCTAGGAAAGTTTCGGTAAAAAATCACTTTTATTAAAGTTGGAAATTAAAATTGCTAAGAAAGTTTTGGTAAAAAATCACTTTTATTAAAGTTGGAAATTAAAATAATAGGCATTGGGTTCATTAGATAATGGTGTACTTTTATTAAAGTTGGAAATTAAAATAATAGGCATTGGGTTTATTAGATAATGGTTCAACCAATTTTACAAGTAAAATTTACATGGGCAGTTGTTAAGTTTTGTAGATGTTCTATGCTAAGAGCAATTTCACTTTTCTCACAGCAATCATACAAGTAGATAAGCAAAATGCAGATAGAACATATAAGCAGATCTTACAGAAGACAAATCAGAAACAAGAAAAATGTATGTGATCGTTTCAGCGGTCAACAGGATGCTTCAACCAGCAAAGTCTCCTTTGGTCAGTCAGCCCAGCATGTGTCACAACAACCCTAAGATGTGAGTTTTGTTGTGTTGAAATTCTCTCCAACTTTTCCTGTATATATATCCATCAATGAGGGTGTGTGACACATCTGTTGGGCATGTGAGCCTACATTACAAAACTGGCTGACCTTGCACATATAATTTATTAAGAATAATAAATTCAAAATATAAGTTCTGCTCATCGGATTAAGACTATTTTTATATGGATTTTACACCTCTCAGAAAGAGGAATCCAACAAAAATATTAGCCTCTTAATCTGAGCATCAGAACATGGAGTTTGGACCTAGTTGTCCAAATTTAACACTCCCTCTCAACTAGGGAGAACTCCATCTATTAGTGCAATTAACATCGTGAGTCATCCCGCCGAAACTTGCTTTGCTGGCTTCTTTATTTCAGAACAGAAGTGGGTCAGTCACAAAGACATCATTCCCCGACTGACATAATCAGTCCAGAGGTCCCAGACCTCACAAATCTTGATCCCAGATCAAGTGGTTGGACCATGCCATCCTAGATAGAGAGTACGGCAATCTCTGATGCGTCCATCAGTCTTTGCTAATAGTCTCTAGCTTTTCCACACCTCATTGGCCAAATGAGAGGTACTTCCCATGAGCCCTGAACTCAATGGGTAGGATGCATACGGGGCACAGATTAAATGAGTGGCGAACCAGCTCAATAATCACAAGGGTGGGGCAGAAGCATTATGAGTGCTTATAGCTCTGAGAAGCTATCCCCAAAGCCCCCCAGAGCTCCTAGAGCTCATCGTCCAACAGGACCCACATCATAGGGTCTTTCCACGACACCAAGACTCTCACGGAAGGTTAGGAACTTGACCTTCCCCAGGGGCTTAGTGAGAATATCCGCGACCTGCTCATCAGTTCCTATATGATCGAGCCTTACGGCGCCTCGCTGTACCATATCCCGGATAAAGTGGTACCTGATATCAATATGCTTGGATCGGTCGTGGAACACAGGATTCTCAGTCATACGAATCCCACTCTGATTATCACAGAGTATTACAGTGGTATCTAGCACATGTTGGAACAGCTCACTAAAGAGCTTCCTCAACCAAACTGCTTCACAACAGGCCATACTAGCAGCAATGTATTCGGCCTCCGCGGTGCTCAAAGCCACCGACTTCTGCTTCCTGCTCATCCATGAGATCGAAGCAGAACCAAGATTGAAACAGCATCCAGATGTGCTCTTACGATCCACCACACTGCCAGCCCAATCGGCATCAGTATATCCCCGGAGTATCACACTCCCGGCAGTGTATCTCAGCCCATGGTTTATCGTGCCCCGAAGATATCTCAAAAGATTCTTGGCACCAACCCAGTGAAAATGATGAGGCTCAACCATCTGTTGACTCAAAGTATTCACTGCAAAACATATGTCCGGACGGGTGTTTACTAAGAACATCAAAGCTCCTATGAGTTGACGATACTCAGTAGGATTGGCCAAGATAGGCCCTGCAGCGCTGCCACTCAACTTCTTAAAGTTGAGTTCCATTGGTGTCGACACGGACTTACAGTCCACCATCCCAAATCTTTCCAGAAGCTTCACAATATACTTTCCTTGAGAAAGGAAAATCTCTCCAGGTCTCTGCCAGACCTCCAGGCCTAGGAAATAGTGCATCAGTCCTAGGTCTTTCATCTCGAACTCAGCAGCAAGCTCCCTCTTACATTGATGAATGAGAGGGTCATCACCTGTCAGGAAGAGGTCGTCCACATACAGCACTAGAATGAGAGGCTTTCCTTCCACAACCTTAAAGTAAAGGTTTGGATCAGCATTGCTTCGAGTGAAGCCCAGCTTCATCAAGTAACTATCCATCCTCTCATACCAAGCTCTGGGTGCTTGCTTTAACCCATAGAGGGCTTTCTTCAACCTGCAGACATAAGTGTCTCGATCTTGAACTTCAAATCCCAAAGGTTGTTCTACATACACCTCTTCCTTTATTGCATCATGCAGAAAAGCGGTCTTGACATCCATCTGATGAAGACTCCATCCTTGTGTAGCAGCAAGGGCTATGATGGATCGGATGGTGGTATATCGAGCCACAGGTGCAAATATATCGTCATAGTCAATTTCTTCCTTTTGAGGGAAGCCACGGGCAACAAATCTTGCCTTAAACTCTTCAGCACTCCCATCAGATCCATGTTTAATCTTGTAGAGCCATTTAGCGGTGACAACAGATTTGTCCTTCGGTCTCGGGACCACATCCCAGACATCATTCTTCATAATAGCCTCATATTCTTCATGCATAGCATCCTTCCAGACTTGATGCTTGATGGCTTCCTCAAAAGATCCAGGTTCAGATTGTATAATAGTACTCATGGCAGCTAGATACCCTTGGTATCTACACGGCTTCTTGCTTTCTCGGAATGTTCCCCTTGGGGCAGCATGACCCTCAGCATCTTCGAGGGTGACCCTGAGCCATGATGGCCTCTTTCCTAGAGAAGGGGAAGGATCAATAGGATCCATTGGCCCTTCAACATCAGGCATAGTCTCATCCTGGGGTTCTTCCAGATTTCCAGGTCTTTCTTCATGGTTTTCTTCAGATCTAGGAAGATCTACTACTTTCTTCAGGGAAGCATCTTCGTCAAAAGTGACATCATGGCTTATCTCTACTTCCCTTTGACCAGGTACATAGACTCTATATGCCTTAGAAGTCTCACTGTAGCCCACAAACATTCCTTTCTTCCCAGTAGCATCCAGCTTACTTCTCTTTTCTTTCGGCACATGAAAATAGATAGGACATCCAAAAATTCTAAAATGTGAGACATCAGGTTTCTTACCAGAGAAAACCTCTTCGGGAGTTTTTGGAGTCCGAAGCGGAATGAGGGCATCGGTTTTGAATGTACACAGCAGTATTTGCAGCTTCTCCCCACAGAAACTTTGGAAGACCCTGGTCACATAGCATGGCACGGGCAGCTTCCACAATAGTCCTATTCTTGCGTTCAGCAACACCATTCTGCTCAGGAGTATATGCAGTGGTAGTCTCCCTCTTAATGCCAGCTTCTCTGCAAAAGTCTTTGAACTTATTTCTTTTATCAACAACATTAGACTCCTCATACCTGGTATTTCTGGTCCTGGTATTAATAACCATGACAAGTGTATATATATAATCATGACTGCCTGGTGTATATACATGTCCAGCATATATATATAACTTATGTACTATAGCGTATATTGTCCAGCGATTACTGCCCATCGTCAGTACAGTGTACCGTATATATAAAGACCATACACATCAAGACCAGATACATATTAAGACCCTATATACTGCTGGAGCAAGATCATATATATCGAGACCCTGTCATATAACGCTGATGCCATACATCTTGTATCAATTTTCACACCAGAGCAATATCACATATCATCACAGTATCGCGATCATATCATTTGCCATTATAACCAGGGATATTATGCGAATGTCATACCACATCAAAGAGACGAATGTGAGACCATATACCAATGCAATTGTATGAAACCTCCGCAGCCTCGGCGAATATACATAAGGGACATTTGCATACTCTGTTTGTATATATAAGTCTTTGGCATCTTCTGCGTGTATATATAACCTCAGCGATGTGTACAGGAACATTGTATAAAACCTCCGCAGCTAATATCACTCCCCTGCGATGCATACAAGACTTCTGCGACGTGTACAGGACCTCTGTGACCTATATAATATTGTATAAAACTTCTGCGGCTGATATAACTCCTCTGCAATGCGTACAAGACTTCTGCGACGTGTACAGGATCTCTGCGTGCATATATATATCCTCATGTGATGTGTACAGGACTGTCCAGCGAATGTATATAACCATAACTGCAATGTATGACATGACTGCCCAGCGTATAATTGCACAGCGTATAAATAACTCCAGCTACACCTCAGGACTGTGGAATTTAGATTGCGGTTGACTGTGTCCTTTTATTACTGCGTCCACTATATCATGTCACTAGGGAGACTACCCTGTCATGGATACTATGTTTGCCATGTCATATATATATATATATATATATATATATATATATATATATTGTTAGCCATACCAAAATCCTGTCAGCCATACCGTGTATATATATGTTGTTCACTGTCTGCCATGTCAAAGCACTGTTTGCCATATCATGTTTCAACATGATGTTTGCCATACCATGAAAGAACTGTCTGCCATATCATGTTTCAGCATGATGTTTGCCATACCATGAAAGAACTGTCTGCCATATCATGTTTCAGCATGATGTTTTCCATACCATGACATTGTCTGCCATGTCAAAGAACTGTTTGCCATATCATGTTTCAACATGATGTTTGCCATACCATGAAAGAACTGTCTGCCATATCATGTTTCAACATGATGTTTTCCATACCATGACATTGTCTGCCATGTCAAAGAACTGTCTGCCATATCATGTTTCAACATGATGTTTTCCATACCATGACATTGTCTGCCATGTCAAAGAACTGTTTGCCATATCATGTTTCAACATGATGTTTTCCATACCATGACATTGTCTGCCATGTCAAAGAAACATTGTCTGCCATACGTTGTTTGCCATACCCTGCCATACACAATGTGGTGATAATATATAATGCAATTTGATAACGTGACTGTGTTTTTCAGCGAGTCATCGGTTATTCCATATGCGGGCCAGAGATTGTGACATACACGGGTATACCTTATGCGAAAAGGGATTGCGGTCATATCATATGTGAGACAGTCTTGCGAACTTATATATTCCACGAACAAGTAGATATGCAAACCAATCAACGGAACATTAGACCTGTGTTTAGGTCACTCCCTTGCTGCGCTATGAAACCTTCCTCCCTGACCGCGTATTAGTTAGGGCATCCTTTAGGATAGCGTATCCCTTTTGATCTCTCACACCACCAAAACCCAAAGACAAGTGGAGAGAGATCACAAGAGATGATTGTTATAGATAGAGTTTGTCTTCAACTTGGCTCCGATACCATGTTAAGTTTTGTAGATGTTCTATGCTAAGAGCAATTTCACTTTTCTCACAGCAATCATACAAGTAGATAAGCAAAATGCAGATAGAACATATAAGCAGATCTTACAGAAGACAAATCAGAAACAAGAAAAATGTATGTGATCGTTTCGGCGGTCAACAGGATGCTTCAACCAGCAAAGTCTCCTTTGGTCAGTCAGCCCAGCATGTGTCACAACAACCCTAAGATGTGAGTTTTGTTGTGTTGAAATTCTCTCCAACTTTTCCTGTATATATATCCATCAATGAGGGTGTGTGACACATCTGTTGGGCATGTGAGCCTACATTACAAAACTGGCTGACCTTGCACATATAATTTATTAAGAATAATAAATTCAAAATATAAGTTCTGCTCATCGGATTAAGACTATTTTTATATGGATTTTACACCTCTCAGAAAGAGGAATCCAACAAAAATATTAGCCTCTTAATCTGAGCATCAGAACATGGAGTTTGGACCTAGTTGTCCAAATTTAACAGCAGTCTATAAGTTTTATAGATTACATAGTATTGTAATGTATAAGTTTTAAACCTTACATAGTATTGTAATGTATACATAGGTTTTTAATAAATAGAAAAGTAACACAATAATAAAAAAATATTACAAAGATATTTACCAAGGAAATTCAAATCTGGAAAGTTAGCTAACTGTTTAGAACTGCAATTTTAATTTTTATCATTAATCAATTTCATTGTTTACAATACAGTACATATGGTCCTGCAACATCCAAAAATCCCTAATCCATTAACTTGGATTAGATTACAACCATTTTTTCTTAACATGAATTATAAAACCATGGGATAAACCACTATGCATTACAAAACTGCTAAAGCAAAAATAGTGTGGCAAAAAATACTAAAAACGAACACAAAAAACAACCCAACGTTTTTTTAATTGTGAAATTTACCCGGTTTGTGACCCCCACTACGTACTTGATGCAAACTAATCATGCACGAGTTAGTCGTGCAAAGAATATAACACATAGCCAACTTTAACCATTCTTTCACATAAATAATAAACAATACTTTGCATAAATAAATTGAAATGTTCAAAACTTAAACTCAAATTACCAGAGGAGATCTACCTATAGGTATCTATTTTAATTTCTAGTACAAAATATGTTTCAGCTATTTAAGTGGGTTGGTTCTATTGTTGAGCATTGAGCATTAACAGCGGGTACAATGCATCCATACACACTACTTCATTTGTGTATAAGAAGGCTTAGATCTTAGCTTTGATAGATTGATAGTTCAATGGTAAAGAGTGCATTGGAATTGGTGACCAACTTCGGTCTTGACTTTCCATAGCTCAAAAACTAACCTAGAGTAGTGAACCAATTGGGAACAGAGGTTTTGGGATCAATTTTGAAGTCCATGATACTAAAAACTAACTTAAGAATAATGAACCAATTGGGAATAGAGGCTTTGGGATCGATTTTGAAGATAGCAATGCCTGCGTGATACTAAGAATAGAGACCAAATTTTATTTTTAGAAGATCCGCGTTGGTGAGATGTGAGATGTGAGGACTGTTAATCCAACATTTATAGATAGAAAATCTTTGATTGCAAAGCTTTGATGATAAAACTTTTTGAAAAAAGGTACTATGATATGATCCTGAGGGATGCATATATGGAGCTACATCTCATCTTAATAAAAGAATCACATGGCAATGAATATATATAGATATATTGATGTAAACCTAATCATTATTGATGAACACATGAGTTGGATATATTGGAGTTACTTAGAGAAAGTTCTCCTATTTTATAAAAAGTTATTGCGTAACATATTTCTGTTATCTCTTTGAAAATTGTGCTACTTATTCACTGCTACATATATGGTTTCATAACTTAAATACTATACATAAACTTATTAAAATTTTAACATTTGTATTAGGTTCCAGGAACGATCTTGATAATATACTGTTATTACAATATATGTCAATAATATAATTTTGATCAGCAATCATTTATATTGCCAAAATGAGTAAAGGGCAAGTTGTGCACTGAATCCAAGATGGTGGAGCATGGAGGAGGCTAATACTGTTTTGACTTGGAAGTCAAAACAAACATCCAGAAATCTACTGAACAAAAGTGGAATACACAAATGAAAATGATATCCGAGATCAAACTGCCTCTTCTCATCTTGTCTCTGTGCAGTGTGCACTTAGTGCTGTCTCACATTTCTCAACATTCAAATATCGCTCCTGAAATCTAAACGTGACATCTAATAGCAAAGTCATTCTATCCTCTAGGCCATTCTCCAATTCATTTCGATGTTTCCAACTTATCTTAAGTTCCCTTTTCTGTTTCAATTTAAAAATAGAACCTGATAGTAAAGAAATAAGAAAAGGGCATGATCAATATTAATGAAAAGCTAGTATTATCACCGCTATATCTGACACTGTAACACTGATAAAGGTAATTACATTCAACTAAACACGGTAGAGAGAAACGGTAGAGAGAAATGACTCATGGATAACTGTAATGCATCACACATATAATTTGGAATTTAGCCCCAGTTGGCCTTCTTGTACTGGTATCTGCGTACACAAGCGATGTATACCAAGAAGTTCAGAAAGCTAAGGGAAGCTAAAAGCCAAAAGTAATAGTCTAAATGGCCTTCATTGAGATTGTCAGGTATCCATCCCTGTTTTCCTCCTTTAGTGGTGATAGAAGTAACAATAGTAACAATTAAGGTGCTCAAATAGCTTCCTAATGATGATGTAAGAAGAGAAAGAGCACTGCACAAGCTGCGCATTGCATCAGGAGACTGATCATAGAAAAACTCCAGCTGCCCTATAAAGAAAAAAATTTCTGCAGCACCAATTAAGAAATACTGGGGAACTTGCCAAAAAATGGTCATGGGAACTGGTGTGACTGTATCATGGACCAAATCCAGAGTTCTGACAATATCCAAACGCTTGATTTCAACCAAGGCAGCTGCTGTCATAGAAATTATTGATATGACCAGCCCAATACCCATCCGTTGCAGCTCAGTAAACCCCCTTTCTTTTCCAGTGTACTTGCGAGCAATAGGCACAATTATGCGATCATAAACTGGAACCCATATCATGACACTCAGTATATCAAATATAGACAATGATGCTGCAGGAATTTCGAAGGAACCAATGCTGGTGTCCATGGTCATGCCCTGTTCGATAAACATTGTTGACATTTGAGCATAAACAGCAGAAAATACAATGCCACTCACCCATATGGGAAACATACGGACCAAAATCTTCAGCTCCTCCACTTGGGTTACAGTACATAGTTTCCAAGCATTGGAAAATCCACTCTCCTGAATATCATCATCTGTTATTATAGCTGCTTTGTCAAGACATCTGCAACCATTTTAAGCCGGATCCTAAATATTAATGGGCGAAATCAAGATATATATAATTATCGTTTTACTTATACTGCAATCATTTCAACTTGTAGTTCTAGACTCTTGAAACTTTCTCATGTATAATGCTTATTTCGATGCAATTCTTTTGGTAAATAAAAGAATCATATAAAACCAGCCCTCATAGTTAAAAAAAAGGGTAAGAGCAGTACTTGAGATCATTTGTATGCTCTATCTTTCGGCTTCCTTGAATAACAGAACGCTTGTCCTGCACCTCGTACAGCATTGAACTATCTTGAGGGACTTCCTTTTGCAATTTACGCAGTGATGCAACTATTACTTGGCATAACCGTGTGAGGGGGCTGCCTCCAGGTTTTTGGAATCTATATAATGGTGTCCCAGAAAAAAAACTTATTATGGCTAATCCCATAAAAATGGTAGGGATAGCAAAACCCCATCCCCACCCAACATTGTCTTGGACCCATACAATAACGCTGCTGGAAACAAGAGCCCCAACATTAATTGAGAAGTAAAACCAATTGAAGAAAGAGCCCTTCTTCTTCCTTTCTGTTGGATTGGTGTCATCGAACTGGTCAGCCCCAAAAGAAGACACACAGGGTTTGATGCCTCCAGTTCCTAATGCAATAAGGTAAAGTCCAAGGAAAAATACAGCATATTCAAGTGTTGTTGCCTTTGGGCAGACACTGTCTGTGCAGGATGGAGGTTGCAAGGCAGAAACAGTGGCTGAAATTGTCATGGTTGCCATTCCCTGCAAATATTAAAGTATGGTTATCAGTCAGATATTAATCAATTAATAATAGACAAATAAGCCAACAGGGAGTTGGTTCACCGTTCAAGGCAACAAAGACATCCACCAGGCTCCATTCTTGTTGTGGTCTACCCCATCAGCACATGACGTAAGTTTCAATGTGGTGAGACTGAGTATAGGTCCGAAGCAACTTTCGCAGAATAGATATCCTAATCCCCTCAGAACTCACACCTTAGGCAAATAATTACCTCTCTGGCACCTTAGATAAATAGATATCCCTCATACCTGGCACTTTAGCCCAATCTATGTCCACTCTTTGTAACAATAAAAGATAAATAAGATTGAAAAATAGAATTGTACATGCTTTGAAAACCACACAATTGGGCGAGATTCAAACATACAGTAAAGTAAATGCTTTGAAACCAGACAAAAGTTGGGAAGGTTTAAGCATACAATAAAGTAAATTGTTGAGAAAACAGCAATTGTCCAGTATCGGCCCCAGTATGCATCAGCCAAAACTGCCCCCAAAAGTGGAGTGAGATAGCACGTGCCTGACCAATTGTTGACAGTCTTTGCAGCATCCGCATTCCCCTCATGTAATTTTGTAATCAAATAAGTCACCAAATTTATGTTAATACCATAGTATGCCAGTCGCTCACAGCACTCATTCCCTGCAGTGCATATCAGATCACATTCTAAGTAATTCCGTAATGGGTATGCCGTAACGATATAGTGTGGAAATATTTTCCTGAATTTCCCCAAATTCAAACACAAACAGGAACCAATTGACGTAAATACTAAAACACAAACAGGACAAGGGTGAGGGAAAACCTAAAACAAATGGGCAAGCTCTCCAATTGCCTGTGTTTTGCCTCACAGACGGCCTTCCATGGATATCCACAGAGCCATCCCCAGTGTGTTCCCCTTCTTGGCCCTCCTGAAGCATATATTTCAAGAAATCAAAATACTCCCAACAGGCGGGCTGCAGAAAAAGGTTAAATCCACTCTTCTTGTATTGGCAATATGAACCAGACTGTATATACTAGTTATACTATTAGAAAAATGAATAAACCTTATTTTACTTGGGGAAGATTGAAGAATTAGCTACCTCTAGTGGCAGGAGAGGTTGATCATCTTGATTTTCCAGCAAATTCACTCGTGATGACTGCTCTGCGTTCACATCCATCTGAGCACTGGATCAGATATCTGTTTGTTTGTGCATCAAAGAATCTATTGAATATTCATTCTGGATGAATGAATGTAATGAACTGTATACATTAGGATTCGCCCCCCACAACAAACCATTCTGTCCCGACTTGGAAGGGGCAGAGGGAAAAGAAAACACAACAGCAAGAGAATATTCAACGAAGATAAAGTACAACTAGAAAATATGAATGGGAGATTAGGTAAATGGATTGGAATATTTACGCCGATTGGACGGTGTGGATAAGTCCAATTGCGGTGCCTCTTTTCAATCCCCACGGTCAATCGACAGATTGTTAACACCATCCCGTCAACCATTGAATCGTCAGAATGTTAGCGCACGAACCGCTGGAGTTATTGACCACTGCCTCTGCCGGGGTTAAATTTGACGCCTCTTTACCTGTTTTTCTCTTTTTTAGGATTGAATACAGTGGATTTTAAATTAAACACGTCATTGTCAACCGGCAAATAATTGAATATATATATATATATATATATCACTTATTACTATAAGGTTTCAAGTGGCACAACTCATGCATTTCATTTATGGTGCAACAGTGGTGTGCGCTTCACATTTACATTCACGACGATGACAATGGATTAGACAGAAATTTATTATTGTAAAAGCATTCACATTCACGGATTAGACAGAAATTTATTATAGTAAAAGCATTCACATTCACGACGATGACAATGGATTAGACAGAAATTTATTATAGTAAAAGGTGTCGTGCAATTAAATGGATATGGAGATTGGATTTACTTAAAAACAATTCAATTTAGGGTGTAAAATTTGTCTATAATTATTCATTTTCACCTTTTGGTCGACAATGTTCCATCACTGATTCCATAGAACAAGTTTGATTCATTTACTTAACAAGTTGGACTTTCCGGTTTCATTTGATAAACCCTAAAAATGATAAGGATGCTTTCACCACTCTTCACAGGCCCGAATAGCCCGTGAGATAATCACTGTTCATAGGTTCTGAGATCGATCCTCGTTTGCCACTGGTCAATGGTGATGGAAGAGTCCATGGAAACCGCAATGAAGCACCCTCTCGAGTCATCATCACAACGTTGGCATTGGATTAGGAATGGAGGCGGAGGAGGAGGTAGGGGCAGATGGTGTTGGATTAGGAATGGAGGCAGAGGCGAACGCAGATGGTGTTGGATTAGAAATGGAGGCAGAGTCGAAGGCCTCCAATTCTGAAGCGACCCTGCAGGCATAAAGACGACAATAATTTCGAGGAATTCCTCTCTGTACTAAAGCAAATCAAGGCGATGCATAGCCTCGACATCATCCTTTGAAATTGCAATAGAGAAGTAACATGCTCTACACTACTTGTGATGGTGGGGAAATTGGGGATCCATTTTTTAGTTTTGACTGTGCCTTCTGGAGCCTGTGTTTCAGATTCCGTGAGGGAGCAAGAGCTGATAAAAATGGCAATGTTTGTATTAATAAAACCCATTGGTCAGCTCTACGAAAGAGAGTCTGAACCAGGAGAGTCTGGCTCTGCAAAACGCTCTACATTGTTCATACACATTACACATTAAATAGAAAACATGGTTTTAGGGAAGTTAGAACAACATTCTAAGAAATAGAAACTAATTCCTATCCTGAGGTTACGTGAACCAACTCTACCTATTCTAGGATATTCTCCATTATCTTCGACACTCCCCCTTAATGGAGAATGGGTTCACATATATGCCTAACATCTCCCTAAACATTTGAAACTTAACTTTTCCAAGAGGCTTAGTGAAAATGTCTGCAACATTATCACATGTATTACAATATTCCAAATGAATTTCTTTGGATTGCACTTTCTCCCTGACAAAGTGGAATTGAGTATCAATATGTTTAGTGTTTTTGTGAAACACCGGATTATTGGCCAATTTGATTGAACTCTAATTGTCGCATCTGATTGTTGTTGCGACTGTCTGTTCTTCCCCAACATCCTGGAGAAGTCTCCGCAACCAAACCGCCTCACACGTTGTTGCACACATGGCTTGATACTCTGCTTCGGTTGAGGACAAGGAGACTGTGTTCTACTTCTTGCTGCTCCATGTGATCACCCCGGATCCAAGATTGAATGCATAACCTGTTATAGATCTGCGGTCATCTACATTTCCTGCCCAATCTGAATCTGCAAATCTTGCCAATCTAACATCAGAAGAGTCAGTGTAAATAATACCATAATCTACAGTACCTTGTAGATACCTCAAAACACTCTTCGCTGCATTCCAGTGACTTTCAAGTGGCTTAGACATAAATTGGCTTAGCACACTGACTGCATAAGCCAAATCATGTCTAGTGGTGGTTAGGTAGATTAGACTCCCAACCAACTATTTGTAAAGTGTTGCATCCACCGCTTTTGAGCCATCCTCACACTGCAATTTGATGTTCTGCTGCAATGGTACCGGTGCAGGCTTACACTGATCCATTCTAAACTTTTCTAACAGGCCTTTGACATACTTTGCTTGAGACAGAAATGTTTGACCTGAATCTCTCCAGATCTCGAACATTTGTGACATCTATTGCTTGATTTCATCAATTAGATATGTAGCATCACCTGTAATTATCAAATCATCTACATATAATGAAATCAACACTACGCACCCTTGTTCATCTTTCATGGTGTAAAGATTAGGGTCATTCTTACTTCTATTATAGCCAGCTTGTAGAAAAAATGAATCAATTTTCTCATACCACAACCTGGGAGCTTGTTTTAGTCCATAAAGTGCTTTCTTCAATCTACAGACTAAATGTTCTTTTCCTTTTTGGACAAACCCTTCCAGTTGCTCTAGATAAACCTCTTCTTTTAGTTCCCCATTCAAAAATGCAAAATTTACATCTAGTTGGTGCATCATCCAATGTTTCTTAGTAGCTAAAGTGATTAACATTCTAATGGTGTTCAATTTAGCTACAGGGGCAAAGGTTTCCTCATAGTCTATCCCTTTTTTTTTTTGTGTACCCCTTTGCAACCAACCTAGCTTTCAGTTTTTCTATAGTTCCATCTTCATTAATTTTCAGTTTATATAACCATTTGCAACCTATGGTTTGTTTTCCTCTAAGAAGTTCAACCGATTCCCAAGTATTATTTCTGATTATTGAATCATATTCCTGTTCCATGGTTGTTTTCCATTCACTACTTTCATTTGCTTCTTTATAACTAGACGGTTCAACCACATTCATCATACTAGTTATAAAAGCATTTTCCCTATATCTTGCAGGCATTTGAGCTTTCCTACCTGATCTCCTGAGTGGTGGGGTGGTGGTTTCAAACCTTATTTGATCATTATTTATTTCTTCCTCCTGTTGTTGTTGTTGCTACTGTTGTTGCTGTTCATCCTCTGCCTTTGTTTGCTGCTGACCCTGATTGTTCTCTGCTTCTTCTTCCACAAAGTACGGAATGTCCCATTCCTCATAGTGCTCATCAGGTTCTTCATGATCCTACTCATGGAATTTAACATCTCTACTAACAAAAATCTTATGAGTAGAGGGATTAAATA
Organism: Pinus tabuliformis; assembly: GCA_031772625.1. Taxonomy (NCBI): domain Eukaryota; kingdom Viridiplantae; phylum Streptophyta; class Pinopsida; order Pinales; family Pinaceae; genus Pinus; species Pinus tabuliformis. The sequence goes on from CM062818.1 coordinate 66,527,963, forward strand.
ATCTATATGCTTTATATGACGAATAATACCCTATAAAAGTACATCTGATGGCTTTTGAGTTTAATTTTCTTCTATCTTCCTTTGGAATGTGGGCAAATGCTTTAGATCCAAATATTTTTAAGTGTTTTACTGCAAGATCATATCCATATAATGCTTCAAAAAGAGTTTTAGACTCAAGGCTTTTTGTAGGACTCCTATTTTTCAAATAAACCGCAGTATTCACTGCTTCAGCACAAAAACCATTTGAAAGATTCTTACCTTTTAGCATACTTCTAGCACATTCTACTAGTGTTCTATTCTTTCTTTCTGTTACTCCATTCTGTTGTAGAGTATGGGGTACTGTGAACTGTTACAAAATTCCATGATCTTTACAATATCTGATAAGCTCATCTTTCCTGTATTCTCCCCCTTGATCAGAACAAAGAATTTTTATCTCTTTCCTTGTTTGTCTTTCAATCATATTTGTAAGCTTCTTAAAGTATTCGAATGTATGACTCTTCTTACTTAAGAAATACACCCAAGAAAACTTTGTACAATCATCAATAAACAGTAGAAAATATAGTGCACCTCCTAATGATTTTGTCTGCATGGGTCCACAAAGGTCTGTGTGCACTGATTCTAGTATATCCCTTTGTTTCTTTTCTACTCTTACAGGGAATTCTTCTCTATGCATTTTTCCTAAAGTACAGGCATCACAATCATTATGTACTTGCTTTAGCATAGGAAGATCTCTTACCATTTCCTTCTTTCGTAATAACAACAAATTATTGTAGTTGATGTGGCCAAATCTCTGATGCCAAAGCTCTTCTGTAGTCAAGCTCGCTACTGTCAAGTCTCACATCCAACTTGTACAGACCACCTGTTCGGATCCCTGTAGCAATTGTCTTCATGCCATCTAGCAGATCTTTAATATAACAGTTAGATTTTAAAAATTCAACTTCCAAATCTTGAATTGTAATCATGGATACAGAAATCAAGTTCTTTGTTATGCCAGGCACATACATAACATTATAAATTTGTTTGATATTACCATTAGGTAGAATGACAGAAACTTTCCCACATCCTTTGATTTGATGACTTTTGTCATCACCTAGGTAAATTTGTGCGCCTTCGTTGATTTCTTTAAAGTCCTCGAGCCAGTGCTTATTCCCTGTCATGTGTGTTGATGCTCCTGAATCTACATACCAGATGTTTGCATCAACATTTTCATCACAATCTGCCATGAACAATCTGAAATTTTTCACCTAATCACCATTCGCGACATGATTTGCATGTCTTTCTGGCTTCTGTTGTTCTTCATGATATTTATTTTTCCTACACTCCCTGGCAATATGACCCAATTTTCCGCAATAAAAACATTTAGTTGCATAGTAGTTTTTATTCGGATGCATACCTTGGGTCTGATTTGGTCGTTTCTGTGAACTTGCTCCATTTTGTTGTTGTGGACTCCCTTTCCCTTTGTAGAAGTTATTCTTTGCCATCAACGCAAGATCGACACTCTAGGGCTTCAGAGTCGATCTCCTCTCTTCTTCCTGCATCAGTATACTTGTTAGCTCTTCAAAATGCGGGATCTTCTCTCTGGCATTTATCCCAGTGATGAACATTTGGTAATCATCGTGACACCATTCATTGTAATGGTTACAAGATCTGTATCGTCAACTGTATGACCAATGTCTGCTAATTTGTTCTTCAGATCCTTGATCCTTGCTACGAATGAAGCAATTGTTTCATTCTCCTCCATTTTCAGGGACAATATCTTACTCTTGAGGAACAGAAGACGATTTGAATTCCTGATCTCGTACAATTCCTTTAGAATTCCCTAGATCTCGTTAGTTGACTTATCTTCTCTGATGTGCGGTATAATGCAGTCTTTCACTGACATCTTTAACATTGTCCTTGCTCTACTTTCTCGTTTCTCCCAATCTGGGATCGATGTTGATCCAGCCGCAGGCTTTGGCTCATCCCCATTCACAATCGTCCAAGCACTCTGCACTTCTAGCAGAGTTTGCATCTTGAACTTCCAATTTGCATAATTGGAACCATCGAGCTTGTTATGCTCGTTCATGCATGCTTCAAATATATTGTTATTCATCTTGGCGATTTAGAAAAAAAAAATCGACAGGTAAAAGATGTTAAATTTACCCCAGATCTGTGACAGAGACAGATCACTGTTCTTCAATGTTATTTGATCTCGCAGCACACCCGCAGATCACCGTGGCTTTCTTCTCAGCCTCCAGACAACCTTCTGTTGTCAGCTACAACCTTGTTCTTGGCTTCCCCATGCAGCTTCTCTGACAACTACAACCTTGTTCTTGGCTTCCCCATGTAGCTTCTTTGATTTACACGATCGTCGCAGATATACGCCCAATATCTGAGACGATTGAGATATACACCAATTTTTTGAGACGTCGTCGCAGATGTACGCTTAATATCCGAGACGGTCGCAAATATACACCAATTTTATGAGACTGTCGCAGATGTACACTGAAAACCTGCGACGGTCGAAAAATAAAATATTCGGGAAGTGTGGTAGTGCTATCGTCGTGCTTATCCACTCAAAACCTGTGACGATTTCGGTTTAATCACACCCACCAGACAGCGTACAGGTTCCTCAGCCCTGACACTCTGATACCATGATAAAAATGGCAATGTTTGTATTAATAAAACCCACTGGTCAACTCTACGAAAGAGAGTCTGAACTAGGAGAGTCTGGCTCTGCATAACGCTCTACATTGTTCATACACATTACACATTAAATAGAAAACATGGTTTTAGGGAAGTTAGAACAACATCCTAAGAAATAGAAACTACTTCCTACCCTGAGGTTACGTGAACCAACTCTACCTATTCTAGGATATTCTCCATTATCTTCGACAAGAGCCACCTCTAGGCTCCATTCATTCCAACATAATAAAATAAAAGTAGTGACCACACCGCACAGGTGGAAGCTACCGACCAGGTGATCTTGCTACAAACCCACAGCAACCCGGAAAAATCTAATTACTTCTAATGTCAGATCAAAGCACTTTCAATGCCAACATATTCGGTGAGAATATCTCTCTTGTTTTGTTTCGTTTCAGCCAATCTTGGTCAACAAATATGGAGGGGGGCGGCTGCTCAAATTTATAGTGGCGGACAGGCCACTTCATACCTCGATCTAATTTCTGAGTTTTGGAAGCCATATTTCTTGCTACACGCATCCTCAAATTCATGGTATGACTATCGACAAATTGAAACTACTTTTCTTGAAATTCACAACATATAAATTCACATAAATTCTAAACCGGTATTATATCAAAAATTGAAATTGAAATTGCTTCTTATAGTAATTGTTGAAACTTATAATACACAAATGCAAATTTATTACATGTGCCAAAGAATATACATCAAATGCTTCTGGTTGAGAAATTTCTAGCATATATATCTAAATTTATTCTATCTCAAAAAAAAACTAAAATAGAATTTCTAACATATATATCTATATTTATTGGATCTCAAAAGAAACTAAAATAAAATTTAAATTTAAATCGGTTTTTATTAAATATATAAGATTTCTATCTCAATTTCTCCAATATTGAAAAAAATTGATTGAAAAAACTGCAGGTAAGAAATTTATCTCAAATATTAAAAATTGGAAATTTATCTCAAATATTGAAAATATTAAATACAAAGAACTTTGAATCTTGGCCTTTTTATCTTTGTAAATCTGAACATCAATGAATGTGCTATCACAATATTAATTCAAAAATTCTTTTATATATATATATATAAGTGAGTAAATTGAAATCAATGAGCTCTGTGATAGTAACTCCACTGTAGATTTGAGTCTTGGGGGTTAAATTTTACGGTTCTCCTCCCCATGAGGGAATTTATTTATGACAGTATTTTGTTCGTTTATTTATTTTAACTTTGTTTATTCTTAAGGTAACCCACAATTTAATCCCTTTCAATATCTTCTTGCTTGTGTATAATTTGATAATAATATTTGTGAAATTTGTTTTGTAATTTTAAAAATGTGTAATTAAAAATATAAAATTTATTTAAAATTTCTTGCTAAGTGAATATAGAAATAGTGATGGAGCGAAAACGAGCGGGAGGAAAAACCAGGCTTGATATCGATCACAGAGGCTATCCGCCATGAAAGAACATACAGGGGGGAGCGCCACTCCCTCCTTCAAGCAGGCGGTGGTTGGCAGGGGGAAAAAGCCCATGGAAAATGAAAGAGAGTCTTCAAAAGGGAAAGAGAGAAGCAATGAAGAAGAGCAAGAGGAAACCAAAGCAAGGGAGCATGATGAAGCAGTGGAGAATGTGGAAGACATCAGGGAGCAAAGCACTAAAGACAAAGCACACATGGGACCCTGCAAACCCAAAGCGGCGGTTATTCCCAGAATTATTTTAAATGACCCAGTGTTGCAGGAGCACAGGGAGCACATGCAAACATATGCAATCATTTGTAAATTCATGGGGCTATGGCCCACTGAAAAAGCTTTACAAATGTGGATCAAATACCACTGGAAACCAAAAGGCAGCATTGACCTACATCTTGGATCCAAGGGTTTTTTCACTGTAGTTTTTGCTAACATTGAAGACAAAGACAGAGTGTTTGAAGGAGGCCCCTACTTCTTTGTGGCTGCAGGCCTCTATATGAGGCCGTGGATCATGAACTTTGTTCTGGAACGCGAAACATTCACCTCAGTCCCAGTCTGGGTAAGACTCTATTCCTTGCCCTCGATTACTGGCAAATGGAATCACTATCAGCAATAGGAAACAAGTTAGGGCGTTTTGTCAAAGCATCACAGGCCACAAGAAGGGGAAAGTATACCTCCTTTGCAAGAATATGTGTGGAGATGGATCTCTCTGGAGCATTGTCGGATGAGGTTATTTTGGAAGTGTTTGATGAGGAATGGACACAAATGGTAGATTACGAACACATTCCTTTCAGATGTCGCAAATGTCACGAGCATGGACATCTGGTTAGAGAATGCCCCCTCAATAAGGTAGAGGAGAAAAGTAAAGCTAATGCAATGAAGGATCCAGAAAGCTTCTTCAAGGTAGTAAACAAAAGCAAAGGGAACAAAAGAGGACCAAGAACAAGCAAAGCTAAAGAGCAGCCTGTTAACCAGAACAGATTCCAAACCCTTGAAACAGAAGAAGATCCTACAGATACTGATAAAACAGAAGCGGGAAACATAGTGGAGGAGGAGAAAGAAAAAGAAAAGGAGCAAATACAAGAGAATGACAATATGAAAGAACTTATTATGAGTAATGCTGAACAGGCGATGGATTTTGACATGACCCAAAGTGAGACAGAAATGGAGGACCATGATCTCCAGGAAATCCTGGAGAAAGAAAACCTAGATTTAGAAAGTTTTTTGAATCAAGGAACCAAAGAAGGGCTAGACTCATTACCTGCAGAGGAGTTCAACAGAGTTCAGCAGTTGTTTTTATGGAGGACCCAAATGAAAGGGGTGAACAGACTCAATCACAAAGAAAGACAAGGCAGTGAAGGAGTGAAGACGATGAAAAATATGGCAGGACTAGCACCCAGAATCCCTGGCAAGAAAAGGGGTAGGAAGAAGCAGAATGAGCTGTTGATGGAATGCGGAAAGCTGATGATAGATTCAGGTAAGATGAAAGACCTATCCAGTTACTCCTTTACTAATCTTTAATTATGAAGTTCACTTCTTGGAATATCAGAGGTCTAAGTAGCAGAAGAAAACAAAGGTTGCTGAGTAATAGAATGAAACAAGCATCTTCGGATGTGATTTTCATACAGGAGACCAAATGTTCCATTCAGAAGATAAGAGATATGCATAGTAAATGGCTCAATAAATTTGAGTTTCTGGAAGTCAAGGCAGAGAATACGGCAGGAGGGATTCTCACTCTATGGAATCCACAAAAGATTGACCTGATAGATGCGGAGGCATCAAGAGATTACCTATCTGCAATCTTTCAACCAGTAGGAGTTAAGGAAACCTATCTGGTCACTAATGTCTATGGCCCACAGAGAATGGAGGCTAAACTAAAGCTTCTTAATTCTTTGGAGACTCTCAGAAATAGACATGCAGGTATACCCTGGATCTTAGGGGGAGACTTCAACATGATTAGATCAATCATGGAAAAAAAATGGGGAACCAGAGTTCCAGGCAAAGATTCTGTGGCTTTTCAGACCTTTATTGATGAAATGAAACTGGTGGACATTGAAATGCACAATGACATCTTTACTTGGAACAACAAAAGAGGAGGAGAGTCTCAAGTAGCCTCCAAATTAGACAGATTCATAATCTTAGAAGATCTTATGCTTAATGACAAGGAAATGATGGCTGGAGTGCTACCCTATGGGGGTTCTGATCATTGGCCGATACAAATGGAGTTGCGGGGTTTTGGTAAACCCAGAAATAGACCTTTTATATTTGAAAACATCTGGCTCTCCCACCCAGATTTCATCAGCAATGTAACCAAGTGGTGGGAAGAAGATTTAAATATTCAGGGTTCCAAAATGTTCATCCTTCAGAAAAGATTAAAACATATCAAGCTAAAGCTCAAGGATTGGAACAAAACTGTATTCGGCAATATCTTTGAGGAAAAAAAGATGATTGAGAGTAAACTGCAGGAACTTAACCAAGGCCTTATTAAAGAAGGCCATGACAAAGCTAGACAGGATCAAGCTACCAAATATCAGCAGCAATGGGAGCAATTATGTTGTCAAGAGGAAATTTTTTGGAAACAAAAATCTAGAATTCAATGGCTAAAGGAAGGAGAACGCAACACCAGATTTTTTCACAAATCCACCATGGCCAATCGAGCACATAATAGAATTTCTATGATTAAGGATGAAAGAGGAAACAATCTCAACTCTCATGAAGAAATAGAGGCAGTGTTTCTCCAGCACTTCAGAAACATAGCTCAGGAAACCTGTTATGACAGAGAACAATATATCCAGAAAATCACCAAGAACATTCCCAGGATAGTCTCTAGAGAGGACAATGTTAACCTTTACAGGCCTGTGACGGAAGAGGAGGTTAGTGGGGTTCTCAAAGAAATGCAAATGGGTAAAGCACCGGGCCCGGATGGTTTCAATGTCGATTTCTTTAAAGCTTGCTGGAATATTGTCAAACTGGATATTTTGCAGGTAGTTGAAGACTCAAGGCAGCATAGAACCATTCTGAAAGCTCTGAATTCCTCCTTTATAGCCCTGATCCCTAAACAGGAGCAGGCTCAAACCCCAGATAGGTTCAGGCCAATAGCCCTATGCAATGTAGTTTACAAGATAATATCAAAGGTGGTAGCAAACAGGCTCAAACCCCTCCTACCTGCTTTAGTTTCGGGGGAGCAAGCAGGATATGTGGAAGGTAGGCAAATTCTTAATAATATTATCCAGGCTCATGAAGTGGTGCACTCGCTGACTAGTAAGAAAAAAACAGGTATGATCATGCAACTTGACATCGCCAAAGCTTATGATAAACTGAATTGGAACTATATCAGGAAGGTTCTTATCGCTTTTGGGTTTGATCACAATTGGGTAAGATGGATCCTGGCTTTGATCACCTCTTCTAGTTTTTCAATTCTTGTCAATGGCTCTCCCTCGGAGACTTTCACCCCGTCCAGAGGACTCAGGCAGGGTGATCCCCTTTCTCCCTTTCTTTTCATTCTAATGATGGAAGGTCTAGGCAGAGCCATAAAGGAAGCAAAGGATGCGGGTAAGGTCAGGGGCTTACAACTCTCTGACAATGGTCAAGCCTTAACCCATCAACAATTTGTCGATGATACCATGCTGCAAGGAATACCTACTATTAAAGAAGCTCTCGCCTACAAACAAATCCTCAAGGACTTTGCCAAGGCTTCTGGCTTGGAAGTTAATCTTTCCAAATCTAAAATCTTTTTCTTTAATACTCATATTGCTATTCAGAGGAACATTTCCAGAATTTTGGGCTTCCAAAGAGATTCTCTCCCCTCGAAATACTTGGGGGTGCATTTAACTGCTAAACCACTTCATAAAAGTATTTGGGAACTGGTCATAAGCAAGTTGCATGAAAAAACCAAGAAATGGACCATAAGATCTTTAAATTTGGCGGGCAGATTTGTCCTCACAAAGGTTGTGCTTCAATCAATCCTAGTCTTTATGCTTTCGGCCATCCCTGCTCCCAAAGGTATTCTAGATCAAATGAGAAATATTCAAAGAGACTTCATTTGGGGCAAAGGGGAGGACAAGAAGAAGTGGGCCTTGGTTGCCTGGGACAAAATTTGCAAACCCAAAAACCACAGGGGCCTTGGATTAGATGATCCCGAGATTCTTGGTAAGGTTCTAGGGGCTAAACTTTAGTGGAGATGGATAAAGGAACCAGAAGTACAATGGGCCATCACATGGAAGGAAAAATATGCAAGCACTTGGACTGTCAATGAACGCATACGGATGGATGGGAACATAAGAGGATCTCATATGTGGAACAAAGCTTGGGATAACAGAAGATTGATTCAAGACCATAGCTTTTGGGAAATTAGAGAGGGAGACTTGGCCTTATTCTGGGAGGACAGATGGCAACAAGAACCCATTTTCTTACAGGAGGACTTGAAGGACCTCAAGGCAGAGACTGATGCCAAGGAGTTCACCCAAGTCAGGGATTTTTGGGATCCAATCAACAATGTAGGGAAGTGGAGAAATTGGCGAAATTTAAACCTCCAAGAGAACAGTCATCTTTCAACCAAAGCTGAAAGATTGAAGAAAATGTTGGAGCAAAGGAAAATCCTGGTTTCTAGTGGGCATGACCAACTGAGGTGGGGCAGCAACAATGAAGGGAACTTCAATCTTAAAGAGGCTAAACTCATTCTCCTTGAGCTCGATCCCCATGCTCCTAATAGGCTTTGGCAAAACCTTTGGAAGCATCTGGGTTGGATGAAAATTAAACTCTTTTTGTGGCTGGTTCTTCAAAGGAAAATCCTGACTTGGGATAATATTAGGAAAAGGGGATTTCTAGGGCCTTCCAGATGCCAGCTCTGTGAAGCCCAAGAGGAGACCATTGAGCATCTTCTCAACAATTGCTCTTTCACCTCTGGATTATGGGATTCTTTTGTAGCTATCTTCCAACACTCTGACAGAGATATGGGAAGCCTTTTCAATACCCTTACCAAATGGAGAAAGAAATTTTCAGATAATGCAGTGCTCGGGTCTACTTAGGCTCTTACTCCAGGTTTCATTATCTGGAATGTCTAGAAAGAAAGGAACAACAGGATATTGCAGAATGTTAATAACTCTTCCCAGAACATCTTTGATAGAATCCTAAAACAGATTAAGGAAACGGTTAGTATCAACATCAGAAATCTTCCCTCAAGCCCTCCCTCGGCCTCAGTTTGGAGAATTCTCTGCAGGCTAGACTTGTAGGGGCTGGTTCCTTAGGGCTCTGTGAGGATTGGGTCAATAGGGGACCCAGAACTTGATTTCTGGCATACTCCACCAAAGGGCTTTCTCAAATTCAACATCGATGGGGCCTCCAAAGGTAATCCAGGCAAGGTAGGCCATGGAGGGGTGTTAAGAGACGACAAAGGAGAGATTCATTTCATCTTTTATGGCAACTTAGGAAAAACTACCAACAACATGGCAGAGGTAATGGCCATGGAGCAAAGTCTCGAGTTCTTGGTTCAGGAAAATCGGCAAAACACTATCATTGAAGCGGACTCCGAAATCGTCATCAACTCTGTCAGAAGAATAAGCTGGGGAACAAGACCGGAAAAAGCCTCTTCAAATTGGAGGCTTATTCAAGTCTTCCAACGAATTCATAATCATCTACAGAGCCTGAGAACAGTTAGATTTGCACATGTGAGAAGAAAGGCCAACAAGCTAGCGGATTTGCTAGCTAACCAAGGAGTTGTCTGCACAGATAACAGGGTTGTAATGAAATGGTGTGATCTCCCTAACAATAGGCTAAAAATGGACTGTCAGAACCAAGCTATTGAAGACAATACTACGTTCCTTAAGAGAGCTATGGAGACGAGTATGGTCAACCAGCAGGGGTCGGCTCAACAACATGCTCACAATGGGGTTTATTGATTCTGGTTTGAATAATATTACCGAGGTTTCCTGTTGTTCTACAGTGGTATTGACAAGAAGGATTGTGCTTCACGGGAAGCCGACAGGCGGGAGCTGTATGCCTAGTACTTCGGATCTTGATAGGTCTAAGTGGCATACATCGGGGAGCAGAGGATCCCTGTCAACTGAGAAACCAGTGTTGTCGTTTCTTGGTCTTTCTTTCCGCAACTTGCGTGGTTTCCCGTTGTTCACGGCCTGCTCGAGTGGTAAGTGGTTTCTTCTTTTTGGGAGTGATCCCACTCAGATGGTGCCATGTGGCGTCGGGGTTGAGAGGATTACCACCGTGATCGCAAGCTATCTTCCGCGTAGGATGGTGGGTGCGATATTGTGCTCCACCGTCAGATCTCGTTATGGTGTTTCAACGGTGCGGATTGACCGGCTATGGACGAGCCGGTTTCTTTTTCTGGTGCATGGTTTTCCATTGATCGCGGCTCGCTCGAGTGGTAAGCGGTTTCAGATTTTTGGGAGCGATCACACTCAGGAGGTGGCACATGGCGTTAGGGTCGGGTGGTATACCACCGTGATCACACGCTATCTTCCGCGTATTTTGGTTGGTGCGATATTTTTCTCCACCGTCAGATCTCTTCGGGGTGTTTCAACGGTGCAGATGGAACGGCTTTTGGCGGGCTGTTTGCTCCGGCGGCTTGGTTCTTTCACCGTTTGTTGGTTTGGTATCGTCCCATGGTTGAATCTTTTAGTGGACGAGACTATCTTTCGGTGTCGGTGTTCTTCGGAGGATCCGAGGTTCTCTTATCGGGCCTCAGAACCCATTTCTTTGCTTTTGGGCGAGTTTCTGGCCATTTCTGATGCTTTTTTAGGGGTTTATTCTCGATCCTTCTCCTTTTTCTTCCTTCCTTCTTTGGAAGTTTGTTTTATTGGGCCTGGGAAGTTGCAACGCTGTTTAGCAGTCGTCCTTCTCTCAGAATCTAAGAATTTTGTACTACTCACTGTATTATATTTGTTATTAATGAATAGTAGGTTCGACTCTTGCATTAGAAAAAAAAAAAGAATATAGAAATAGTGATGTTGATTGAGTATAAAAGAAACTCGAATGTCATATTTCCGAGCACTGCTTTCTCCCTCTTTATCTTCAAATATGTTTGATTTTCTGAATTTCTGAAATATGACTTTTAAACCTGAATTTCAAGGGAAAAAACTTTTATTAAATATTGTTTTGGTTAGACAACTTTGATGGCAAAAGTAATAAGGAAAGTTCTTTTCAATTTTTTTTGAATCATTTATATTTTTTTATATTTAATTTAAAAAAGAAAAGTTTCTCCTTTGCTTTTAAGATTTAGCTAAAATGTTTATAATATTTTAAATTTTATAGCATACGCTGCCAGTGAAAATAAAATGGTGAGGTTGGCTGGAGTTTCCAGTTTTGACAACTATTACTTAACAATCATATATCTTATGAATCTGGTGCATTGGCTTGAAGTGAAATTCATATATATCTAATTACCCCGTAAGGCGTTTCCCTTTGAAATGAATTGCCCCAGCCGCCACCGTGTCCTATTGTTGACCGTGGATTTGTGGTGTTAGACGATTGAATGAATTGTGATCGTTGATCCAACACTGATCCAGAACTGAACGGTTAATGAGAAAGCCGGACGGACGCACGGCCAGCGAGCCATTCGTTTTGCAGCTGACATGTGCTTGGCTCGCACTGCCAACAAGGGCTCTGCCTGACTCCAGCTCTGAACCACTGCCTCATGCCCAAAAAAAAAGACCATCACGATGATGAAGCAGAAGAAATCCTCCCAGAAAAATGAAATCGGCATCTTTCCATCGAAAATGTTAGTAACTTCTCAGGTAGGAGCGGGAGCGGCCGAGGCCTTGAAATGCGAAGTTAGAAGTCTTGAATTCCTGCAGCCATGGCAGAACAGGTATTCCAGCTCTATTCCTTGAAGGCTTTTTATGGTTTGTTTTATGTATTTTGGATTTTTTAGGGTTTCCGCGGAAGAACAAGCGAGTTTCTGGAGTGAAGAAGATTTTGGTTTATTGAGCTCTTTCAGATTCATGTCGTTTTATGGTAGCTGTTGTTTTTCTTACATTTGTTTGGCCCACAATATCCAGTTTTTATTAAGGAAACCCTTCTTTTTCATCCTGTCTCTCTTCCTATGAAAAACGTGGGATTGGGGCTTAAGCTATTTGCAGCGGTTTTGTTTTGTATGACTCTAGCGCTGATCAAGGTGACATACATTGCAATTACCAGCTATTTCGCATTGAACTGCTATCTGCCCTATTTAGAAAGTGAGAAGGTTCCGTTGTTTGTGGACAACATTCTGCATAGTCCCTCGTTCTGGCTATATGCAATAAGGCAAGGATCCAGGGCTTTAGTCGTTGGGGCATTCACTCCCTGCTGAGATTTTCTGAGACAGATTTGATCTTTCTGTGACAAGAATTCGGCCTTCCTAAGGCACAAATTCCATCATCCCTAAGGCTGTGTTAAGGACAAGACAGAGGCTATTTGAGGACGAGACAGAAGCTGGTTAAGAACGACGCTAAGGCTGTTTCTGAGGAGAATTTTGAAGCTGAATTTGTAAGACATAGCCTGTTGAAAACGAGCTCCAAGTTGTTGATCATGCTCAATTTTTGCTAACGTTTAAGGCCTAATTAGGGCTGCAGTAGCAAGCCATTAAATCACTGTCAAAGCGACCTGATTAGGGCGAGTCTCAGTGAAGCAAGATCGGTCCTGTCACAGAAGCAAGATCTAGGGCTGCTTTGGCTGCATAAAGAATGTCTTGTTAAGGCACAGAAGAAGGTCTAATCAGGAAGCCTCTTGAAGCATTTGTAAGGGTTAATTTGGGCCTGTTTGAAGGAACAAGATAAATTGCATGGTACAACAGTTCAGGGTCGGATTAGAGGTTTGACAAGAATTCGGCCTTCCTAAGGCACAAATTCCATCATCCCTAAGGCTGTGTTAAGGACAAGACAGAGGCTATTTGAGGACGAGACAGAAGCTGGTTAAGAACGACGCTAAGGTACGATGGCTTGTTGATATGAGTATGTGTAGATGAATAAGAGTTCTTACATAGGCTACTATTAGATCAGACTGCAAAGGTTTACTTGGTGTTGCATATAGCATTGTGGTGGATATGCTACTGTATGTGCTGAGTGTTGTGGTTAGAGATTATCTCCTGAGGTTATGTTTCGGAGAAATCTGAAGGTTCAATGTTCCTAAGATTTGTATGCAGTAGAGGGCATTTAATGGTACCATGCATAGCTGTGTGTATGTATTGCAGAGTTTTAATTGAGTACCTAAAGTGCCGAGTACGCTACTGGATTGTTGAGCTAGGGCTTGGGCTTCATAAGGTGATTTCGTCTCTCGCTGGCAGCCCTTGTTACTCAACAATAGTAGATTCAACAACCATACGAATTTTAGAGTAAAGTGTTGTAGAATATAATGAGTATGTTCCAACAACTTCTCACCACTCAATAGTAAGAACTCTAAGATACCCTGCAACACCAACTACAACCTTAATCCAATATATCCATAAGTATCCCCATCGCCCAACAACCTTTAATATTGGACATAAATAGTTTCATCTATAAATTTGATGAAGCCTTTAATGGGGACATAAATAGGTTCATCTGAAAATTTTATGAAAAATCTCATGGGAACTGTATGCATGTGATGCAAGTGAGCTAATGTATCTAACCCCTGCAACACCAAGTTATATGTAATATTGGGATAGGCTCTCCGATCATCCATTCTATTATTCTATCGCTATGCTCAAATATTGGTAGATGGGTTTATTTATAAAAAAGCAGTTAACCATAACAAGCCCTTTTAATAGAAGCCAAACGCCTTTTTGCAATATTCTATGCCACTCTGAAGCTTGTATTTGTGGGTGAACAGTGAAAACGTTGTTGTTAGTATTGTCATTGTTATCAACTAATGGGACATCTCTGATACAAATTCCTTGTATTGTTTTCATAGACTGAGAGAGCTTTTCTAAAGCAACCAAAAGTCTTTCTCAGGTAATCATATTGCAGTATTATTTGATTTTATTTCATGTTTAGAATCTTTTGATTTGCTTCTCTTTTGATCCTTAATTTATATTGTTGCAGTTCTGAGAAGTCTGGGAAGGGGAAACGTCCTGGAAAAGGTGGCAACAGGTTTGGGAAGAATGTGGGTCTTGGCTTCAAGACCCCCAAAGAAGCTATTCAAGGTATGGTGATTAAATTCTGGGCAGATTTGATTATTGCGATATATTTTGTTTGTATATATTATTGTGCATTTAATTGTTGTTTCTATTAAATTATCCATTTGAATGCCAAAATGCTTCCTTGTAGCAAGGTTGCACGAGTAAGAAGACACACCAGGTATAGAAATGGTGTAGTTGTTATGAATTCCCAAAATATTGTTTGTTAGTATGGGGGTATGGTTGAATGAACTCATAATGGTTGAGATCATATCTGCTCTACTAACAACATATATTGGGAACTCGATGGGACAAGAATGCTTGATTGTGGCAACGAACATCTTGTGACTATCTTAGTGCTACCCATTACTTGGAGACATTTTAGTTTCCTATGTGGGCATCGACCATCTTGGTGTTTCTCCCGAGAAGACTGAAGCTGCATGCCACCTGCATGCAAGGAAATTACCATGATTCCACCCATAAGACTGAAAATTATCACCGTCTGGAAAGCAGGGATCCTGGTGCCATTTGAAATGTCTTTGTGCTTGCCAATTTAAATGTAACTTACTTGATCCATGTGTATTGGACTCTGGAGAAAATTCTAACACTGCCTTTTAGTTGTTTCCCATAAATACATTTGAGGTTGAAATACATTTTAAGTCTTCATATTTAAGACTGAAAATTGACTCCATCATGATAAAAACACAATTAAACCTGTCAACAAGAGCCCTTTATAATTTAGTATAGACTGGAACAGACTTCTCATGCCCAATACGTGCATCAATCACTTACCAGGCTCACACTATGCTGTAGATCTTCAACTATCAATCCATATGAATTAATTGAATGCAGAATCACATTTCTTTCTTATTGTTTACCAGAATATATAGTGTCTGTGAAGTCAGGGAAGTAGCTGCTGTGATTCAAAAATAGCTATATGATGAATCATCCAAATTGATACAATAAAAATCCTTTTTGTAGGATGTTTTGAATTCTTTGAACACACGTTCTGTAGGTCTCTGTAGCTGAAGAGCCCCTGTTTAGTAAGAACGTTAGTGGTAAAAGTAGCATGCCAGGTATGGAAGTGCTTTTTGAGTACCAAATTCTAATAGCATAAGTAATGATGCAACAGTCTTGTCTAAAGCTTTTACAATATATCTTGTGTTCTAAGACACCTTTTGAGCATTTTCAAAGAAGGTAGGAACTCTCTTCATCATAGGTTTGCCAACAAAACCAACTTGCAACAGTTTTATCTCTTGCGTTTACAATATATCTTGTGTTCTAAGGCACCTTTTGAGCATTTTCAAAGAAAGTAGGAACTCCCTCCATCATAGGTTTGCCAACAGAACCAACTTCTACTATCTGGTCAATCAGTGCCAAGGCAATTAATTAAATTCACTACTAGCAGGGAACTTAGCAAGAAATCATCAACTGCAAAGATAACCCCATGCTTGCCCTGTACAGCTGTGGCCAACAAACAATCATTCCAGATGCAGGAAAACCATCTGCGGGGTTACTGTCATAAAAATAATACGGACTCGGTTTTCACTTTTAATTATTTCTTTACAGAGAAAGATGGTATTCTTTACAGACTCGATTTTCGCTTTTAATTATTTCTTTACAGAGAAAGATGGTATTCTTTACAGACTCCGTTTTGCATATCCGATCTTACCTGAAAGATTCAAAGCTTTGGAACTAATTTCAAGAAGCTATGATACTTGGTGCTGAGAGGCAGTTGAATGATCATTGCCCTACTGTTTTTATTTTTAATATTATCTATATGCACTGATTAATTTTTTTCTTTTTCCTTCATCGTTAACATATGATAATAAAAGCAAAATTAAGAATCTTAAGAATAATCAAGATGTCATTCTTATGATTAGTTTTCGTTTTTTCTTGATTCTGATACATGAACTAGAAGTTGTGCAATCATCTTGGTTTTATTTATTTATTTATTATTTTATTTTTATCTATAATTTTTATTTTGGTCTTTCGGTTTCCACTGATTCGTGCAAATATTTTCTGATTGGTGCATATTATTTTATATTGCTGCAGTCTTTCTCAACTAGATTGTCAATACACGTATTTGTCCGTTATATGTTTTTGGGTCTTTCTCCACTTGATTGTGTGAACTAGGTTTTCTTGGTTTTTATGTAGGGACCTACATCGACAAGAAGTGCCCATTCACTGGTACTGTTTCAATAAGAGGTCGTATATTAGCTGGAACATGTTACAGTGCTAAAATGACACGGACAATTATTGTCCGTAGGGACTATCTCCATTTTGTCAAGAAATATCAGAGGTAACTAGAGAACATTATAGTGAATTGCAATTATATTTGTATACAGTTCCATTTAAGTAGTAATTTTTGAATGTCTGCATACTTAACAGATATGAAAAGAGACATTCGAACATACCAGCCCATATTTCACCCTGTTTCTGTGTCAAAGAAGGGGATCATGTTATCATTGGGCAATGCAGGTAAATCTATTTATGGGAATATCCACTAAAACCTGTGATTCTTTTTTGTGTTTTTATTGGTTGTTAACATTTTATATGATTTGCTTGTATCAGGCCCTTGTCCAAGACTGTAAGGTTTAATGTTCTAAAGGTGATTCCTACGGGTTCTAGCAGTGGTTCTGCAAAGAAAGCCTTCACTGCAATATGAATCCTTTTTTTTTTCTTCCATTAAGTGTGATAGAGTGGGCTTCTACAGAGTTGAGGGTTACTTACTATTTTATCATTTGGTCAAAATTAATTTTGTTAGTTTAATCCTTCTTTTGGTTACTGTGTTGCATTTTGAAAAAGATGTACGGCGCATGTTTACTCTTTGGTGGTTGAAAGTCCACCGTTCTTGGATACTTTTGTTTTGG
This sequence comes from Pinus tabuliformis, assembly GCA_031772625.1. Lineage (NCBI taxonomy): Eukaryota > Viridiplantae > Streptophyta > Pinopsida > Pinales > Pinaceae > Pinus > Pinus tabuliformis. The sequence goes on from CM062818.1 coordinate 66,545,068, forward strand.
TTTTAGCATCCAGTAAACCTTTGAAGGCATATTCTTCGAATATATATATTTTCCAATAGCCAAATATGACGATGTCATATTTATTTTATTATATATGGCAAGGAGTTTCGCTTTTAATTATTTCTTTAGGAGGTGACATTCGTGTGCTTTAAGCTGTTGACGAGTGCAAGATTGTCGAATGAGTATTGGATGAAATACCGGATCACTGAGCTTCCTGAGTACTGGGACGCTGAACTAGCTGAGTACCAAAATACTGAATTGATAGAGTATCGAAATGCTAAACGAATCTGGAAGAGTAGAAAATCCAGAGATCTATGAGAACCAATCAGAGAAATTAGAGTAAAAGATCAAATAATGATATTTTTACTATAAGAAAACATAGAAATTGCATTTTGAATAAGTTATTGTAGCATATGCCGCTAATCAATGCCAATGGCATGTCTGTGTTTATTTCAAAATGATTTTATGTATCTAACATCATCTACAATATAATCTGAAAGATAACCCATCGATCATAACAAACCATAGCAGCTAGATTCTTTTAATGTCTTAAAAAAAACCAATGGATGCAACTTTGCAAGAGAAAAATGGCATTGCCAATATAAATCATAGCAGAGATCTTCATTCATATATATATATATATATAATGAGTATGTACTATAGAGATTTATTTATCTCAATGATAACTTGAGATTCTTCCAGTTATGACAAAAGAGTAAAATATTTAAAATAGAGCATGGACTATAGAAAGTAATATAAATCATAGCAGAGATCTTCATTCATATATATATATATATATATATATATATATATAACGAGTATGTACTATAGAGATTTATTTATCTCAATGATAACTTGAGATTCTTCCAGTTATGACAAAAGAGTAAAATATTTAAAATAGAACATGGACTATAGAAATTTATCTAAATGATAACTTGAGATTCTTGAGATTCTTATCCCACGCTGCATACGATTTCAGTGTATGTAAATGAAAAATTAATAGATCAATTTAATCTTAATTTTGATGGATTTGATTACCTATTCTTCCACACTCTATGCCTTACAGCGTTTCCTTTGCAACATAAGGTGCAAATGCTAGTTTATTTATTTTTATTATATAAATATTATATATTAAAAAAATGTCTTAAAAAATAAAAAATATACATTTTTATCGATTATAATTTAATAAGAAAAATATATTACCCAAAATAAAAATATATATTAAACGTCATGTGACAAACAATTTAAAAATAGAAACGTCATAAGATTTTATCAATTTTTGATAAGAAGGGGGCCTCCGCCAACAGCAACTTATTAGACTCATTATTCTTCATGTGATTATTCACCAGCTGTGACCGAAGCAGCAGGTGTGCCAGTGTATGGTACAACTGTGACTGAAGCAGAAGTGCTGCTGTGTGGTACAGTGGATATTTTTGTTGCCGTACATGTGGTTTTGGTTTGATGTCTTTTCACTCTTGTAAACTACTTATGGAGAGTGAAACAAAGTTAATTTATTCTTTAGTTACTACTTATGGAGAGTGAAACAAAGTTAATTTATTCTTTAGTTACAATATTTACTAGCCTAGGTTTTCTAACTTGGATAAGAAGGATCACAATAATTCTAGAATTATAACCAATATTTTAATTCAATTTTAGAAGTATTATGATCACTAAAGATATTCTTCATTAATAAAAGTATGACATTTGTGTATATAGTCAGTGAATAAGTAGCGTTGAAAAGTTAGTTGATATTATACGTTGGAGTTATTTTCATTATAATGTTATTGAATCATTATAATAATAGATTTTTTTTAACAAAAGTTATTTCAATTTAATTTCAGAGGTATTATGATTATTAAAGATGCTATTTATTAATTATTCGGGTGAATTTCAGAAATAATATGATCACTAAAGATACTCCATTTATAAAAGTATGATTTGTGGTATTAAGAGTATCAAGTTGTATATACTATGCTTTTTTATATTTGTTGTATATATTTTTTTTCTTCTAAAAAATGGTAATTTCATTTGTATTTTAAACAAAATTACATTTAATATCTACATTTAAAAAATTTCATTTGTATTTTAAACAAAATTACATTTAATATCTACATTTAAAAAATATATTTCTTAAAGAGATGTCTATAATCAACTATCAGAGTCCATCACTAGAAATCATAAAAACGTAGGTCTACATATAAAATAAAGTACACACAATGCCCAAAAAGCATCAATAGAGAAAACAGTTTCACGATAACCAAGAGGGAAAACCAATATGTAATGCCACGAGAGTAGAGCTCTGCAGAGCTATAAAGTCTCCTAGATAACAGTGAAGAAACACCATGTACTAGCGTTGCAAGCAACAAACAATAATAACATAGGATAACTGATTAAAATATGTAGTGATGGCCTAGTGAAAACCCAAGCCTTAGAATATTCGTGCCTCATCCATGTATGGTCAGTGGAAGTACTCAAAATGGCATGCCTCATGATATTCCTTTATCTGCTAGACACCCCAGTCCAGAAGAGAGCCCTCTTTAGAAAATTTATTGGCTTTGTGGTTCCTTTCCCTCTAGATGTGCCTCCAAGAGAAATGTGCAAAATCAAGGCTGATTATTTGAATATCCTCCACAATATTAACTAGATGTATGCTCCTACAGTGTTGAAATACATTGACCTATTTTACCACCAGCAAGGAATCCCCATAGACTTGTATTTTATCACAACCCCTCTCTAGACTAAAGGCAAACAATGATCTGCATGCAAGGGTCTCGACCCAGTTGTTTGTTCTAGGCTCCATTCCAATTTTTACATGAAAGACATGGATGTCAGACAAATGTAGAATGAAACCCCCTCCAACCCGTTTCCCCTCCTCCTGAGAGGCCCCACTAAAGTACATCCATGGCATAGACCTATCAAGCATTTCCTCCGTGACAATTCTTAAAACTTATTGACTTTTGACTTGCGGATAATGGTTGAGAATGGCTATGCTCTCAGCAGCAATCCTACCTGGATAAGAGGGATGACCCTCAAAGATTTCTTTGTTTTTCGCTAACCATATTCCCTAGGAAACAATGAGAGGGAGATCACATATCAATCTGTTGACCCTGTCCTGTAACCAACTGTGCTAGGCATCTGCAAAATTTGGCCCCTCCCATTTGCACTCTAGTCCTAAGAGGGCCCTACAGTCATTCCAAATCTGTTGAGTGAAGGAACATGAGACGAAGAGGTGATCAATAGATTCACTACTTTCCTTACACAAGGGGCATTTATGTTGTATAGTTTAAAATAAGGTTTTAATTTTTTTATTTAATGATTAATTATTATTATTATTTTAAAATTAAAATGAGAAAATTTATATTAAAATATGCACCAGGATGCAATAGTACCTGTTAGCCCTAAGGTGCAGCGCTGCTATTTTGAAGGCTAAAGGAAAGAAATGGTTTGTTTTGTTGTCATGTAAAGGTCCCCACACGGTCCATCACCCCACTCTCCTCACCCTTCCACTCCCATTCTTGTTCGCTCATATCCTAACCCAACCCCCACATCCTAACAAAACCCACTTTTGCCTTGGCCCTACGTAAATCAACCCATTTTTCCCCAAAAAACTTACCTTTCCGCCCATACGTGCCCTTTGCACATTTCTCGAGGACATCCCATACCTCTGTATTCCCTCGGCGTCGATCTTCCTGCAGATCCAATGGCTCGCACTTCACCCTACCAACGTTACATGCTCGATCAATCATCACCGTTAGATCATTCCCACCAGATCTAACGGTTGTCGCGCATATCGCATGGGTAACAAGCGAGAGGGATACCTGCCTGATAAAGGCAGTTTCCTCTCTCTCCTCTGCTGCTACGTGGTGCCCGATGAATGGAATTGGGAGGGCTCCGACCTTTACCGCTTACCGCCCAATAGAAACCATTTCCGCTCAAATGAAACTGCTCTCGGGCGTTATCTTTTGAGCACCTCCTCCGCCCGATAGCCTTCTGATCTGCCCATCCAAGATCCGACGGCTCAGACTTATTCCGCTTCTGCCACGACTCTAGGCCTTCGGCGATTGATCTCCTCCGTCCATCTTTCTCGATCCAACGACCTTCGTTCATGATCACCTCAGTTCGTCCTCCATCACCTGATGACGCCCTGACTGTTGATCCATCCCATCCAACGGCCCATATGCCCTCATACCCCACTTCCCATCAGTCACCTGGGGAGGAAAGTTGTTGGCTCTGTCAGTGTTTGTGACAGTTGAAAAATTGAACTGAAATAACGGAAGGCATGGTCGAAAGGGGAAAAAACAGCACGATGCAGCGGAACCAACAGAAATGGTCATGGAACGTCGCTGGCACGAGCGAGCCACCTGACAACGCGGCGAAATTACCAAAATTGGGTCACTGTGTTTGTTAGGAAAAGAGACCTCTGAGCTCATGTTTGCCTAGTTATGGCATCAAGTAGTTAGAAGCTAGATGGGATAGATTAAGACATCTCGAGCCCTAGAGAACTTGAGAGCATTGTAAAAAGCCTATAAATGGCTGAAAGTTAGAAAAAACAAGGGTTCAACTTTTGGAGACTGTGGATACTCTATTCCTCTCAGCATCTCATCTTCATTCTAGTAATACAAGCTTCTTTTGTTGTTACATGTTTAATTGCCATCTTCTCCTCTGTTCTAAGCTTGCACATGAATAGGTCATTCATGTTTTCTTCTGTGTCTAATGCCAGATAACTGTCATCTTATCTCTACGTTGATAAATTAGATTGGCAAGCTTCATTTACTTTCTGTAGCTAGCCATTCATATATGTTTATGTATGCATCTATTGGTACAATCAGTAATCTCCATCTATCCATTCAATCTATAAACTATTGAGCATTAGTGGTTTAAAGCCTTGTCAAGCTGAGGGTGTTCATGCATGTTTGGAGTGAAAACAGAGTTGAAACAGTCATCTGACTTGATCCAAACCTTAATCCATTCCAATAGTTCAGAGAACAATATTGAAGATTTATATGTTACCAGGAATCTCCGAGCTACAACCTAGGAGTGATAACATAATTTGCGCTGTTGCCGGGGAGAGGAGATTGAAGCTCAGCTTCCCTGGGGAACAACACAGATCCAGCTTCGATGATAGACAAAGTCTGGACACTATTTGGGTTGTAATCATCTATTTAGCGACTCTATTGGAGGATGAACCTCTTGGCGACTTCACTCCATAGTTCTGGCTTAGTTTGGGAGGCATACTCAGAGAAATCCTCAGAAGCCACAAGCTGACCCAGTACCTGACCCTGAAAGAATCATCGAAGAAAGAAAGGCGTTGTAGAAAGGAGCATCAGGTTCAGGTAGTTCTAAACAATATTCTATATCTCTTCAAGAAAATCCTGTAATAGAACAAATACATGTTGAGAGTATAGCATCTAATACTAGCAGTGAAGAAAAAATCTCAGAAATCCATAGAGCTCCTTATTCTTTAGGTTCTTCTTTTGTTGTAAGCCCAAAAGAAACCTCTCCTACTACCCATCATACCCCTCTAGTCTTATCATTCACTCCTCAACCCTTTGTCATTCAGACTTCCAGTACCCTTATAACCACCACAGCTATGGCAGGACCACAAGCACCTACCAAAATGGAAAGAATCATAGCTGCTAGGTATGGACCTTTAGTACTGCCCACTCCTGTAAATGCCATGCCTACTGGAGAATATCAGAAGTATATGCCTAATTTTACTAAGACTGAATGTTACAGCTAAGGAACATCTTGAATCATTCTGTAGCTATGCTAATAACCTGGACATTAGTGAAGATGATGTGTGGATGAGAGTCTTTGTCCAAAGCCTAGATGGAGAGGCTAGAAAATGGTTCAGAGAACTGACCCCAAGGTCTGTAGCGGATATTGAGGCTTCAGATGATGCATTCCTAAAGCATTGGGGGGATAAGAAAGATCTACTCTACTACCACACCGAGTTTGGCAACTTAAAGAGGGAAAATGGTGAGTTGTTGTCTGATTTCAATAAGAGGTTTAACTGCATGTATAGCAAGATACCAGCTAAAGTAAAACCCACCACTACCTCTGCTAAACTCACCTATGCCAGTGCATTTGACTCTGACTTCTGTCTACTGTTGAGGGAGAGGCGATGTGCTACCTTGGCTGATATGCAGGATGCAGCCTTGGAAGTAGAATCAAACATCATGGCTGCAGAGAAGCTCAAGGGGAATGTTGAGAGGAGACAGAGGGGCGAACCTTCATCATCTTCAGATCCCAAGATAGATAAAATGACCAAGATGATAGAGTCATTAGCCTCTGAAATCTCCAAATTAAAGGTTGAGCAACACCTTGGGAAAGGAAGAGTTCCTAATACCTTTGCTCCTAGAAATCCAAATCCATATAGAAGAGCTAATGAGCAGTTTCAGATTCTGCAAAGAAGCAAAGATGCCAATGAAGACCAAAGGGTGAAGACCCCTTTTCAAAATGTAGTCATGGAAGAAGAGCAGTTTGAAGAAGATGATGAGATCCATTGTATGGAAGACAAAGGCAGTGCCTCCTTTTTGACCTTAGCTGCCTATGAAAGGTCATTATTCAATGACCAGATCAGCCTAGAGTGGGATGGTGAAGCTGTTCTGCAAACTGATGATCGGTACAGATATGATCTAAGATCAAAGATGAATAATGCCAAGGAAACTCCTATTCAGAGAGCCACTGTCCCTATAATACAACCAGCTAATAAGCAAAAATGATCGGCAGTTGATCCCATCATCCTCAAAGCTCCAGCTCATGAGGTAAGAAGCCTTGACAAGTCTCCTTCTCCTTTCAGTTTTCAATCAGAAATTCAGAAGCTAAGGATACCTATACCTCTGATTGAACTAGTGAAGAATGAGTCCTTCAAGAGATCTATCCTCGAGGCCCTTGAGCCTAATCCCATCCAAGCCTCCACTGACTATGTAAATCTGCAAGATGAAAAACCAGCTGTTGTTTTCAACCCAATGATTGAAAATTATGATGACAACTCCCCATCATTCTATGTCTCTTTGACTATTCATGACAAAATCCTTCACAACTACCTTCTGGACACAGGAGCCAACCATAATCTAATACCCAAGGCTGTTATGGAGGAGTTGGGTCTCGACATTACCAAGCCTTATCATGACTTGTTTTCTTTTGACTCTAGAAAAGTGAAATGTTTGGGATTAATCAAAGACCTAGCCATCACCTTGTCCCAACTGCCCATGAAGAGCATGATGATGGATATTGTGGTAGAAGATGTACCCCCCAAGTTTGGCATGTTTCTTTCAAGAGGTTGGATCAAGAGATTAGGTGGAACATTGAAAAATGATTTGTCTTATGCTACTGTCCCAGTTTTTGGAGGTGAGAGTAGGAGATTATACAGAGAAGCTCAGTTGGCTTATATCATCAGTGATGAAAAGAATCCCACTAATCATCCCATCTATGCTTTTGACATTGATTTTGGAGCCTGTATTCTTCAGATTGAAGAATCCCAGTTGACCTCCATGCAGCGTAGAAAACCGGTTTTCCAGATCACAGAGGAAGAAGGCCCACAAATTTGGGACATGTTCTTTGATGGAGCTTGCTCTAAGGAAGCTGCAGGGGCAGGTGTAGACCTTGTGTCCCCTACATGAGCATGCATTCATTTATCTTTCAAGTTAACTTTTTAGGTCACAAATAACATAGCAGAGTACGAAGCTTTGATATTGGGCTTAAACGTTGCTAAAGAAATGGGCATCAAAGGACTGAAGGTGTTTGGAGATGCAGACCTTATCATTTAGCAGGTGAACAAAAATTCCCAAGCAAAGCATCCAAGGCTGAAAGCATACAGAGATGAGGTATGGAAGCTCAAGGGTTCTTTTAATAGTTTCAACATTTCTTACATCCCTAGAATGAAGAATTAGCTTGCTGATTCCCTTGCTGTGTCTGCTAGCACGTTTAGCCCTCCTTTGCCTCCTAAATTGACTTATGAAGTTCAAGTGAAATATAGACCATCTCTGCCTGACAATGTCAAATACTGGAATTTTTTTGAAGATGATGATGAAATTAATAGGTTTTTACAAGTCATTGATGAATTTTCTAAAATGCACATTGACTAAGAAAACGAAACCATTGAAGAAGGCAACTAGTCCAAGCTAAAGGACAAAATTGGTCAGGATAACATTGTTCAGCTGCCTAGTAACCATATACCCAAAGGATTGGTACCTCTAGAGACGTTGTTTGATCATAATGATGTACCTTATAAGCCTGCTAAAAAAGAAAATGAGTCTGCAATTCATAAACATAATGTAGGGAGCCTAGACCATCCAAAGTACATAAATCTGTCCACCCACTTGTCTTATGCCCAAAGTTCTGAGTATTGCACCCTGATGAAACAATTTGCTGATATTTTCACTTGGGAGTACATTGATCTTAAGACCTATGACACCAACATCATTCAACATAAGATTCCACTGGAGAAGAACACCATCCCCTTTAAGCAGAAGTTAAGACCTATCAACCCTCTCTTATTGCTTTTGATTGAAAAGGAAATCAAGAAGTTGTTGGATGCCAAGATCATAGTTCGCCTAAGGTATTCAAAGTGGATAGCTAACCTTGTGGTAGTAAGAAATAAGAATGGAGAAATCAGGCTTTGTGTTGACTTCAGGAATCTGAACAAATGCTCTAGAAAAGACAACTACCCCCTGCTTAAGATGGAACACTTGCTTCAAAAGGTTTCAGGGGCTAGAGTCATGTCTTTCTTAGATGGATTTTCAGGTTACAATCAGATTGTTTTACATCCAGAAGATCAGGAAAAGACCGCCTTCACTACTCCTTGGGGCACTTTCATGTACTCCAAGATGCCTTTTGGACTGATGAATGTTGGGGCTACTTTTTAGAGGGCCATGGACATAGCCTTTGTGGGAGAGAAGGACAAGTTTGTCCTTATTTGCCTTGATGACATAACAATGTTTTCCAGCAGTCACAAGGACCATTTGCAGCATTTGAAGAAGGTGTTTCTAAAGTGTAGACAGTTTGGAATTTCTATGAACCCAAAGAAGTCACGGTTTTCTCTAGAAGAAGGCAAACTTCTGGGACATATTGTTTCTGTTGAAGGTGTGAAGATTGATCCAGCAAGAGTTCAAGTAATTCAGAAATTGTCCATCCCAAGGTCAAAAAGGGACATCCAATCTTTCCTGGGTAAGATTAACTTTGTAAGGAGGTTTATTCCAAACTTTGCAGAGCTAGTGAAGCACATCACTTCCATGCTAAAGAAAGGATCAGAAATAAAATGGACAGATGGTGCAAGAAGCTCTTTTGAAGCCATCAAACAAGCTATCATGGAAGCTCCCACTCTAATTAGCCCAGATTACACCAAGGAGTTTTATATCTTCTCTTTTGCCTCTTATGATACACTTGCAACAGTTCTATTGCAGAAAAATGATGAAGGTGTAGAGCACCCTGTGGCCTTTTTTAGCAAAACTCTGAGGGATGCTGAACTAAGGTATGACCTTATTGAAAAACAAGCTTATACTCTCATAAAATCTTTAAAGGCATTCATAATTTATATTCTGCATTACAAAGTGGTTGTGTATGTACCTTCGGCCTCAGTAAAAGATGTCTTAACTCAGTCAGATACTGATGGAAAGAGAGCTAAATGGATTGCAAAATTCATAGAGTTCAACATAGAGGTGAAGCCCACCAAGCTTGTCAAAGGCCAGGGCTTGGCTAAGCTTATGGCTGAGGAAAATTGCAGTTTGCTAGACATCAATTGCATGGGTTCGAATTCAGGTGGGGAGCAAATAGAGGAAGCAGCAGAAGAGCAAGAGCAGAATCAGTCTTTGGCTAAAAATCTAGCCACCTGTGAATGGTATTCCAATATAGTTCATTTTTTGCAGAAGCTAGAAGTCCCTCCAGGGCATAGCTCAAGTCAAGCCCGGGCCATTAAGCTCAGATAAGTGAAATTCTGCATTACTAAAAACCTGACCCATTAGGGATCCTTTTAAGATGTCTAGACAAAGGAAAATCTATGGAAGTCATGCACCAACTCCATTCTAGCATCTGTGGAGGGCATCATTATTGGAAAACCACAGCCCACAAGATCCTGAGAGCTGGGTATTATTGTCCTACTCTGTTCTCTAATGTGTTTTATTTTGTGACATCTTGTGACAAATGCCAGAGGTTTGCAGGAAGACAACAACTAAAATATGGGCCCTTGAAGCTAGTACATGCCAATGGTCCCTTCCAGCAGTGGGGCTTGGACTTCATAGGTGAGATTAATCCACATTCCAGTGGCCAGCATAAATGGATCTTGGTAGCCACTGATTATTTCACCAAGTGGATTGAGGCTATACCCACAAAGAATGTTAATCATCAGGTTGTCATGAAATTCTTGAATGAGAATATTTTCACTAGATTTGGTTGCCCAACCAAACTAGTCATTGATAATGCAGTAGCTTTCAGGGCAAAAGAATTGGTAGACATGTGTGAATCCATGGGCATTCAGTTGGTGCATTCTACCTCATATTATCCTCAAGGCAATGGCTTGGCAGAATCATCTAACAAGAGTCTTGTAAGGATAATCAAAAAATTGTTGGAGGATAACAAAAAGAGCTGGGATTCCAAGTTGAAGTTTGCATTGTGGGCTGACAGGGTTACCAACAAGAAGTCCATAAGAAATTCTCCATTCAAGCTGGTTTATGGCACTGATGCTGTTTTTCCTATCCAGCTGATTCTCCCTGTGGCCAAATTCTTGCAAGAAGAGTAGGATGAAGAGAATGACATGGAAAGGAGGATGAATAACTTGGTTAAATAAAAACAGATCAAAGAAAAACTGGTTGAGAATTCAAGAATTCATCAAAAGAAGATCAAAGAAGCCTTTGATAAAAAGGCAAAAATGGACAGTTTTCAGGTTGGTGATTGGGTTCTCAAATGGGATGCATTGAAGGAAAAGAAGGGCAACCATGTTAAATTTGATGCCTTATGGATTGGACCATTTGTCTTTGCTCAAGTTCAGATGAACAATACTTTCATTCTACACAATTTGGAGGGGGGAGGTGTCTTTGATGGCTTAGTCAATGGGTGGTTTTTGAAACTTTACTTTATATGAGGCTTTAAGGCCTTAATATTGTAATAGGTTTTTCAGTTTTTGTTTTTATGAAAATAAACTCCATGCCCAATGGAACACTAGGAGATGAGTTTGTTTTGGTTGTTACTGGAAAGGCAGTAGTCTGTAGTTCTTGAAACCTCACAGGGAGGCTTTCATCCCCATAAGGAGCTAGTGTTAACCCTAAGGTGTAGCGCTGCTATTTTGAAGGCTAAAGGAAGGAAATGGTCTCTTTTGCTGTCATGGAAAGGTCCCCACATGGTCCATCACCCCACTCTCCTCACCCTTCCACTCCCATTCTCATTCGCTCATATCCTAACCCAACCCCCACATCCTAAAAAAACCCACTTTCGCCTTGGCCCTACGTAAATTAACCCATTTTTGCCCCAAACACCTTACCTTTCTGCCCATACACGCCCTTTGCACATTTCTCGAGGACATCCCGTACCTCTGTATTCCCCACCATTGATCTTCCCGTAGATTCGACAGCCCACACTTCACTCGACCAATGTTACATGCTCGATCAATCATCACTATTAGATCATTCCCGCCAGATCTAATGGCTGTCGTGCATATCGCGCGGTCAACAAGTGTTACACAGTAATTTGTCATTGTCCTCATTTCAGTCCTTATACTGTGTCATGTGTCAAGTCAACATGTTCATATCTTCTCACTGTGCAAGAAGATTAAAGCAAATGCTCTCTGTTGCTACAAATTGACCCTCATTCCCTAATTTTCTGCCTCGTCGCGAGTAAACCCTTAATATACGCGATGTTCCCATGTTCATAACGGTCTTACAACATTCGTTGGAACCCCATTTGGGAGCCTTCCGAAGAAGATATTCCCGTTATCCTCCTAGTGTTTTGGTCTCAATGTCTTCTTCCGACATGGATGAGATGAACCCCATCCCGGGCGAAGAAACCCTCATGGCCAGTGGTGAAATCCCTGTATCGCCAGAAACTTCACCCTTCCGTGTCACCCCTCTTGGTGTCACATTGCCTTTATGCTACAATGCTTTGGCGAATATTATGGGTCCTAGATCTCCCCTTACGAGTTCCATGTGGTCTCGTACCGTCACTCTGACTTCGGGGCCTTTTACCCCCCAGATTCACAATGTGTCTGTCACCTCAGTTCTGACTATTCCAACCGTTTGTGTGGCTTCTTCAGCCCCTGTTGTTAGTGCTATCACTGCATCTTCAGTTGTGACCACTATTGCTGGACCTTCACCTGGACCTGCAAATAGTGGTCCATCGGCATCTACATCTGGAGTTGTTAATCCTACCCTAAGTGCCCCACCTTCTTCTGGTTCCATTCCAGCAGGGGGGGCATATGATCAATATTTACAAGCTCTTCAGAATCTGGATCCACAAAATCCGTTTCATTATTATGATTCTCAAGGAGCTCATATTTATTACCCCGGACCTATGCCATCTCAACCTGCAGTTGAGGTCTCAGTTCCGTTGTCTGTTGCTTGGGGCACCACCGCTTATCATGGTGGCCAAGCACAACCTTCAAATCTTCAAGGACCACCCTATCAAGGTCAGTTGTCTTACGGGCAGCCCCCTCATGGATAGCTGTATTACGGACAACCTTACCCAGCGAAGCCTGGCAGCCCATAAGGACAACCCTTCTAGGGACAACCTACGGTGTTTGGGGGTTCATCTTTTACCTACTTCCGGCAACCTTCTGGTAATTTGGGACAACCTTACATACAACAAGGCCAACCCGGTATCTAGCAAGGCTACCCTTCTGGGCAAGTCGGTCAACCTCATGTTCAGCAAGGCCAACCCACTATCCAGCCTAGTCAACCATCTGGACAAATTGGTTAGCCTCAAATCCAACCAGGCCAACCAACTGTCCAGTCTCCTCAACCATTTGGTCAGTCAGGACAACCCTCAGTTGTGCAAGGTCAACCCAATACCCAGCAAGCTCAACCTTCTGGGCAAATGGGTCAACCTCAATCTCAACTAGGTCAACCTTCTAGCCAGATGGCTCAGCCTCAGTTATCCCAAGGACATCCATCTGGGACTGCTCAACCGGGCACTCAAACGCTCATTGCTTCTCAAGCCCCACCTTGTTTTCAGCCCTAGACTGGGCTCCAGATCCAATCCGGTCTTCAAACTCAAGTTGGGCCCCAGACCCAACCTGTTTATCAAGCGCAGCCTGGCTCCCAGTCCCAGTTTGGAGCCTAGCCGCCTTATAGTTTTCAATAACCCCAAGGGTAAAGTCAATTTGCCCCATACCAAAATTATCAACAACCATAGGTGAACCCTTATCAGAATTTTCAGCAGCCATATGTTGCTCCTGTGGGTCAGGTTGGTAATCAGTGGAATGCAGGAGGTCAAATCGAGGGTCAACCATCCAGTTATAGCTATAACCCCTATAGACAAAATCTCCATGAGCCAAATCCGTCTGGAAAAAATCAATGGGGGCAATAGGGAACTAGATGGAACTCTGGTGTTGTTTCTTATCTACGGCCTTAGATGTCCTTCAACCCTCAATTACCCTTTTTGGAGACATTGGAATTACCGGACGTGTCCAAACTGACTAATGATCCTATTCTTCATAATCCGTATTGGCCACCGGTTCCAACTAAGATTCCTGGTGATTGTCCCAAATTCGATGGTAAAGCTGGAGAAGATCCCCAAGCTCATGTCATGACCTATCACCTATGGTGTTCATCGAATTCATGGCTTGATGATTCAATCTGGCTCTGCCTATTTCAACGGAATCTCACTGGCTCTGCTGCCAAATGGTATATTGAGTTGGCTCGTGGAACTTTTCAGGACTTTAACTCACTAGCTATGGAATTTTTAACTCATTTTCAGTTGCTGATTCGATATGAAACGGGTACACACCTCCTAAAATCTTTGAAACAAAACACGGCTACGCATATCTTCGATCACATTCATGAATGGAGACGTCGTCGTCATTTAATTAAGTTCTAGATCCCCTACCAGCTTCTAACCGACTGGTTTATGACCTCGTTTTTTGCTCTGATAGCCCGTGACATTGTTATGGGGGCAAGTGTAACTGAAGAGCAGGCCATTGCGCGTGCTTAGTACCTTGACTTGGTTTACTCCCAGTCTGGTACGTTATATGATATTTTTCCGGATGCTCTGCGACCTGGAACTTCCCAAGCTCCATCAACACCATCTGTTGATGGTGTCATAGGTTCCGTTAACGCATCCTCTCGAAAAGCTCCTGCCAACCCTGCGAAGCAAAAATCTAATGCTCCAAATGAAAATGCTTCCCAGGCTTCGTCTAATTCTAGTAAGACTTCCGAGGTTAACACCGTTCAGTCCACCTCAGTGGACAAAACCTCGAAAGGTAAGAAGAAGGGAAAAGGAAAGAATAAAGCTGATCAACCTAAGCAAGATCCCCCTAAGCCTCCGATCGAGGAAGGTGCCAAGCGCAAACCTAAGTATCCTTGCCTTATTTGCGACGAGGATCACTATACTAAGGACTGCCCGAGGCGTTCTGAGGTTAGTCGTTTGTTAAAAGGTGCCCCTGGGACTCCTGCTATGCTCAAAGGGCCTTTTCCCTCCCAGCAGACTCAAATGGTCGCTGATCCTTCTCAATCCTCTTCTCCCTTCGACTCTCAAGTTTTTATGGCTGGGACGATCCCCGTCCATATCAGTGCATGGTCAAAAGAGTATCCTTCACTCTCCAGGAAGGAAACTGAGGTCCCCTCTAGTGTTCCTCCGCCCAGTTCGGGTCCGCTCCATATTGAGCGACCTAGTATTGAGACGGTCATTCAACCTCCTCCTAAAGGAGTACTCCAGAAGTCTTCTTACAACCCTAATGCTCGTGCTGCTCAGCATTATAGCATCGTTGAGGACTTAGCCCAAGCTCCTTCGGCTATGTCCGCATTAGAAGTCCTCCAGAGTTGTCCCTCCCAGAGGAAGTCGTTGCTATCGGCCATCGGTGGCATTGACCCGACTGACTCGGAATTGATCACTTTTGACCTGGAAAATCATGTACCGAGACTGCCTCACCAAATAGCCTTTCTTATTCAAGTCATCATCAATTCTAAGACTATTCACCGTACTGTTATTGATGAAGGCGCTTCTACTTGCATTATGTCTGTTGCTTGTTGGAAGGCTATTGGTTCTCCAACCTTGAGCCAGTCTCCCAATACCTTGGAAGGTTTCGATGGGAGAGATTCTTGCCCTTACGGTATACTCCCATGTTTTCCTATTACTCTGGAAGGGAAGATGGTTGAAGTTGAGGTCGAAGTCGTTGATGCCAATTTGACTTACAACCTCCTTTTAGGGCGAAGCTGGACCTATGCCATGCGAGCCATGGCCTCATCTCTATTTCGTGTCCTTCATTTTCCCCATCAAGGGAAGATTATCACAATAGACCAGCTGTCCTTCTTCACCTCTTCTTCTTCTGATGGCAACGTGCCTTTCATGGATCATACCTCCATTCCGTATGAGAGTGTGGGTGCTGGACTTTTTAAAGATCCTGCCCTTATGGGTGTTTTTTCACTCCCACCTTCAAACTTCGCTCCCATCAATATGATTTCAATTCATTCTGATCCATGGGTTCTTCCTCCCATTGATCAAATAGAATCTTGGGGTGATGTTATGCCGTTGAGTCCTGCCGAGCTCAACTACGTTGAAATTGTTTCTGCATCGGCTTCATTTTCTGAACCTACTGCTTCAAGTAGGGCTCTCGACTCGTATGCCCAACCCCCTTGGTTTGGAGATGGAGCTTCTTTGGACCCCTTACAGGAAACCTTTCCTTCTAATGAAGTGATTATTGAGACTATGTCTTCTAAGGAACCCCCTTGGTTTGATCATTATCATCGTTCCTCGTTTCTCCCTACCCATGGGGATATGCTTACTTGTCTTGAGCGGTTTGCTTCCTGTCTCCCTTTCCAACCCCTTCAGACACCTATACAGGTCCATCAAGTTTTCTCTGAAGGCAATATGGGGAACATTACGCAAACTCAACCTATTGACATCTCTGTTAATCTAGGGGTTGTCGAGCATATTCACGTCGGAGTAACCTGTACTCCGGAGGAGATTCAACTTTACACTGATATTTTTCGAGAATTTCGAGATTTTTTTTCTTGGTCATATGAAGAGATGCCCAGCATCGATCCTAGCATCGTGGTGCATGAAATACCTACATATCCGTGTGCTAAACCTGTTCGACAGCGTCTACTCCCCGTGCACCCCGAAAGGCCGCAATTATCAAAGCGGAAGTTGAAAAGTTTCTTAAAGCTGGTTTTATTTACCCTATCTCGCTTATGGATTGGGTTTCTAATATTGTCCCTGTGACCAATAAACAGGGCACTATTAGGGTATGTGTTGATTATCGTGACATTAATCGTGCTTGTCCCAAAGATAATTTCCCTACACCTTTCATTGACCAACTCATTGATGAGTGTGTTGGAGTGAGATTTATTCATTTATGGACGGTTTCTCTGGTTACAACCAGATCAATATATCGCCTGCAAATCAACACAAGATAGCCTTTATCTGTCCGTGGCGTACTTTCACCTGTAAGAAACTCCCTTTCGGTCTAAAAAATGCCAGTGCTACCTTCTAACGTGCAATGTCTTATGCATTTCACGATATCCGGCACATTGTACAACCTTACCTGGATGACCTTTCGGCTCATTCAGCAAAGCGTCAGGACCATCCAAAACACCTTCGTGAAATATTTCTTCGCTGTCGGCACTATCGTATTCGCCTTAATCCACATAAATGTGTCTTCTGCGTTGAATCCGACAGACTTCTTGGGTTTGTCGTCTCCAAAGAGGGTATCTGCTTGGATCCTCTTAAGGTCAAAGCCATCTTGAATCTTCCTCCCCCTGCTTCTTTACAGCAGTTGCAGAGTTTGCAGGGTAAAGCTAATTTTCTACGCCATTTTATTCCAAACTATGCTAAAGTAGCCAAAGGCTATACATGGTTATTAAAATGGGATACCCCTTTTGTTTGCAATGCTGTTACACAAGAGTCATTTGAGCAGCTCAAGGCACTCCTTGTTTCTGCTTCATTGTTACGTCTGCCTAATTATCACTGTGACTATACTCTTTATTTAGCCGCCGCCGATACTACTATCGGCATGGTTCTGGTCCAAGACGATGATGATGGTACTGAGCACGTTGTCTACTATCTCAACTGCAATCTACTCGATATGGAAACTCGATACGCCTATGTCGAGAAGTTGGCCTTGGCTGCCGTTCATGCCATCCAACATTTCCGTCACTATATATTGTTGCACACTACGACAATGATTTCTGATTGCAACCCGATGACGTACATCTTGTCGCGCCAGTTACTGGGGGACAAATACTCAAAATGGATTGTCATCCTTCAAGAGTTTGACTTGGAGTTCACTACAGCCAAGTCTAAGAAATCCCTCGTTTTTGCTGAGTTGCTCTACTCCCTACCATCTGCATCTACGCCTTCTTGATCAGAGGACCATATTCTGGACGAGTCTCTATTTTTGATTAGCACCCTCGATCCATGGTACGGGGATATTATTGTTTACCTTCAGACGTCCTCCTTTTGTTCTGATTTATCTAAGGATGCCCAGCGACGTATTTGCCATCATTATCAACCCTATTGCATTATTGGGGACACCCTGTACTGGGTCGGTGCTGACTCTGTTCTCCGCCGTTGTTTGACATTCAAGGAGGTCAAATGAGTCTTGAATGACTGCCACTCTGGTGCCTGTGGAGGTCATATGTCCGGATATGCTATTGCTCAAAACATCCTCCGTGATGGTTATTTTTAGCCATCTATTTTCAAGGATTGCATTCTCGTCGTCCGCTCTTGTCATGTGTGCCAAATCTACCAATGGAAGATGCGTGTGCCCCCTGCTCCTTTGCACCCTGTCATTACCGTCGACCCTTTTTCCAAATGGGGCATTGATTATATGACCTGTAAACCTCGCTCGGCTGGGGGGCATGGGTATATCATTGTTGCCATTGATTATTTCATGAAATGGGCCGAGGCGATGCCTACACTATCTAATGACGGTAAGACAGCGGTGCAATTTTTATTTAATCATGTCATTTCATGTTTCGGAGTCCCTCAGGCTATCGTCACTGATCACGGTTCTCATTTCCATAATCATATGATGACCAAGTTAACAACCCAACTAGGCTTGCGGCATGATAGTTCAAAACCATATTATCCTCAAGCCAATGGCAAGGTAGAAGTTGTCAACAAAGTGTTGGTCACGATGCTTCAGCGCACCATTGGCATGCACAAGTCCAACTAGAATCTGATGTTGTTTTCCACCTTATGGGCTTATCGAACTTCCACGAAAGATGCCACTGGATTCACCCTGTTCCAATTAGTTTACGGCATGGAGGCCACTCTTCTAACTGAGTGTGAAATCCCTTCGCTTAAATTAGCCGTTGAATTGCTCCCGAACACTACTCTGGTAGAAGAATGTCTTCTTTACCTAGAACGGTTAGATGAGACCCGTCGACTAGCCTCTCTAGTTATCGAAGCGCAGAAGAAGAGAGTGAAAACTCACTTTGACCAAACTGTTCATCCCCGTTCTTTTTTTGAAGGAGATCTAGTCCTGCTCTATGATCAAGTGAATGATAAGTTGGGGGTAGGCAAAGTCGAGCCCATGTGGCGTGGGCCCTATATTGTGAAACGTGTTTTGCAAAAAGGGGTTTATGAGCTGATTGATTACGAAGGGAATCCTCTAGATAAGCCTCGAAACGGGATTTATTTGAAAAAATATTATGCATGAATCCCGTGCATCTGATTTTTACATACATGTGTTTTCAACATGTGTGTTTTCAGTGTGTGTTTGCTTGTATGGCTTGGTGTGTAGGTGTAATTGCCACTTATTGTGTCTTTTTACTTCTTTTGCAGATGTCTGCTACACCTTACGTTGGTTTCGTTGATGGTGCCTGCCGTAGTACCCGGAATCTTTCCTCTGCAGCATGGGTGATCTACGATCCTCATGGTGAGTTAGTAGATCTTCAGGGCGTTTGTCTGGGTTGCACCACAAACAATGTCGCTGAATACAGCGCTGTTATTGAATTGCTGACCGAGGCAATTAACCTCGATATTTGTGCATTGGTTGTGAATCTGGATTCTCAACTTGTTGTCCACCAACTCAATGGGCATTATTCCATCAGAGATCATCAGATTTTAAGGTTGTATTTAC